>SKCR01012904.1:0-161323 GCA_019454045.1 Zanthoxylum bungeanum
CCGATATCTGAGTAAAAAGTTATGCCCAAAATACGACAGATGCGCAAAACTGGAATTTCCAAAACTGCACTTCGTCAATAACGCCCTTTCAATTTCCAATCTTCAAAATTAATATATCAAGTCAATAATTGCCCTTATTTGATCCACATTTCGTCCTAAATGATTTCATTAAGACCCGATATTATTTATATCTGCAAAATAAACTAAAACACAATCAAAACGTTCATCAAACCCGAGAAACTAAACAAATATTAAGTAAAAGGGCGGTAAATATTGATATATTTTCCGCTCATCACACGCATGCACAGATATCACTTAAATAATATAAAAAAGCACACATGCGCATATATCACTTAAATTATATAAAAAAATCATCCCGCAGTAAATACTAAATTATCTCAACCCTAATCTTATTTAGACTCATAATTATGAAAGAAGATATAATATAAAAATATCTATCCCACATGGAATACTAAATTATCTCTTGTTTTAGCTGCTTCATTTTATCTGGTATGAACGAAATATGAGTGTTTTTGATCAATGTGCAGCCTCAGTGGACCGGGTTGTGGCAGAGATTTGGGAGGTTGTAAGGAGTAGATTGATCTTCTTGAATAGCCAAAATAGCTTAACTGACTTAATTAAGAACATATGGGGCCTGAATTGACTTCTGATTCTCTCCTGAGTTTTTAAAAGTAGGCACCACCCATTTTCTACTTCGGAACATGGGTATTTGGGATAATAAGGCTGATTCAGCATGGTATGGATGATATTCTTAGGGTCTGTTTGGTTCAACGAAGGGAGGGGAGGAGAGGGATTTTAATTGGAGGGGAGGGGAGAGGAGGGGAGTTGTAGGCACTGCATTTTTGCATATAAGCCCGATGATGAGTCTCGTATGGAGACACTACCTCTTTAGTTGTGAAAGCCGCGGGAAACGGACGTTGGAAGGGTAAAGTTGGAATTAGCATTTTGTCAGATTTAACTCGCTTGTTTTCGCTTCGGGTTCGCTTGTTGGACCTCTGTTTTTAAAACACACAAAACCCATTAAATCACAAATTAAATAATTAAAATATTTAAAACACATCTCACAAATTAAATAATTAAAAACAAAATTAAATTAAATTAAAACACATTTCACAAATTAAATCACCTTCCTAAATTAAATTAAATCCCTTTCCTAAATACATAAATCACTTCCCCAACTTCCCCAATTAAAAGATTTCCTTATCACATACTAAATTAAAAGATATCCCCTTTAAAACACACAAATCTTATTCCTTCTCCAACAAGGTAAAACCCCCTCCCTTTGCCTATAAAAAGAACCCTCAACCCCACTTTTCAACCTGACTTGCTGATTCTCACAAAAATCACGAACAAAAGAAAATAACCCTCGGCCAACTCTCAAACTGCTTCAATTGCCGCACCTAAACCCTTCACCAGTTACCCATTCACGCAGCATATTTCCCTCACACGCCCATTCGCCCATTTCAATCACACATCCCTCACAAATTTGCCTTCAATTGCCGTACTTAAGCCCTTCACATAGCCACACGTCTTCACGCACATACACTGGCACCCTCCACACGTCCCCGCGCAAGCAATCAACACACATGCCCTTGGCCTCAAGCCATTAGCCATATCAACGCACTCATAGCCTTCCACAACGTCTCACAACCTTTAACGCCACACAGCGCCCATTCAACAACACTCAAGGCCATCTAACAAACAGCCCCCAAACACAGTCCCAAAGTACCACAAATCAGCCCTTCGCAGCCCCTCACTGCACGCAAAAACAGAACCTTAAAACGCCCCCTCACTGCCCACCAAACTGCCTCCCTATTCTGCCCAGTTTTTGCTGCGATTTTGACCCATAAAACAGCCCTGAAATCACCCTAAAACTGCACTAAAAAACTGCACAAAAGCCCCCTTAAAAAAATCCCCAAAACCGTACCTCCTTAGCCTCCAAAATTCACCAAAACAGTCCTTAAAACGACCGAGACAGTGACCTGAAACTTAGCAGCGAAATAACAGCGAAACGGACCAAAAACAGCAGCCCGAACATCTAAACAACGAGGAAAGACGTTGAGTAAACAAATCAGAAAAGTAGCGGATCATTCACCCTTCCAACGGACGTGTAACGCCCTTTCTTGAGACGACAAAAGAGGTTAGACCTGAGGGCACTTTGTTACTTACTATCTTTCGTTTATTTTATTTATTTTAAAAATATTATTGCATGAGATTCGTTTGAGGTATGATGTGATTGTTGGATGGGCGGAATATGTGTCCCCTTTTGTGGTATATAGGATGGAAACCCGGACGTATATTTCGTAGCCGAATCCGAATGGACGGTAGTGCGGTTTGTACTCGGGATACAACGCCACGTACCACTTAAGAGGCATATATTTCGTTCATCCAAACTTGTATTTGAGCATGATGTAGTTTGTATGTTATTTATTTGCTATTTAAAGTATGAGTTAGCTTAGTTTGTTATTTATTTTCAAAGCATGATTATGTTACTTTAAGCATGATATTTTTTTTAGTTTATGTTTATGTTTGAATAGTCATTTTTTTACTTTGGTTTAATGGTTCAATGTGCTCGTTGTGTGATATTGTGTGTTTTTCGTTTAAAGACTTACTTTCAAGCATGTAAACTTAGATTATGAGTTATTGTGATGAATACAAACTAGACATAGGTTACCCTTGAGCATGTTGCGTAGATTCGATTAAGATATTGCACAAATCACATCATTACAAGTGGCATAAGTAAGGGACCATTTCGAACCCAATGGTTTGAGGTATTCCCTTGCGAGGGATGAGTGCGGCCTTAAATCTTTGTCCCGGTTCACACCGGGTGGCGACTCCATGTTATTTCGTACTCCTAACTAGGCCGCGAGCCTAGAACAATGTCGTCAAGTTCTGTGTCCTACAGTCTGGCGACTCCACTGGGGATAGAGAATTGGCCCCGAAATAATGTCTTGTAGTGATTGTAATTTGTGCTTTAAGTTTACTGTGTCTACCGTAGGTTGAAAGGGGTTTAAGCAAATGCACTTTTAAGGTTAGGTAATGGTTTGGTGTCTTCCTTCATTCACTACCTTTCTATAAGGAGAAGCTGTGAAGGCACCTGGATAATCATATACTAGTAGCCTACTGTGATGGACTAATCTGGAGGACTCGTTGTTTATTCCTGACACCAAGCGATAAGAGCCTAAGGGGCTTGGGTACTTAAGAGAGCCTCGCTCCACCCTCCCTCTGGGGAATCTACAACGGAAATCCATTTGACAGTCAGTCACACACCATAACTCGTTGGCACGTACCTGAGGTATAAAAAAACTGCGCTCACTTGGTCGCTCGGACCCTTGAGTGGGGAGACCTAGTTGTGGGCAACCCTTCGTCGATGAGAGCTTTTGTCTATACCCCTGTAAACCCGCCTATGAACTATAGTTGTAGGATTAGTAGAGACTATTCCTTTATGTTTTGGACCATTGTCATTTGGATTCAGTTGGACTTGTTGTCATGAAGTATGGGCTTGTTGGGCCATTTAAATTGGGACGAGTCTGTGCTTTATGGCAATCGGGCTAAAAGTTTCTAAAATGCTGATGGGCCAACTAGTGTAAAATTCTTATGACTTATATATTCCATACATCGCACGCATCTCATGCATACATGCATCATGTTAACCCTCGTGTCTTAAAAGCCATCATAGATATCCGTTGGGTTAGGAAAAAGAAGACTTGTCAAAGAAGAGTTAAGCAAACATGGATATCGTGGAAAAGGAAACCGAAGAACAAAGAACTTTACTGCAATGATAGAAAGACCATTGGGGGGCCTTCAAAAAAAAAGAAATAAAAGAAATAAAAAAAAAGAAAAGAAAAGAAAATAAAAGAAAATTGTTTGTTTTTAGTCCTTGATAGTTAGACATAAGTCCGATGATGAAATTGATTGCTTTAAGGTGAAACCTTAGAAACGATAAACTCTTGATGTGCTTTTATCTGATACTTTGAATGATTAATCTATGCTAGACTCGTAAGCATTTCACTATAGGTTCTTAGCAGTGAAAACCTGAGTAGTTAGCAAAGTGACTAGTTGAAGAAATCGTAGGTCGGTGAATTACCGTTTGCTTAGATGTCTATCTTGATTTTTTTATGTTATGATGTGTGGTATGATTGAAAATGAAAAGAAAAGTCTCTAAAGAAAAGAATTGAACCACCTATATTCGATAAGCGTGAAGCTACCCATGGGCGAGTATTAGGACCACCATGAGGAGAAATGCTACCTAAAGGGTAGGTGTGTTGAAAAAAAAGAATAGAAAAAAGAAGAAGTTCAAAATGAAAAGAAAAAAAAAAGACAAAGAGAAAAAGAAATAAAACCATACCACATTGAGCACATAAAAGCAACTTCAGGCATAATTGAGACATCTAGGTTGGTTTGACCCATCGATCCCAGTTTTTTGACGAAATCATCAAGTTAGCTTACCTGGGGATTAAGCTGTAAAAGAACCTTTGTACACACACACTTTGAGTCTGGCATATATCACTTGTTCAAAGACTTGGATTTGAGTTGCATCGAATGTTTTGAAGGTTCTCTGGTTTCATTACTGGGCATTCTTTGAGGACGATAATATGTGTGTAGCTATTGGGACTGTTTCATAACATGTGATATAGCATGATGATATGGAAGGCCCCACCATGTGGTTCATCTTGACCAAGTACAAACAGCGGAGAATAGAAAGGTAAACCAAGACTGGGGGCGACCAGTCTACCACATCGCGAATCAGGGACATAACAAGATATTAAGTCATGAAACCAGAGAGAAGACTGAGCAATCACCTGGAGAACTGGCGGAAGACCTAACCCAACGGAATAAGAAATTCATTCATGTATACACGTAACATATTTTGCATTCTTTTTGTGTTTGTTTCGTTTTGTATTCACAGGTTTCAAAGAAGAAAAAGAGAAAGCGGATAAGACAAGCCAACCAGAATCAGCAACATATGAGTAGTAGTTTTGGGGATGAGTCCCAGGGTTGAGGCCCATATCAGTTTCAGTTTTGGGGATGAGTCCCAGGGTCGAGGCTCACATCGTCAGAGTGTTGGAATGAATCCCAGGGTTGAGGCCCACATCGTCAGAGTGTTGGAATGAATCCGGGAATGAATCCCAGGGTCGAGGCCCATATCAGCAGAGTTTTGGAATGAATCCGGGAATGAATCCCAGGGTCGAGGCCCACATCGTCAGAGTGTTGGAATGAATCCAGGAATAAATCCCAGGGTCGAGGCCTGCATTATATCAGTTTCAGAATGAATCCCAAGGGGCGAGGCCCGTATTATCAGCAGTTTTCAAGAATGAATCCCAGAGGGTCGAGGCCCACATTATCACCAGTTTCGGGAATGAAGCCCAGGGAATAAAGCCCACATTCAGCACGGTTCGAGAATGGACCACCTCACAACACGGTTCGGGGTTGAGGCCCACATCAGTATCAGTTTGGGGCGAGGCCCACATCAGTTTGGGGCGAGGCCCACGTCAGTATCAGTTTTGGGCCGATGCCCACATCAGTATCAGTCTGGGGGAGAGGCCCACATCAGTGTCTGTATGGGGGCTAGGCCAACATCAGTTTCAGTTTGAGGTCGAGGCCCACGTCAGTATCAGTTTCGGGGCGAGGCCCACATCATTATCAGTCTGGGGGAGATGCCCACATCAGTGTCTGTATGGGGGCTAGGCCCATATCAGTTTCAGTTTGGGGTCGAGGCCCATATCAGTATTCATTGGGGATGAGTCCCGGGGTTGAGGCCCACATCAGTATCAGTTTGGGGTGAAACCCACATCAGTTTGGGGCGAGGCCCACGTCAGTATCAGTTTGGAGCGAGGCCCACATCAGTATCAACTCAGGGTCGAGGCCCACATTATCAGGAGCATCATGAATGAATCCCAGGGTCGAGGCCCATATTGTCAGTAGTTTTGGGAATGAATCCCAGGGCTGAGGCCCACGTCGTTAGAATTTGGAATGAATCCCAAGGCCGAGGCCCACGTCGTCAAAATTTGGAATGAATTCAGGGAATGAATCCCAGGGTCGAGGCCCACGTCGCATAATTTGGAATGAATCCAGGGGCCGACCCAAGGCCCACGTCGTCAGAATTTGGAATGAATCCAAGGAATGAATCTCTGGGCCGAGGCCCACATCAGCATCAGTCTGGGGGCGAGGCCCATATTAGCATCAGTATCAATCTTACCCGGTATGGCACTCTAGGGGCGAGGCCCACATCATTATCGGTATCAGTGTTGTCGGGTGTGGCACTCTGGGGGCGAGGCCCACATTAGTTCAGTATCAGTATTACCGGGTATGGCACTTTGGGGGCGAGGCCCACATCGTTATCAGAATCAGTCTTGCCGGGTATGACACTCTGGGGGCGAGGCCCACAGTTCGAGAATGAACAAGCCGAGAATAGCACTTCGAGAATGAAGCACAGTTCGAGAATGAATGAGCCGAGAATGGCACTCCAAGAATGAAGCACAGTTCGAGAATGAACAAGCCGAGAATGGCACAAACACAACAACTGTAATGCCCTAGGTACGGGGTTTAGCACACCGAAAATGGCACAACCGCGACGCCCTAGGTACGGGGTTTAGCACGCCGAGAATGGCACAACTGCGACACCCTAGGTACGGGGTTAGCATACAGACCACAGTGAAGCCCTAGGTACGGGGTTAGCACGCCAGGTACGGCATGTGGACTATTCAGACTACTGCGACACCCTAGGTATGGGGTTAGCATTCAGACCACATCAAAGCCCTAGGTACGGGGTTAGCACGCCAGGTACGACATGTGGACTATTCAGACTACTGCGACACCCTAGGTACGGGGTTAGCATTCAGACCACAGCGAAGCCCTAGGTACGGGGTTAGCACGCCAGGTATGGCATGTGGACTATTCAGACTACTGCGACACCCTAGGTACGGGGTTAGCATTCAGACATTTGTGGCACTCTAGATATTGAGGCGTCACCGCGACACCCTAGGTACGGGGTTAGCACTCAGATATTTGTGGCTCTCTAGGTACGGAGACGTCACCGCGACATCCAAGGTACGGGGTTAGCACTCTGATCTCTAGGTACAGAGAAATCACCGCGACACCCTAGGTACGGGGTTAGCATTCAGACATTTGTGGCTCTCTAGGTACGGAGAAGTCACCGCGACACCCTAGGTACGAGGTTAGCATTCAGACAACCAACATCATCACTGCGGCACTATAGGTATGGAGACGCAACCGCGACGCCCTAGGTACGGGGTTTAGCATGCCAGGAATGGCACATCATCAAATCAGTTCATGAACAAAGCCCACAGGTGGTTCGGGAACAAAGCCCAGAGGTGGAGGCACCTCGCCATCACATTCAGCTCGGGAACAAAGCCCAGGAACAAAGCCCACATGTGGTTCGGGAATAAAGCCCAGAGGTCGAGGCACCTCGCTATCACATTCAGTTCGGGAACAAAGCCCATAGAACAAAGCCCACTATCTACACAGTTCGGGAACAAAGCCCATAGATGGTTCGGGAACAAAGCCCAGAGGTCGAGGCAACTCGCCATCACATTCAGTTCGTGAACAAAGCCCAGGGAACAAAGCCCACTCTCTACACAGTTCGGGAACAAAGGCTACAGATGGTTCGGGAACAAAGCCCAGAGGTCAAGGCACCTCGCCATCACATTCAGTTCGGGAACAAAGCCTAGGGAACAAAGCCCACTCTCTACGCAGTTCGGGAACAGAGACCATATTCAATACAGTTTGGGAACAAAGCCCTAAAGGTCAAAGCATCTCAAGAGTTCAGGGTCGAGGACCCACTACATCATCAGCTTAAGGGCGAGGCCCACTTTGTTAGCGGTATTGGGTCGAGGTGCCCCCATTGTCGGTTGCAGTTTCGGGATGCGTCCCAGGGTCGAGGGCCCACTGCATCATCAATACAGTTCACATTCGGTGGTTCGGGAACAAAGCCCAGGGGTCGAGGCACCTCGCCACCATATGAAATTCAGTTCAGAGTAACAGGCAAACCAGGGGACAGCTGGCGAGCCAGGTACGTAAAAAATGCATTGCACGTACTTTGATATGATTGTCATTGTCACACACTACACAAGTCCCATCAAAGTGGGGGCGACTGTAGGAACTGCATTTTGGCATATAAGCCCGATGATGAGTCTCGTATGGAGACACTACCTCTTTAGTTGTGAAAGCCGCGGGAAACGGACGTTGGAAGGTAAAAGTTGGAATTAGCATTTTGTCAGATTTAACTCGCTTGTTTCGCTTCGGGTTCGCTTGTTGGACCTCTGTTTTAAAACACACAAAACCCATTAAATCACAATTAAATAATTAAAACATTTAAAACACATCTCACAAATTAAATAATTAAAACAAAATTAAATTAAATTAAAACACATTTCACAAATTAAATCACCTTCCTAAATTAAATTAAATCCCTTTCCTAAAATACATAAATCACTTCCCCAAATTAAAAGATTTCCTTATCACATACTAAATTAAAAGATATCCCCTTCAAAACACAAAAATCTTATTCCTTCTCCAACAAGGTAAAACCCCCTCCCTTTGCCTATAAAAAGAACCCTCAACCCCACTTTTCAACCTGGCTGGCTGATTCTCACAAAAATCACGAACAAAAGAAAATAACCCTCGGCCAACTCTCAAACTGCTTCAATTTCCGCACCTAAACCCTTCACCAGTTACCCACTCACGCAACATATTTCCCTCACAGCCCATTTCGCTAATCACATCCCTCACAAATTTGCCTTCAATTGCCGCACTTAAGCCCTTCACATAGCCACACGTCTTCACGTACATACACTGGCACCCTCCACACGTCCCCTGCGCAAGCAATCAACACACATGCCATTGGCCTCAAGCCATTAGCCACATCAACGCACTCATAGCCTTCCACAACGTCTCACAACCTTTAACGCCACACAGCCCATTCAACAACACTCAAGGCCATCTAACAAACAGCCCCAAACACAGTCCCAAAGTACCGCAAATCTGCCCTTCGCAGCCCCCTCACTGCACGCCAAAACAGAACCTTAAAATGCCCCATCACTGCCCAGCAAACTGCCGCATTCTGCCTCCCTATTCTGCCCAGTTTTTGCTGCGATTTTGACCCATAAAACAGCCCTGAAATCACCCTAAAACTGCACTAAAAAACTGCACAAAAGCCCCCTTAACAAAATCCCCAAAACCGTACCTCCTTAGCCTCCAAAATTCACCAAAACAGTCCTTAAAACGACCAAAATAGTTACCGAAACGTAGCAGCGAAACAGCAGCGAAACGGACCAAAAACAAGCAGCCGAACATCTAAACAACGAGGAAAGACGTTGAGTAAACAAATCGGAAAAGTAGCGGATCATTCACCCTTCCAACGGACGTGTAACGCCTTTTCTTGAGACGACAAAAGAGGTTAGACCTGAGGGCACTTTGTTACTTACTATCTTATTTTAAAAAAATTATTGCATGAGAGTCGTTTGAGGCATGATGTGATTGTTGGATGGGCGGAATATGTGTCCCCTTTTGGTATAGGATGGAAACCCGGACGTATATTCCATAGCGAGTCCGAATGGACGGTGACTCGGATGGACGGTAGTGCGGTTTGTACTCGGATACAACGCCACATACCACTTAAGAGGCATATATTTCGTTCCATCCAAACTTGTATTTGAGCATGATGTAGTTTGTATGTTATTTATTTGCTATTTAAAGTATGAGTTAGCTTAGTTTGTTATTTATTTTCAAAGCATGATTATGTTACTTTAAGCATGATATTTTGTTTAGTTTATGTTTATGTTTGAATAGTCGTTTGTTTACTTTGGTTAAATGGTTCAATATGCTCGTTGTGTGATATTGTGTGTTTTCCGTTTAAAGACTTACTTTCAAGCATGTAAACTTAGATTAGGAGTTATTGTGATGAATACAAACGAGACATAAGTTACCCTTGAGCATGTTACGTAGATTCGGTTAAGATATTGCACAAATCACATCATTACAAGTGGCATAAGTAAGGGACCATTCCGAACCCAACGGTTTGAGGTCTTCCCTTGCGAGGGGTGAGTGCGGCCTTAAATCTTTGTCCCGATTCACACCGGGTGGTGGCGATCCATGTTATTTCGTACTCCCAACTAGGCCGTGAGCCTAGAACAACGTCGTCACGTTCTGTGTCCTACATGAGGTTTTTAATTAAATATATGTTGGGTCAAAAGGGAGGGGAGAGATTTTAAAACTAATTTACTATTTTATCCTTATAGCTTGTTTAAATAAAATTAAAATAATATAGGCTTATATTATCTTGAATTAAACAAGTAAGAAAATTAAAATTAAAAGCTCTACATATATAATACATGTTATTAAAAATAAAATAAAACAAGCATCAAACAGTAGCTAGGTTTTGACATAGATGATAGATAAAGAAACACTGTAAAATATACAAGTTTATAACATAAATTACTAAAATGATTAAGTTCAGATAATACGCAAAATGTTAATAAGGTTTCAGCAAAATAGTTAGGAGGAGAGTTAAAATTGGCTTAGGAGAGATTTTGTAATTAGGACAATTTAGGATTTTAATAAATAAATAAGGATAATTTAGTCATTGCATTTAAAATTTTAATTCTTCACTTTCTCTCTCCTCCAAAACCCCCCACACTTTTGGAGGGGAGCTAAAATTGGCTTAGGAGGGATTTTGCTCCCCTCCCCTCCCCTTAAAAAAATTGAACCAAACAAACATAATTTAAAATAATCCCTCCCCTCCCCTCCAAAACCCCCCAACCAAACACAGCCTTAGAGAGCCTGTTATGTTTTCTTCCTGAACGATTTCGAAAGCTGAATTTCTAAGGGGTGGAGTTGCTTGTTTTATCTTGGAGTTGTTTTTGCTTGCGGACCTGGAAATTCTCTTTGCTGGGTTCTTATATTCTATCAGTTAAGTCTTTGCATTCGCAAATCTGTTTGAAGCTATTTGCTTTAATGAGGGGAATGCCAAATGTTTTTATGATTGGAAACCATGATCCTGGAGTGTCTAGGTTTTTTTATTAAAAGCTTTGAGGCATTTACTCGAGCAGGTTAGCAGGCAATGTTTGTCTTACTTGAGAGTTCGCTCATAGTTATATAGATTTCCGTTTTACATTCAACAATGCTGCCAAGATAACAATAGAACAGCGTTTTCAATTATTACAATCCATTGGAGTTAAAAAAAAAACAAAAAGAAAAATATCTTTGGGGTTCCTGAAATCAGCATGTTGAAGGCCAATCTCCCCATTGCTTTAATGGTCCTTAGCTGGATATCTCTGTGGCTCCAGCAAGGGTAGTTTGGAGGTTCGATTTCCCTTGTTGTGGCTGGGTTGTGTCATACGGAGGCTTGAGGGTGGCTTGTTCTCCTGCGTGGGCTGATTTGCCGGTGGTCCTATCACTGATAGTTTGCTCAGTCCTGTTGAAACTCGGTGCTTCTTTAGGGTAGAATAAAAAAATTAGACTAAATTTTTACTGATAAAAATACAGTGTTAAATAATTTGAATAATTCCATTAACCTTTCTTGTTTCCAATCTATTAATTTGTTAACGTAAATCCTAAGCTGACAAGGAAAAAAAACACTAACTAATGAATGAAGATCTTCAAAAGATTATCTCCAATAATTATAATGTTAATATCCTAGTAACCATTATTAGAAATTAGAATAGGAAATCCGACAAGAACAAGGATCCCTGTCCGAAAAAAGCTTATAAATACTGTCTGAATTCAAATCCCCTATATTATTCTTTTAATAACAATGGCTGGTGAAAAGAGAAAGATTCCATTGAAAAGACGAGAAACCAAGGAACAAAGAGCTGCCAGCTTTAGTAAAAGGCGACGTGGACTGTTTAATAAAGCTGTTGAATATTGCATGCGTACCCGTTCTTAGGTTGCCATGGTGATGTCATCTCCTGTTTCAGACAAAACCTTTTACACATTCGGACACAATTCGGTTGATTCGGTTTTTGATGCTGTTGACAGACGAAAATCTCCACCATAAGACGAAATCGCCTTGGGATGAAAGAAAGAAGGTCGATGGACCGAAGAGCGATGAAGAGCTTAGGGCGACCGGACCAGCGGTTAGGACGAAAACCTATAATGCGGTTACTTCCATGATCGTAGCAGTTGGACGGTTTTCCCTCCACAACCAAGCAGTTGAGACACGCAGCTCAGCGGTTACAGGCACGATCCTGCAACTGCAGGAAGATACTTGAACCGCCTAAAACGGTTGACAAGCGCCACTATAAAAGCCCATCTACACCAAGAGAGAACCCCGATCAAATGAAGACTCAAATGAGCATATTTTTATTTTTCATTTCTTAGATTATAACCTTAGGACTGTAACTTGTGTGCTTGCGCTCCTTGGAGGCTTATTCACTCAATAAACACCCCTTGCTGGGACTTTGTCTCAGGAGGTTTGAACCTTACACGCTCTTCTTTCTTCACTCATAAAAATTACGCAAATAGTTTTTGGTGACCACAGTGGGAGGATTGGTGTAAAGAGTGGAGATGCCTCCGAAAAGAAACGATCAAACTGGCTCAACTGCGGAGGAAAGAGGACTGGAGCAAACCAATAAGCCCAACGTTCCAGCCATAGTGGGTCAATTCGAGGGTCTGGCAGATACTAGTCGGTACGAATCTATGAAAGAGCTCAGCCCTAAAGCGGTGCGCGTTGTTGTTCAGTGAATTTGAATTCACACAGGATGTTGTTGAACGGTTAGGCTTCAAAATGCGTATGTCATAGATAAATTCGTATCAACTACCAATTCGCATTATGAAAACATGGCTAAAATCTAAGCTCGGTGAATGAATTAATGGCCAAATGTGTAAACGGCGGGACGGCGCTGCCGTGGACTACGCCCCTCCTCCGGCAAGCAGTCAGGAGGAGGTGGTCCTAGTAATGTTCCTCCACAGGGGACCACATCCCTACGGTTCTCAGGGGACTAATAAGTCCTGGAGGCAATGGCCCACAATTAGGGCCAAATATACACCAAGGGCCAAATATGGCAAAAAATGAAGTGGTGTTGCCTCAGGGTGTCCAGGCTTCTCAGGGGCAGAATCATGATTATGTCCCACTTTTGAGAGGACCGCAACAACCGCCCATAGTTGTGCCATTTAATGGCAATGATATGCTAAGGGAGAAAATGATCGAGATCATTCAAAACCAATTTGGTCTAGGCATACGGCCAATTCGGCCAAGATATCGGAAGTCGTATCCTGATTGGGTTGATGTGGCCTATCCATGGCCTAGAAACTACAAGATACCGGATTTTTCCCTTTTTACGGGGTCTGGGGAAGCTTCTACCATAGAACACGTAGGGCGATTTACCCTTAAGTGTGGGGAAGTCAATGATTTCCACAAACTGAGGTTATTTCATGGCTCACTATCAGGGGTAGCTTTATCTTTGTATGTCAGTCTGCCGGCCAATTCGGTAGAAAGTTGGCAGTAAATGGAGCAACTGTTTCATGTGCAATTTACAAGGCTGAATCTGAAGTGGCCTTAGCCGATTTGGCAAACCTAAGACAATTGTCAAGAGAGTGGGCCGAGACATTTTTACAACGGTTTAAGGTAGCCCGAGGCCGATGTTACGTGCCTTTGCCCGAAAAAGAATTTGTGAGGATCGCTCAAGGTTGCTTAAATCTCGATCTAAAAAAGAAGTTTCAGGATCGCGAGTTTTGGGACCTTCCCCAACTCACCACTAGTGTGGTGCGTTATGAGCGATTATTACAAGAAGAAGAGCAAATGAAGAATTCGAGCAAATGGACATATTATAGGAATATCGACTATGAAATGGGCGAAGTAGACACCGAGTCGGCCGATTTATGTTTGGCCGAATTGGTTAAAGGGAGACCTTACATTTGCAAGACGTGGGCGGAACCCCAAGCGAGTGAAAAGAATGATAAAAATAGCAGGAACTTCTCCTTTGATATTACTAAAGTCGATGCTATATTTGACCAGTTATATAAGGACAAGAAAATTAGCTTGAGCGACCGACACACGTTGCCAACAGCCGAGCAAATCGGTAGTAAAAAATATTATAAGTGGCACAATGCATGGTCTCATACAACTAGTAATTGCCTTGTTTTTCGTAATGTCTTACATGATGCCATAGAATTTGGACGAATCACGTTCGAGAACAAGATGGCAGTGGAGAGCGACCCGTTTCCAAAATCGGTGGGGTTGAACATGATCAATCCAGACCTTGCCAAGATGAATCTGCCGAAAGTCAAATTAGTGCTAGATGAAGGACAGCATCGTCATCGTCCAAGCACTCTGGAAAGGATTAAGGCACCTTCAGAGCAAGGAGACCAGCAGAACATTTGTATTCGATGCAAGAACGACATGGAATGGATGAAAGAGTTAGAAGACACTTGTGAAAGGCCTGCAAAGAGAAAGTCATCATCATGGCAGCCTTGGACATTCGCCCCAAGGTTCTATGGGGAGAATTCAAATTTCGTCCAAAATGTAAGGACGTTCAGGCTGAAGATTCATCGGCCCAATGTTTGGCATTCGTACCAAAAGCCACACTCGGGCCAGCGGCCAGGCAGAAACTATCCCACTGTAGACAAAATGACAAGGACGTAGTTGAGGCGACACCAAATGAATTATGGCCGTTTGATGCGTCGATAAGGTGAAGCAAAGGCCACCACCGGTGTGGGAACACAGAAATCTGGGGCGACGCATGCTGTCCCGGGCTCGCGGCCCGGTCGGGAGTACGGAATAGCCACGGGGGACTAAACCGGAGAATAATGGAGTCGCCACCCGGTGTGAACCGGGACAAAGATTTAAGGCCGCACTCACCCCTCGCAAGGGAAGACCTCAAACCGTTGGGTTCGGAATGGTCCCTTACTCATGCCACTTGTAATGAAAGGATTTATATGATAATTTAATCAGGCTTAAGTAACACTTATTTCCAAGAGTATCATGCTTCTAAATTCACGGGTACAAAATAAAACTTATACATACATTTCACATATATCTCACATCTAAGAACACATGCCTGAAAATACCTCAAAGTAACAACGAACATACAACTTCATTCAGCATATCATATTCATGAAAAACACAAGCATACATAATAACAGCACAAGCATACATGTGAGCACTTTTCCAAGTGATACGTGGAATTGTATCCCAAGTACAGACCGCATTACCGTCCATTCGGAATCGGCTACAAAATTTATGTCTGGGTTTCCATCCAATATATCACAAGAAATAATACTCCAAAGTCATCATGGCATAGGTATATGAATCGTAATGCGTTAAATCAAGACTAAGGCAAATGACGCAACTAATGGAATAAACATGCTTTTCATTATTATGTGCACAAAGATAAGAACGACTATGTGTGGTTCCATAAAAAATCACCTAAGAAACAATTATACATGGCATGTGATGAATATGTCTCAGTTCAGTGTGTTTGCATTCGTGTAGCGTTCGTAAACGCGTTCGAACGGTAAACAGAAGGTTCGCGTTCGTATGGCGTTTGATAACGCGTTCGAACGGAAATGAAACAGAATGCTCACGTTCGTATGGCGTTGTTAACGCGTTCGAACGGAAATGAAACAGAATGCTCACGTTCGTATGGCGTTTGTTAACGCGTTCGAACTGAAATGAAACAGAATGCTCACGTTCGTATGGCGTTCGAACAAAAATGAGACCTGATGCATGATAAGGCAAAATGCATGCGCGTTTGAGTTGCGTTCGTAAACGCGTTCGAATGGGAACAGACCTGATGCATGAAATGGGACGCAATACATAAACAACAAAATAAAGGGGCGCGGCGAAGTACTGCCGTAAAGGTGGCCTTTTGGGGCTCTTGGTCTCTCAAAGAGAGGACCTTTAGACCAACATACTAAGCCCATGCGCTCGATCGCATCATACATACAAAAATAAAGCCAATCATGTCAAAACCAAGTGCCCTATTGAACACATCTTACATCCAATACGAACACACATCAACCGGCGCGGCAAAGCATCGTGGTAAAATGGTTTTAACCCCTCCCCATAAGGGATCTTTCATTCCACTTACTAAGCCCATGCGCTTGATTGAACCATGCATAAAAAGATAAAGACAATAATATCAAACTAAGTATGCCCGATTGAACGTATCTTGCATCCAACCGAACACACATCAACCGGCGCGGCAAAACATCGTGGTAAAGGGGTTTAACCCCTCCCCATAGGGGATCTTTCATTCCACTTACTAAGCCCATGCGCTCGTTTGAATCATGCATAAATAAACAACATACAGAATTCAAGTGACGAAAGATAAACAAAAGCAACACAAAACAAAAGAGGGTGCCGTTTACTCAAGCGGTACGTGGAGTTGTGTCCCGAGTACAGATCATATTACCGTCCATTCGGAATCGGCTATGAAATTTATGTCCGGGTTTCCATCCGATATACCGCGAGAGTTGACACGTCTCTCATTTCATTCCACAGCCACAACATACTACATCTCATAATTCATGCATATTTATCTACTCAAGGGCCACAACATGCATTTGACAATTACACAAGCAATATTTAAGAAATAGTACAAAAGCGAATGTGAAAGATACCCTCAGGTCTAACCTTTTAGCCAACTTTCAGGCTTGCGTTTCACGGACGTCGGAAGGGTACGGTTCCTCAACTTCTCCGGTTCACTGGTTTAGCGTCCTAGCTCACTGCTTTGCTGTTGTGCTTGCGATTCGAACTCCGTTCTGCTCCTGTTCGGCCTCTGTTTTGCTGCTCACTGCTCAGGCCACCTGTTTTGATGTTTCAATGAACTGTTCCAAGTTTGTGTGGGTTCTTAGTGCAGTTGTGTGTGATTATTTTTAAGATTATGAATGCAGTTTTTATGTTACTGTTTTTAAGGTTTTTAGGGACTGTTTTAAGAGGATTTGGGCTGTTGTTTTAAGGTGATTCAGGGGCTGTTTAGGCGTGTTTTAGGGGGCTAGTTTTGAGTGTTTATTAGGGGGTGTTTCAGTGGTTGTAAGGGCTGTATGGGGGGATGTGTTCTCGGTGAAGGAGGGGAGTGTTTTGATTCGGCTAAGGAGGGTTATTGCTTGTGGTGGTCTCGACTTTGAAGGATTTTAGTGTTCTGGATTCGGCTAAGGGTGAGTTTGTTTTGTTTTAGATTCGGCTATGGTGGTTGTTGGTGCTTTGGATTCGGCTATGGAGGAGGATTGAGGCTCTAGTTGTCTTGGCTATGGAGGAGATGGTTAGGGCTCTTTGTTCTCTTTTTGTGCATATGTGAAGTGTTTTTTTTGTCTTGGGCGTGTATTAGAGAGAGTGGAGAGATGGTGTGGCTAGGTTAATGCATGTTTATATAGAAGAGAGCTAGGGTTTGCCCTTGTCTCACAAGGAAGAGATCTAGTTTCCAAATTAGGAGTCCTAAGGATGGTATACACAAGATTGGGGGGGGACAAAATATTTTAAATTAGGAAGTCAACTATTTTAAATTGGTAGATGTCTTATTAGATTAGGAAGTCAAATATTTGATTGGTTTTAATTGGTTAGGATTGATTTTAATTAGGCATATCTTCTTTTTAGTTTTAGTATATAATATATTCAATTATTTAAATTAGGCATGATTTTAGTTTAAGTTTGGTAAATGTTTTATTTAATTGGTAAAAGGTTTAAATATTTTATTTAATGTTTAATGTTTAAATTAATATTTATTTATTTAATTTGGGATGTGTTTTATGGGCTTTGGGGAGCTAAATGGGCTGGGGTGTGAGGCTAGCAGCAAAACCAGAATTACCGACACCGTTCGAACGCTTCCTCGAACGCGACACGAACGCCCGCAATCTGTTTTCCGTTCGAACGCATACACGAACGCAGCACGAACGAAAGCAGTGAACCTTGTTTATTCTGAATTTCCCCTTCCGATATCCGTTTCCCGCGGCTTTCGTGACTCAAAAGGTAGTGCCTCCAAATGAGACTCATCATCGGGTTTCACATGCAAAAATGCAATGCCTACAACCGGCCGTAGCCCTCGCACCACAGAGAAAACAGAATTAAACAAAAAAAGGGGTGACAATAAAGAAGGAACGGTGACAAGTTGCGATGAACGCACTAAATTCGGTAGACGGAAGCGAGACGAAACAGACGATAAAGAGCCGCCTATCATCATTCAGTTCGGCAGTATGCCACCAGTTGTGGCTAATCATTACCTGTTGCTTGGGAAATTCAGGAGAGATAACAATGGGGAAGCTGGAACAAGCGAGGATGTTTATGAGGGTGATGAAACTGAATTTGCAGCGCTCTCAATCACAGACAGTGAAGCTGAAGATGAGGAGATGATTGATGTAGAAGAAGAAATAGACATCAAGACCGAATCAAGGAGAAATGGAATTTCACAGAATCGGCTTCTCAGAGAATTATATGAAGCCGGCAATCCTACAATCGGGACATTGGGAGAATATTTGGGACGATATCCATTCCTCATTTTGTATGGGATGCCTAAGATAAAACGGACCATCACCAGAGACGAAAAATAGAGATTGACTGTCAATCATGTCTCTCAGGATGCACCAGCCATGTTGGCACCTTCTGGATGGGACATGGAAGAGGAATCGCCTCAAGTTAATGATGAGGGCGATCAAGCAATGGAAATAGGTCTATCAGGGAAAATGGTTTTCCCGAAGCCACCAACACAAATGACGAAGCATCTGCGACCGCTGTATGTGAAGGCAAAGGCTAATGGGATACCTGTCACCAAAGTGCTAATTGATAACGGGGCGGCCATTAATGCAATACCAGTTAGGATGCTAGGAAGTTTGGCAAAGTCAGAAAAAGGCCTCCTCCCTACAAAAGTGGTGCTTACCAGCTTTAATGGAGGGGGGACGACAGCAAAATGAGTTATTCCATTGGACCTGCAAGTGGGAAGTACTACGAAGACAGTAGTATTTTTCTTCATAGATGGGCCAACCACATACAATATGCTCCTGGGACGAGACTTGATTCATGGAAGCCGATGCATCCCTTCATCCCTTCATCAATGCCTGGTTTTCTGGAACCAAAGAGACGAAGTGGAGATAGTGCATGCCGACAATAAGCCTTTCGCTGCGGAGACAAACTCGGCCGAGTACTTCATGTATGAAGGGCACTATGGGCCGACCAGATTTTTGAATAAAGGGGAAAGCCCGACCATTGTGGCTCAGAATGACGAGCCTTACCCCGCTGGGTTGCTGGAAGATTTGTTCGCACAGACGAGACCAACCACAATGGTCTTTGGAGAACCAACACACAACGGTTCGAATGAAGTACAACCAGAATAAGGAGCAAGCCGCTCTTGCGGCCTCCAAGGCCAATTTATTGGCCTATGTAATGGAGCGAAGAAGTGAGGACGAAGCACAAGACGCTATTTCGGCCTTAAGAGGCAAATTGTTGGCACACCAAATGGAGGACAAAATAAAAAAACTATGTGGAGTGGACTGCTTGATGGAATGAGGAGAATAAAAGGAATAAGAGTACGCCCTGAATGGACGACGCAAGACAAACATCTCAAGAGGACAAGATGCTTTGGACGAGGTAAATATGGGGAATGAGCACGATAGGCGCATAACTTACGTCAGTAAGGAATTGGAGCCCCAAGTACGTGAAAAGTTAATTTGTTTGTTGCAAGAATACAAAGATTATTTTGCATGGGACTACAATGAGATGTCTGGCTTAGATAGGACGTTGGTGGAGCATAGGCTGCCAATCATGCCAAGCCATAGGCCTCATAGGCAGCCTCCCCGGAGGTTTGCGCCTAATGTCATGCCTAATATTAAGAAAGAAGTTGAACGATTGTTAGAGGCAAAATTCATTAGGACGACCAGATATATGGAATGGTTGTCAAATATTGTCCCATTTAGAAAAAAAAAAGGAAAGATAAGGATCTTTATAGACTTCAGAAATTTAAACCTAGCAACACCAAATGATCAATAGCCAATGCCGACAGTAGATTCCCTAGTGGATTCCACAGCGGGGTATCAAGTATACTCATTTATGGATGGGTATGCGGGCTATAATCAAATTTACATCGCCGAAGATGATGTACATAAGACGGCCTTTAGATACCCAGGCTCTCTAGGGTGTTATGAGTGGGTGGTCATGCCATTCGGCTTGAAAAATGCTGGTGCCACTTATCAGCGGGCCATGAACTTGATCTTTCATGACATGATTGGCAAATTCATAGAAGTCTATGTGGACGATATAGTGGCTAAATCCGTGATTACGGACGAACATTTTAGCCATTTAGCAATGGCCTTCGAACGAATGAGAAAATTCAAACTAAAAATGAACCCTACCAAGTGCGCTTTCGGGGTGTGCGCTGGAAATTTCCTAGGGTTTCTAGTGCACCAACGGGGAATTGAGATCGACACCAATAAATCTCAAGCGATCACCGAAGCTATGCCACCCCGAAATAAAAAAAGAGTTGCAGAGGTTCTTAGGGCAAATTTACTTCTTAAGGCGATTCATCTCCAACTGTGCAGGGAAAACAAAAGTGTTCTCCTCCTTATTGAAGCTAGAAGGCGAGGACGAATTCGTCTAGACCGAGGAACATCAACAAGTCACAGCCGCCGGTGATGGTACCTCCAGTGCTAGGAAAGCCAATAAAGTTGTACATAGCGGCTGAAGAGCAGTCCATAGCTGGGATGATCGCGCAAGATGACGACATGAACATTGAGAGAGCCATTTACTATATCAGCAGACAATTGCTGAATTATGAATGTAACTATTCTCCCATGGAGAAATTATGTTTGGCTTTGTACTTCACATGTACTAAATTACGAGCCTACCTTAGGCCGAATATAGTGTATTTGATTACAAGAATTAATATAATAAACTACATATTTTCTCGTCCCATCTTGCATCAAAGAGTTGGGTTTTGGTCACTATCACTTTCAGAATTTGATATACGGCATGAACCCCAGAGGGCCGTTAAAAATCAAGCCTTGGCCGATTTTTTGGCCGACTATCCATGTTTGAGCACGATCAGGGAAATAGAAATGGATTTGGACGAATGCAGTCTGAAACCATGGATGATGTATTTCGACGGATCCAGCACAATGAAGGGAGATGGAATAAGATTAGTCCTAGTCAGCCCATTGGGAGAATCTTTCTGATTCCTAGTCAAGTTGAACGAATACTGCACTAATAACCAGGCCAAATACGAAGCCTTGATACTTGGGCTAGAGATGGTCCTCAATATGGGAGTAACCCATGCGTCCATCAAGGGAGATTCGCAGCTGGTAATTCAACAAGTGATAGGAGCTTTCAAATGTCAAAGCCCATCAGTCCTGGCATTATTGGACGTCGCCAAAGAATTGGTAGAATGATTTGATCACGCTGAATTAGAATACGTTCCAAGGGCGAAGAATTAATTGGCCAATAGCTTAGCCCAAGCAGCCTCCGGATATAAACAGACAAACATATGTGGGGTGTACAAGAGCGAAGAGGTTGAGCCAGCCCTCATGAGATGAGCTAAAGATACGGACGTCATGGTCATCGAAGCCGAAATGAATGACGATTGGAGAAACGAAATCAAGACATTCCTAAAGCAGCCCGAATCAGGGAATGATCAAAGGCTAAAACTTAAAGCTTTGAACTATATAGTATCAGGAGATGTGCTATATAAGAAATGACAAGATGGGTTGTTGTTGAAATTTGTAGGGCCATTCGAATCCAAAACTATCATGGTCGAAATGCATGAAGGCATTTGTGGGGCTCACCAAGCCGGGGTAAAGATGAGATGGTTGATTATACGAAGCGGCTATTATTGGCCGAAGATGGGAGAATCGTGCATCTTGTATGCCAAAGGATGCATTGCTTGTCAGAAGCACGAGCCTATTCAGAGAGCTCCAGCAACCGAGATTATCCCAGTCATTAAAATGTGGCCGTTTATAGGATGGGCGATAGACTTGATAGGGAAGATTTACCCTGCATCGAGTAAGAGGCATACTTGCATCATCGTTGTCACCGACTTCTTCACCAAATGGGTGGAAGCCATCCCAGTTGTAGAAATCTCCCAATATCATATCATCAATTTCATAAAGGAACATATAATTCACCGATTTGGTATACCATAGACAATAATGGTAGATCATGGTACTTCATTAAATGGTAAAAAGGTAAAAGACTTCCTGGGCGAATACGGAGTCTGACTAGTGAACACTACTCCCTATTACCCTCAGTCAAATGGTCAAGTAGAATCGTCCAACAAGACCCTTAAAGAATTGATTCGGAATATGGTGACAGAAAATGCCAGACAAGGGATGAATATTTGAGTCAAGCTTTATGGGCCTATAGAATGTCGCCGCGAACAAGTACTTCGGTGACGCCGTTCTAATTAGTGTATGGTCAAGAGGTTGTGCTTCCAGTGGAAATGAATATTGAGTCTACCAGGGTGATGCTGCAAGAAAAACTGACACATGAAGACTACGATGAGGCAATGATCCAGAACTTGTTGGAATTGGACGACATCAGATGTGATGCGTTAAATCATCTAGAAGCACAAAAGAGAAGGATAGCCAAGGAATACAACCTCAGAGTAATGGCTAAATCGTTCAGGGAGGGTGAATTAGTGTGGAAGACTGTATTGCCACTTGGTTCTAAGGACCCGGCGTATGGAAAGTGGTCGCCCAATTGGGAAGGTCCATTCGTGGTAAAAAAACGTGTTGCCAAATGACGCCTATCATCTACAAGACTTAAACGGAAGAGTGCATGCAAGAGCGATAAATGGCAAATACTTAAAGAAATATGTGCCCTTGATATGAGAGCACGAAAACGTACAAAATACACTGAAATAATAATAAGTTCTCATTAAACATGGATGAAAACGTCCTAAGAATACAAGGGATAGACGATAAAATGTCTTACAAAAGTATTACTTTTGGCCTGAAGACTGCCGAAAATCCTCAGGCAGCTCCTTAATGGCCGAGAGCGTCTCCCTCCTCAGACGTCATTCGTCCTGTATTTCCATACCCACTGCATCCAAGTCGGCCAGGCTTTTCTCGAAATTGATGCGGGCCAAACCTTCATACTCCATCATAGACCGACCCATCTCCTCTACTTGAGAAGCAAAGGTCCTCATTTTAGCCTCCTTCCTCATACGACTTTCCTCAACAAGATGCTGAAGCTCTTGTAACTGCCGCTCCAGGTCTAGGAAGACCGACTCCTCAATCATCAACTCTTCAGTAGTCTCCCTCAAGGCCTGATGAAGGTCATCCAGAGAGCCACGGAGCGTTTCTTTCCTCACAATAGAAGAGCGAAGTCCAACCCTCTGGTTGTGCGTATTGCGATACCGAGAGAGAAGGGCTGCTATACCGTCTTGCATTTCCTGGAGGAAAAGCCGATCATCAATCGATATGGGCAAGGTAGGGAGGGCCAATATCTGGCTCAACTCGGAGGAGCTTTTGTCCAATTGAAGGACGTTCTCTGGCCGTGCGGCCTGACTAATTTCCAGTGCAGCAAAGTAAGCGTATTGGCCAATGACCTCCTAAAGGACTTTCAGGTCTGCACTGATGCTGACCAAAGCCGAACGAGGCCAAAAAAAAGTAGAGGAAAGTCGTCTCAAAATGATCCAAAATGTCCTGGACTGTTTGCAACAATGGGTCAGATGCCTGTACGCAAAGAAGAAATTAGCGAATATATCAGGACGAACTAGAAAAGAAGAAAATACTTACCATCCCAGAACCAGAACTATATGGCTCTGTACCTTGGGGGTCGGCTCCAATTACACCTTCCTCTCCTGGAAATTGCTCCATGATGGGACCTTCGGCCGCGTCATCCTCGTCAGAGGGAAATTGAACAACCGGCATCCCTGCAGGTCCCGCTCTCTCGCCTCCACCCACAGGAGCTTTGGCCTCTGGAATTCGCACCGTTTCAGGAACTGCGGAGGACGGATCAATCTTAAGAGCCTGCACCAAAATACACAGTTATGACCTCAAACCTGTATGAATGTAAAAGAAAGCATGTCTCAAACTCATACCTTAGAGCGATAGACGAGCGGAACGTCCGAATCAGAGCTTCGGCTGGGAGAAGGCTGCTTCCCTTTAGCAAGCTTCATTCTCTTGGGCTTAGACGCCTCAGCTGCCTTCGTCGACCCCGACGGCTCAGAAGACTTGTGGGACAAAGGAATAGAAGAAACAACTCTCGTAGAAGGTAGATAAAAAATTCGTTCGCAGATGGATGGCCAAAAACGATCAAAAGAGGGATGAACGGACGTACAATGAGCAAATGAAGCAATTACAAAAGAAGAAATCAAAGATTGTGTTTCTGCCACAGAATCCTCAACTTCAGAGACCGAAAAAACCTTAAAATGGTCTAGCGACGCAGAATACGAATGAAAGAAAGCAATGGGCCACCCTTGGACGAGGCCAAATTGATGGACGACAAAGTTGGGCGAGTACACCTCCACTCCAGCCTTACCATTGGCCCCAGTCAAGATGTCATGAACCAGGTCGCAGCTGCATAAAATCTTACGCCATATGCGAAGACCTGATTCGTCCTCTTCCGAAAAAGGAAGGTCATGGATGAAAGACGGACTGTTCGACACAGTAAAAGGGAAAAAGAGGGAACCCGAGGAAGAGTATAAAAATAATCAAAGGTGGCACGAGGAAGGAAAGAAGACGGCCTAAGATGAGCAAAGAGAAGGCCGACACAAGAGTAAGGGTGAGTCGAATCAATTGTACCAAAAATAGGAAAGTAAGCTCTCAACCAAAGTTGGACGACCCACAAGGGACCAGAAGCAATGGGTGATGACCCCGACCAAAGTTGCTTTTGGAGGACGGCCAGCCCCCGATACGTGGCGGCAAGAAGAAAATAGGCCAAGTCTAAATGACGGCCATGAGGGAGATCAGAAGAAATGGGGAGGTAGCCCGCCATAAGTTTTTGGCTGGGTACACAAATGATATATTTGCACCGCCAGTAATGAAGGAAGGTTGTACACTCTAGCATTGAAACCGTACCAGCCGTTTTTGAATATATGCGAAGAAAAGAAGAGTATGACGAAAAAGAGGAAGAGCCCATTGAAGGAGGGGGAAAACGAATGTTTGTGGAGGTCGAAATGGTCGCTTCAAGAGGGGTCAGACCAGTAAGAGCACCAACATCACGAAGGGTGATAGTAAAGGGCCCGACCGAAAAAATGAATATATTGTACTCGAAAGACCAAAAGAGTAAGGAAATGGGAAATAAGTTGCGATCAAAAGCCGGCAGGGACAAGGAAAGCTCAATGAGAGGAAGAAGATGGTGTTTGTCTAAAAAGGTACGGGTATCCGCATGTAACAGCATACGTTGATACCAGGCTTCGAAGGCTGTATCGGGCTTGGGCCAGGTGCGAATCAGATTGGACTGAGCAAGGACAGAAATGTTGAGTGGTTCAGAAAACGAGAGGCTAAAAGAAGAGGGAAATTGCTGAGCCAATGGGGCCGTTGCGATAGCGTTATCATCAATGAAAATGGGGCCAAGAGCGCATTGGCCGAAATCCTCATTGAGAGTGTGAAGGCCAAAGATGCCCACAGAAGAATCTTCCAACGCCAACTTATAATCAGCGAAAGTTGAGTCGCTAGTTTTGGGAAAAGAGGAAGAAGAAGAAGCCATTGATGACAAAAGATCAAGAAAGCAGTAAAAGCGAGTTTGCAGAAATAGTCGAGGGTAGAGCGAGAAACAGAGGGGGATGAAGCCTTATGAACAGACGAAGGGTTTAACCTAGGACATGTGTCGCAACATGAATCATCGAGGAGTGAAAGCGGCGGGAAAACTGAAAAGGATAGAGAGTTGCCCTAGACATGTGTTCGAATGCAACTCGATGCACATGTGATGTGTGACGGAAGGAAACACAGAAGTGACGTGAAAAATGGCTCTTAAATGGGCCTCATGATGAAACGTATAGGAAAGGGCCGCATATTTATTGCAGATATGATGGGTTCACGTAGGACTCTAAAGGACGGCCCAACAAAGTACAGGGCGAAGAGTCTAACTGTTGGACAATTATGACCCATAGCGTCATTATTTGTACAGATCACGGTGTTGTTGTACAAATTAACTATGTGACAAAGGAGATTGCACTCTTATCATTTATGATTAGATCACCTAGATGTATAAATGATGAGAGGTCCTTATGATTTGTTCCTGGACGGAGAATGATATGAGACAGTATCAGTCCACGAAGGATAAATCATTAAACATCCCTAGTCGGAGCATTATCGAGATTGGACATCGATGAATGCGTAAAAGACTAGTATTACACTTGTGCACGTTTGTGAGAGCACAACGGCATAGTTCTCATATATTTGGGTATATGATACTCATGCAAGTGTAATAGGAGGTTGTGTTTTACCGATGGTACGGGAAACAGCTTGGCTCTGGATAAGACCCCCTCGGAATTCCATTGGTAGTATGACTACGTGTCTATGGAAGTCTGATATCAGGGTAGGTGTATTTGGTCTTAACCTGAGACTTGAACCGCTAATGCATACGATAATCAATATACTTTGGTTGAGGTCGTCCAGGGCTTTAACCGGTTCCTGTGTATGCCAATTTTGGGTATATCGAGAATCGTAGTGTGTTGGGTGTGATGTTGATACGGAAGTGTCACTCCAGTCATATGGAGTTGATGATCGTGCAAGGATACAGAACTGGCTCTCTATATAAGCTTGCAACCGTCGGGATAATATGACTTGGTCATGATTATCCGATTCTAAAGAGACTAGTTGCTAGTTATCCGATATATGATTCGTACGGGGCAGACACTGTACCAGCCCCAAGCCTTGCATGTGATCATCCGATACTGGACAGAAATACGCAATACTACGGTATACTACGCTTGATATAGATCCTTTATTCCTGTAAGGATATTTCCGGAGAATTGGGTAGGCATGGCGCTTTGCTAGAGGCCAACCTTGTCTTGTAAATCGGTATAAACGTAGTACGAGGTACTTACGTGTTCGGATAGTCCGACGACCGAATTTACTGCCAACATATCCGGGGATCTCATGGGTCTCTTCCTAAAGATTCACCGATGACGTATGACTCGCACTTTTATTAATATGGGATTAATTAATGATGAGAGAGAAAATTAATCTGGGATTAATTGTGGAGACATTTTATCTGGGATAAAATATCGATAAGGAGAGAGAACGATTAATTTGGAATTAATCGGTAAATTAATATATTTGATATATTAAACGAAATTAGATTTCGACGCGGAATTAAAATTATATTTTAATTCGGGCGAACGAATTAATTTAGAATTAATTCGTTAGCGACGTGAATAGTAATTATGCTTGGCATGATTATTTAATTTAATTAGATTTAATAACGACGCAACGGAAAATTCGTTAATTTAGAATTAGCGAACCCGAGCCCAAGATTATTTGCGAGCGCATTCACATTTCGAATTCGAGTGCGGCAAATCAAATCAAGCGTCAAATTGCTAGTTGCTTCTAGCGTCACATCAGTCATCAATCAAGTGATGGATGTCTTTCACTTTGAGTGATTGACGCCAGTCACTATTCACTGAGTGATGGATTGATGGCAAGTTGATGTGTGTGGTTGGCATTTAATGCTTTGTTTTGGAGGGAAAAAATTTGGTAATTGTTTTGGAAATATATTACCATTTCTTTGCTAAACAAAAGACAACACACAAAACTCTCTCTCTCCTCCTATTTTTCTTTCATCCTTCACGCCATTGGGGCTGTATTTTCTTTCTCTTCTGGTTCAGTTACTGCCGTGACTCAAGAGGAAGAAAAGGGAAGCAAAGTGTGATTTTGTGGCAAAATCGAGAGTGCTAGCACACTCCGGGATCAATGCGAAGGTGATAGGGAAGCTCACCCATGTGCTGGGAATCGTTCGACGAAGCTTGGAGCTTGACGAATGAGACCAAAAGGCCGAACCAGTGAGCTTGAGCTGTTGTTTTGGCGTGACCAGTGCAGTGGGCAGTGAAGCTCAACCGATCGATGTAAGTATTTCGCGACTTTCTCGATTTGTATTCTCACTTATTTCATGGCTTGTATTCGATCCTGTGGACCTAGAAACTCCAACAATGGTATCAGAGCGAGTAAAAGCATGAAATTTGACATATGGTTAAAATTTGGGTAAAAATGTGTTTGAGCATGATTTGTGAAATTGGATGAATGAGTATGTTTAAATATGTTTTTATTGAGGATTGATTTGATCAATTTGAAGAAATCTTGTTTGGAACAAATTTCCCCAATTTTTGGGCTTGGCCGAAAATATGCCCTTTTGTGTTCTTGGTGAATTTTGATTTTTTGATTCATTGGATGTATTAGAAATCATTTGGGGATATTGATTTAATGTTGAATTTGATTCAATTGGATTGGATTTGTAATTTGGAATAATAATTCCCCTTGGCCGAGAGTTATAGCATGATATTTGGGTTTGATTTTTGTTAAAATGTGTTGGACATGTTTTAATGTTAATGAACATGATTAATTGTGTAAATTAATGTTTTAGAAATTTTAATTTGGGTGGTTAATTGTGTAATGCACTTTATGTAATTAAATTGTGAAATTGGGTTTTGTGATTTAATTATCATTTGGGCTAATTTTGGAAATTGGGCTTATTATGTTGCTAATGGGCTTAATGGGCTTTGTTGTACAAAGTTGGGTCAAGGCAAATTGGATTGGATCCAATCGGGCCCAAAACCACTTCCATAAAGCCCAAATGCGACTTAATGGACCTTTGTAATTTAATTGGGCCTAATGGGCCAAAATTAATTTTTGGGCTTATGGGGTAATTCCCGGATTGGACTTTGGTTGTGGGTTTGACCCGAGTTGACCAAAAGTCCACGCCTTAAGAAATTAATTAAAAGCCCATTGGACTTTAATTAAATTGACGTTGGACGTTAATCGGGCTTTGAGACCCGTAGCAACTAAATATGGAATTTAAGTCGTAATGGTTCGTTAAATAAAGTGTGTGATATTTAATTTGGAATTAAATAGCGAATTAGTATTAAATACATTTTAAATTAGATTTAAAGTTGTAGTTTAATTTAATTTGAGAATTCGTACTTTAAGTACTTATTCGCAAAAATGAGTTTGACTCGAATAAAATCAAATCGTTGTTTGAACATTGGATGGTCACTAATTATCAGATTAATTAATTTGATTAGATTGATCGATAACATGCTTGTGTGAATACATGGTTGCGATGCATGAATAATGTATATCAGATGTATTAGATGGGTGGGGCAATTTTAGAAATTGTGTAATAAATTTGATTTATTAATTGGACCTGCGTGTCTAGCCTTATCACCTCATATTCTTTGTATTCTCTTCTCACATATTCCCCTCAATGTAAATGAGGTTTCTTTAGAAGTGTAGTGTAACGAGTAGAAGCAGATATTTTTGCTAGCGGGAGAGAGAAAGGGAGAGATTTGATCTAGGATCATTGTGTAAAGTATCCATCTGCATATCATTATTATTTTATCATATGCGCTTTATTATTTGTTTAGAATGCATGTTTAAGGGTGTATGATGATGAGACCTTAACAAAGATAATAAATTGGTTGCCAATTTGCACGCGAAAAACCCTCAAACTATATTAAGCACTTTTCCTTCCATTGAGTGATTCTCACTCAAGATCTGAGACGGCATTGGTTTGTTGGCCAAAGTCAAGGCCTTTGTCTGTCGAAGATGTGTTTGAATCACGAAGGCTTTGTTACATGTCAGTGTCATGTCCAAGTCGTGGTTGTTGGCCAAAGTCAAGACCACTTCTTGTCCATCGACATTGATTACGAAGCTTTCCATGGTCAATGGGTCGCGCTTGACTGGGATCACTAAGTTTGTTGTGCCAAATCCAAGGCTTAGTTGATTCAGAGGAAAATGGTTAGGTAATACATTGGATGTATTGGCATATATAAGATATATGTTTCGGACTTGGATGTCCCCCTACCGGATCTAGGAATTGGATTGGATCCAATCGATCTTAGAGATCTACCTAGTTAATTATCATACAATTTGTTGGCCAAAGTCAAGATTGTGATATTTAACGGGATCTTAGCCCACTAGGAAACGCGGTTTCCCGAGTACTCAACAGAGGGTTAGAGGCTCGCCGAAAATTAGTGGGAGGTAAGAATTGAATTTGCAATATTCATTCAATTACTCGCCATATGCGCTCAAACAATATCAATTCGTCAAACATATTAAATGTTAGTTGGACTAATATTTAAATTGTTGTTTTAATAAATAGTTGGACTATATATTCAAACAATTCATTTATAAGTGATTATATAATTGGATTATGATAATCAATATATTTGATTTAATTAAAGTATAGTTGATTAAAGTAGTTGGACTATAATAATCATTATATTTAATAATACCTAAATCGTTGATTAAATAGTTGGACTATTAGAATCAAGAATAAATTGAAAGATTGGCATTTAAAACATAATCATAGGGAAAATGTATTTAAATGGTGTAATTTTCAAATTGGGAATAAATTTCAGGATGGTCCTGGAAAATAACAAGTTACTTTATTTGATAAAATAACATGTTATGCCTAATGCCCGGAGTTAAGCAAACAGTAGAGCATAATCTTTGGAAGATTATGTGATGATAACTTTAGTGCTTAATTCATTATACTTACCGTAGTAAACTCCTTAATTTCTGAATCAGAACTAAGGATTAGATCCTTAAAGTATGATAATGAAATTGAAGGATCTTCATAAATATATACTTAGATTTTAGAAGCACTAAAATTGCAATAAATAATTCTTGGAGAATTAATGACTATTCTCAATGAGATAAAGTCAAACTTTGCAATTAGGCAAGTAGCGCAAGGCGCACTTTACTTCAATATTCTAGAAGGCCAAGGCTTGGCCATAGGCTTCTGGAGTGTTGAAAAAGGGCAAAGGCAATATCATTATAATCTTCTGGGAAGATAAAGGACATATCCCAAAATGTCTGCTAAATATAGCAAACGGGATCGCGGAACGTGACTGCCGTTTGAATAAAGCAGACATGAAGGAATTGAAGAACGAGCAAGGCTCTGACTTCAAATATGTTTGTCATAAATGTATTCACTACTAGTATTAAAATTGGATTTTAGATACTTAGTGTGATATATATATATATATATATATATATATATATATTGATGTTCAGAATCTGCTATGAGCGGGATACTGACCTCAATTGAGATTTATCTGCGAATTGTAAACAGGACGAAAGTCGCTGTTTTAACCGTAGATACCTAAGTTTAGGAACTACCCTTCGGGTGTGTACCTAAATTTGAAAACTGTTATAATGTAACTAGTTTGACTAGATACATTATCTCTATATCAGTGTTTAACCCGCTGCGGTGAACCTTTATATTCTAGAACACTAAAGTGTTTTATTTTATAAAGATGATATTGAGATAAACACATTAGATGTGAATAACAGAGTTTATATTTTGAATATAAATAAAATCTCAAATATATAACATGACAAACAAATAGCTCAAACTGATTTGATCAGAAGAAACTAATTGTGCCATTGTTGTCTAGGACACGATTAAACAAGAATCGTATATCCACACTTTTGAAGAGTGTGTACTATGACTAATTTGATTCTAATCAAATAAAGTCTACGAATCTAGTTTATTAGGAAAAATGTCTATAACACATTTACTTGGTAAAAGTGTAAATGCCACTGATCTGTTAGCCCTAGTTCATTGTGAAGCAAATGGGCCCATGTCTAGCTAGGCTAGAGGTGGATATGAATATTACGTGACCTATACGGATGTGGCATCGCGTAATGGTTATGTGTTTCTTTTAGAACACAAATCGGAAATTTTAAAAGTTTCGACACGAAATAGACAAACAAATTGGCTATAGTATTATACCGTCACGGTTAGACCTTAATGGAAAATACTTAGGCAATAAGTTTCTAGTATACTTGAAAGAGTATATTATTCTTTCAATTAGGACTCCTCCCGGAACACGTCAAAGTGACGGTGTGTCCGAACAGGATAAACCAAATTATGTTAGATATGATTAAGGTTAATCATAAGTCACTCTGAGCTACCATTTCCTTCAACGGATAAGCTTTAACAGTGCAAGAAATTATTTAGAATAAGGTTCCATTATAATCTGTTTGACAGATATCATATTAGATATGAACAGGAAAGAAACCGGGTTTTACATTCCTGATAATTTGGGTATGCTAGGCATATGTTTGGATGATACCAAACTAAAACCCAAATTGGATAAGTGCCAATTGTAGGTTATCATAGGGATACCATAAGTATAGTACTTATACAACTCACGAGAGAACAATTAGATTATTGCTCGCCATGCGGTTTTCCTAAGAGGAATACCGATATGCAGTGGTAAGTGGGAGGATAGTATAACTCGATGAAAATCAGGGTAATACTATTCCTGGCATCGAATCCTAATGGAACATAAATAGTTCATCAAGGATGAAACTATTCCATTAAATCTTCGAATACACAAGAACCGCGTAGGTCGGAGAGAGTCAGAAAACAACCTGGGTATGGGTTTCTGATCTCACCTCATAAAGATGTCTATTTTATTGAGGAATACCAACTGACTACGTATGAGGAAGTGAATTATGACAAAGTGTCATGAATCCGAAATGGATTCCATGTATATCAACATGTTTAGAACTAGTTGATGTACCGCAAGGCATTGTGCCTACTGGTACCATAAGTCTTCAAGGAAGACATACATGAATGGCAACATACCAATGTATAAAGCTAAGCTTTTAGCGGAAAGGTATCGTTATCAACATTGTGTTGACTACGATTCAATCTTTTAACTATTGCCATGGTAAATCCATTTGGATGATGCTTGCTAAAGCTGCATGTTTCATTTGTGAAATATATCAGCTTAACGGGAAAATCTCTTTCCTGAAAAGGAAACCTTTTGGAGGATGTTTACAACATCCTGTCGGTTTTGTCGTACCAAAACTAGCAAACAAGGTTTGCAGGTTATTCGATCCGTGTTTGGATTGAAGCAAGCATAGGTTCTTGGAATTATCATTTTGAAGTAATCATAAAAATTTATGATTTAATTCAAAACGAAAATGATTCTTGTGTATAAGGAGGTTAGTGGGAGAGCACTGACAATAATGTCCTATAAATAATGATGATAATATGTCATTTCTTGGAAATGATATTCCCATAAAAATAATCGGCGAAAGCTTGTCTTTCGAGAAAATTCTCCGAGGATTCGTACATTGAAAAATGTACGTGACCTGGTGTCTCATACGCTTTGAGCATATGGATTCACAAACAGGCCAATCCGAGTGATAGTCACTGGATTGAAGTTAAGAACATCCGTTAGTATCTTAGAGAACTAAGGATGCTGTCTTAATCTGTGGAGAAGGAGAACTTGAAGTGACTGGGATCACTGTAGCAAGTTTCCTAACCGATAAGACGACTAAAAGTCGCAAACGGTACTATACAGTTTGAATAACGGTACAATGAGCTGGAAATCTTCCAAGAAAGATACTGTTACCGATTAAACAACAAATGTGGGTTATTGCTGCAGCTGATGCAGCAATAGAAGCCTTCTGGGTCGATAATAAATCCTAATTGGATTAGGAATAGTTCTGTTAGCAGCTGAGCTAGGCGTCAGCACAGGCTAAAGAATTAATTGTCTCATCAAAGATCCAGATACATACTTTGATACTCATCTGATTCGTTCGGATCATACATCGTGGGGATGTGACGATTGTATAAATCACATCAGACGATAATCATGCAAATCCGCTGACGAAAATCTTTCATCAGCAAATTGAGCCAACCGTACATAGTTCGGGTGTCAAGCACTCGAGTGACTGGCTATAGGCCAAGTGGGAGATTCTTGGACAATTATGACCCATAGCGTCACTATTTGTACAGATCACGGTGTTGTTGTACAAATTAACTATGTGACAAAGGAGATTGCACTCTTATCATTTGTGATTAGATCACCTAGATGTATAAATGATGAGAGGTCCTTATGATTTGTTCCTGGATGGAGAATGATATGAGACAGTATCAGTCCACGAAGGATAAATCATTAAACATCCCTAGTCAGAGCATTATCGAGATTGGACATCGATGAATGCGTAAAAGACTAGTATTACACTTGTGCGCGTTTGTGAGAGCACAACGACATAGTTCTCATATATTTGGGAATAGGATACTCATGCAAGTGTAATAGGAGGTTGTGTTTTACCGATGGTACGGGAAACAGCTTCGCTCTGGATAAGACCCCCTCAGAATTCCATTGGTAGTATGACTACGTGTCTATGGAAGTCCGATATCAGGGTAAGCGTATTTGGTCTTAACCTGAGACTTGCACCGCTAATGCATACGACAATCAATATAGTTTGGTTGAGGTCGTCAAGGGCTTTAACCAGTTCTTGTGTACGCCAATTCTGGGTCTATCGAGAATCGTAGTGTCTTGGGTGTGATGTCGAGACAGAAGTGTCACTCCAATCATATGGAGTTGATGATCGCGCAGGGATACAGAACTGGCTCTCTATATAAGGTTGCAACCGTCGGGATAATATGACTTGGTCATGATTATCCGATTCTAAAGAGACTAGTTGCTAGTTATCCGATATATGCTTAGTACGGGGCAGACACTGTACCATCCCCAGACCTTGCATGTGATCATCTGATACTGGACAGAAATACGCAATACTACGGTATACTACGCTTGATATAGATCCTTTATTCCTGTAAGGATATTTCTGGAGAATTGGGTAGGCATGGCGCTTTGCTAGAGGCCAACCTTGTCTTGTAAATCGGTATAAACGTAGTACGAGGTACTTACGTGTTCGGATAGTCCGACGACCAAATTTACTGCCAACATATCCGGGGATCTCATGGGTCTCTTCCTAAAGATTCACCGATGACGTATGACTCGCACTTTTATTAATCTGGGATTAATTAATGATGAGAGAGAAAATTAATCTGGGATTAATTGCGGAGACATTTTATCTGGAATAAAATATCGATAAGGAGAGAGAACGATTAATTTGAATTAATCGGTAAATTAATATATTTGATATATTAAACGAAATTAGATTTCGACGTGGAATTAAAATTAGATTTTAATTCGGGCGAACGAATTAATTTAGAATTAATTCGTTAGCGACGTGAATAGTAATTATGCTTGGCATGATTATTTAATTAAATTAGATTTAGTAACGACGCAACGAAAAATTCGTTAATTTAGAATTAGCGAACCCGAGCCCGAGATTATTTGCGAGCGCATTCGCATTTCGAATTCGAGTGCGGCAAATCAAATCAAGCGTCAAATCGCTAGTTGCTTCTAGCGTCACTGTAGGCATTGTATTTTTGCATGTGAAACCCGATGATGAGTCTCATTTGGAGGCACTACCTTTTGAGTCACGGAAGCCACGGGAAACGGATATCGGAAGGGGAAATTCAGAATAAACAAGGTTCACTGTTTTCGTTCGTGCTGCGTTCATGTATACGTTCGAACGCCAAACAGATTGCGGGCGTTCGTATCGCGTTCGAGGAAGCGTTCGAACGGTGTCGGTAATTCTGGTTTTGCTGCTAGCCTCACACCCAAGCCCAATTAACCCATCAAAGCCCATAAAACACATCCAAATTAATAAAACACATGTGAAATTAAATTAAACATTGAATTAAATAAAATATTTAATCCATTTACCAATTAAATAAAACACAAAATATAATCATACCTAATAAAGATAAATCAAATATATTAACTTCCTAACTAAACAAATCACATACTAAATTAAAAAGATGTCATGCCTAATTAAAATCAATCATAACAAATTAAAGATATTTACTTCCTATTCTAGCCAAGATTTGTCCCCCCTCAATCTTTGACTTTCCTTGCTCAAACACCAAATCATATCTCCTTTTTAATGCCAAAATCCCTTCCTTGTGAGACAAGGTGAAGCCCTAGCCCTTCTCTATATAAACAACCCCTAACCAAGACATGCACTCCCCTAGCTCATACACATAATAGACACACAACTCACACAAATCACAAGAGAAAAGAAAATAACCCCAAGCCTTCACATTAAAAGCACCTTCACAAACCGATCAGCCCTACACGTCCATAAACCTCACAAACCGATCAGCCCTACACATCCATAAACCTCACAAATCTCCTCCACTCCATAGCCGAAAATAACAGCCCCCTAAGCCATCCTCTCCTTCACACAATATCATTCAAGGTAATAGCATAAAGAAGTAAAAAACAATTTCTCTCCTACACCTCCTTCAATAACCAAAAACTGACCCAAACCAGTCCCTAAATCACGCCCAAACAGCAGTAATTTAACCCCTAAAACAACAGTAAAATACACTTAAAAACATCCCCTAAAAACCTAAAAGTAATGACATAAAAAACTGCATTCATAATCCTTAAAAGACTCACACAAGACTACACTAAAAACCCACACAAAAACTCGGAACAGTCAATTGAAACGTCAAAACAGGTGACCTAAACAGTGAGCAGCAAAACAGAGGCCGAACAGTAGCAAATCGGAGCCAAAAGCAGCAGCAAAAGACGGAGAATGACGACTCCAAACAGTGAGACAACGAACGAGAGCAGTGAACCAGTGAACCGAAAGAGTTGCGGAGCAACCACCCTTCCGACGACCGTGTGCCGTACATCCGAGAGGTGATTTAAAAGGTTAGACCTGAGGGTACTTTTCACACTCATCTTTATTTGATTTTTGTTATTTATTTTGATTGTATTTTACTTATTTGTTAAATCTTGTTTGTGTATGATGTGTGTTGTGGGTATTGGATGAATGAATGGAATAGTGTCGTCTCTTGTGGTATATAGGATGGAAACCCAGACGTAAATTTCGTAGCCGAATCCGAATGGACGGTAGTGCGGTCTGTACTTGGGATACAACTCCACGTACCGCTTGAGTAAACGGCACCCTCTTTTGTTTTGTGTTGTTTTGGTTTATTTATTTTTCGTCACTTGAATTCTGCATGTTGCTTATTTATGCATGGTTCAATCAAGCACATGGGCTTAGTAAGTGGAATGAAAGATCCCTTATGGGGAGGGGTTAAAGCCCTTTACCACGATGCTTTGCCACGCCGGTTGATGTGTGTTCGGTTGGATGTAAGATGTGTTCAATCGGGCATACTTAGTTTGATATGATTGTCTTTACGTTTTTATGCATGGTTCAATCAAGCGCATGGGCTTAGTAAGTGGAATGAAAGATCCCCTATGGGGAGGGGTTAAAGCCCTTTACCATGATGCTTTGCCGCGCCGGTTGATGTGTGTTCGGTTGGATGTAAGTGTTAGACATTATGTCCCATAGCGTCACTGTTTGTAAATGATATTGTATTATTGTACAAAATTAACTATGTGATAATGAAATTGCCTTTTGCCGTTTTGTAATGTTATTTACTTTGATATATAAATGGCGAAAGTCCATATAATTAGTACTGGATTGAGATGATATGAGACAGTATCAATCCATAAAGGTTTAATCATTAAATATCCCTAGTCGGAGTATTATCGAGATTGGACATCGATAATGCGGAATAGACTAGTATTGCGCTTGTGCACGTTGTGAGGGCACAACGGCATAGTTCTCATATATTTAAGTATTGGATACTTATGCAAGTGCGATAGGAGGTTCTGTTTTACCGATGGTACGGAAAACAGCTTCGCTCTGGATAGACCCCGCGGAATCCCATTGGTAGTATGTCTGCGTGTCTATGGGAGGCCGCATCTGGGTAGGTGTATATGGTCTTAACCTGAGACTTACATCGCTAGTACTTGCGACAATCGGTAAACTTTGGTTTTGGTGGTTGGGGACCTTAACCGGTTCTGTGTACACCTCTTCTGGGTTTATCGAGAATCGTAGTGTACTGGATGTGATGTCGAGATGGAAGTATCACTTCAGACATATGGAGGTGATGATCACGCAGGACACATAACTAGTACTCTATAAAAGGTTGCAACCGTCGGGACAATATGACCAGGTCAGGATTGTCCGATTTAAAGAGACTAGTTTCTTGATGTCCGATATATGTTTCGTACGGGGCAGACACATCTCCAGCCCCAGGCCTAGCATGTGATCATCCGATACTGGATCGATGTACGCAATACTACGGTATACTACGCTTGATATAGATCTTATATTCCTGTAAGAATATTTCTGGAGAATTGGGTAGGCATGGCGCTTTGCTAGAAGCCAACCTTGTCTTGTGAATCGGTAAAGACGTAGTACGAGGTACGTACGTGTTCGGATTATCCGACGACCGTATTTACTGCCAAAATATCCGGAGATCTCTTGGGTCGCTTCCTGAAGATTCACCTATGATATTTGATTCGGACTTAATTAATCTTGGATTAATTGCGGAGAAACTTTATCTTGGATAAAGTGCCTAATTTAGAGAGAGAACGATTAATTTGGAATTAATCGATAAAATTATTATATTCGATATAATAATCGAAATTCGATTTCGACGCGAGATTAAAATTAGATTTTAATTCGGGCATACGAGTTAATTTAGAATTAATTTGTTAGCGACGTAAATAATAATTTCGCCAGGCGCAATTATTTATTTAAATTCGGTTTAATTAACGTCGCGACGTAAGCTCGGTATTTCGGAAATATCGAACCCGAACGCGTGAGTGCACGTGGGCCCACTTTCATTTGGAAACGTGTGGGGCCCACATGACACATGTCATTATATGCATTATTTAATTGGTAATGCATTGCATGGTGATAGTGTGCAATACACTCAAAGGTTTTGCATGGAGTTTGAGTGTTTGACACTCTAAGCCATTGCATGGTTTGTGTCATAAGTTTATTATTATTTAATAAATATTATGACATAAATATAAATTGATTTTTGGTAAAACAAAATCAATTACACAAAACTCTTTCTCTCTCAAATTTCTTCACATTGCCGTGAACTCCATTGAAGGGCAAAGAAGATTTGATTTTCTTTCTCCTTTTGCTAGCACATTGAAGGATCAAAAGAGGTGATAGGGAAACCATCAAAGAGCTTGGAATACACAAAGCTTGGAGCTTTCCACCTCTTCCTCCCTTGGCCGAAACTTGTAGCTTGGAGATTCAAAGTTTTTCTTCATCACTTCTTCATCAACATAGCATTGTAAGTATGATTCCGCCATACTTCAAAGTTTAATATATATTCATTTATAGTATTTCATATGCTTAATCTTTGTTTGGGACATATTATAGAAACCAACAGTAAGATGTGTTCAATCGGGCATACTTAGATTGATATGATTCTCTTTATGTTTGTATGCATGATGTGATCGAGCGCATGGGCTTAGTAAGTGCGATGAGAGGTCCTCTAATTGAAGAGGTTAAAATCCTTTACCACGATGCTTCGCCGCGCCTCACATTGTACTATTTTCCATTTATGTATTGCGTCCCATTTCATGCATCAGGTCTGTTCCCGTTCGAACGCGTTTACGAACGCAACTCGAACGCGCATGCATTTTGCCTTATCATGCATCAGGTCTCATTTCTGTTCGAACGCGTTCACAAACGCCATACGAACGTGAGTATTCTGTTTCATTTCCGTTCGAACGCGTTCACAAACGCCATACGAACGTGTGCATTCGGTTTCATTTCCGTTCGAACACGTTTACGAACGCTACTCGAACGAGAACCTTCTGTTTACCGTTCGAACGCGTCTACAAACGCTGCACGAACGCCCACGGTAAACAGATCCTCTTGCATCACATTACGACATATCCATCTTAGCACATAGTTCTTTTCTTTTATGTTATGCATTTGTATTACCTCTCTATTTGTCTATTTCTGTTATGCGCTTAAATATCTTTTCTTAATATGCATGCTAGTAAGAATGCTATTTTTTTGCGCTTCTGTGTCCACCAATGCGTTCATTAACTTGTATGCTTGCCGTATGATAAACTTTATGTATGCAAATTGAGACATAGATTACATGCAAATAGGCTGTATGCAAATTCGAATATGTGTTACATATAAATTTAGATGAACTTGTTGATGTATGTATGTGGATTTAGAAGCATGATATTCTTAGAAATAAGTGTTACTTAAGCCTGATTAAATTATTATATAAATCCTTTCATTACAAGTGGCATAAGTAAGGGACCATTCCGAACCCAACGGTTTAAGGTCTTCCCTTGTGAGGGGTGAGTGCGGCCTTAAATCTCATTTTCCCGGTTCACACCGGGTGGCGACTCCATTATACTCCGGTTTAGTCCCCCGTGGCTACTCCATACTCCCGACCGGGCCGCGAGCCCGGGACAGCATGCGTCGCCCAGTTTCTGTGTTCCCACAGTCTGGCGACTCCACTGGGGATAGAGAATCGGCCCCGAAATATTGTCTTGTGATGTTTGGATTTATGTTTTAAGTGACCGTGTCTATAGTGGATAAAGTGAGGGTTTAATCAAAGGCATTTTGAGGCTAGGTAATGGTTTGGTGTCTTCCTTCATTCACTACCTTTCTAGAAGGAAAATCTGTGAAGGCACCTAGATAGCCATCTACTCGTAGCCTATTGTGATGGACTAATTTGGAGGACTCGTTGTTTATTCCTGACACCAAGCGATAAGAGCCTAAGAGGCTTGGGTATTTAAGTGAGCCTCGCTCCACCTTCCCTCTGGGGAATCTACAACGGGAAATCCATTTGACAGTCCATCACACACCATAGCTCATTGGCACGTACCTTAGTGTATAAAAAAGGGTGCGCTCACTTGGCTACTCGAACCCTTGAGTGGGGAGACCTAGTTGTGGGCCATCCTTCTCCGGTGATAGCCTTTGTCTATACTCTTACGAACCCACCCATAGACCAGGTTTGCATGGTTAAAGTAACAATTATTTCCTTGAGTATGTGCTAGTGGACCATCCTCATTTGGATGCAGTTTGACCATTGTCAGAAATGCGGACTTGCTGGGCCATTTAAACTGGGGCGAGTTCGTACCTTATGACCATTGGGCCCAAAGCTTCTGAAATGTTGATGGGCCATTCTGTAGAAATTATTGTTGTATGTCTGCATTATCTTTCTTTGTGCTTATGTTCGGAACATTACCATTTGGATTTAGTTGGGCTCCTTGCCATGAGATGTGTACTCGTTGGGCCATTTAAACTGGGACGAGTTCACTCCTATGACAGTTAGCCCAAAAGCTTCTAAAATGATAACGGGCCGATTTGTTTGAAGATTTTAGTTGATTTAGTATGTTATATATGTTACATGCATCTCATGCACCCCATGCATACATACATCATGTTAACCCTTGTGTTCTGAAAGCCATCATAGATTCCCGTTGGGTTAGAAAAAAGGGAAGACTCACCAAAATACTGAGAATAGACATGAGTGAATCAGATATTGAGGTATCCCGGATAGATCAGTTGGAAAATGGTTTCGCCAAGATTACTGAACAGTTGCAAGCCTTGACTACTGCCATGAAAAATATGGATGTACCTCATGCTGGGGGAAATTCTAAGAATGTGAGGCGTGATGAGCCTTCGAATGGGTTGGGGGATGATACTCCCACTTTTGATGATGATATGGCAGAGTATGCAGCAGGCAGAGTATCTGGGTCTCAGGCAGAGTTACAGAAGCTTCGGGATCAGGTTGAAACCGTTACCCGCAAAATGAGGGGTAAGAATGAGGATTTGTTAGATTATGAGGCAATGACGTTCGGAGAACAGCTGCCAGCTCAGTTTAAATTGCCCGACATGGCCAAGTTTAATGGGAATGGAGACCCGAGAGTCCATCTGCAGCAATATGTCTCAGTCATGAGTTCAATGGGCCTATCACAGCGCCAAGTCCAAAAGATGTTTGGGATGTCACTCGATGGGGCACCTGTGGTTTGGTATCATAGCCTTGAGAAGAAGGTTAAGGAAGATTGGAAGGAACTAGCTGATGCTTTTCTGAAGCAGTATGTTACAGACTTAGAAATTGACTTGTCACTCCGTGATTTGGAGAACACTAAGCAGAAGCCGGAAGAAAGCTTCAAGGAGTATGTAGACCGCTGGAGAAGCCAGCTTCTGAAAATGCAGACTGGGCCCTCTGAGAAGGACCAAATCAAAATGATCATCAGGGGCACCAAGCCCTCTATTTATAGTAAGCTGAGGAGGATGACTTCGATGATTTCTGATTTTCGACAATTGAGGGAAACTGTCATGGATATTGAGGAAGAGGAAGCTGAAAACAGAAAGTCATATGGCCAGAATAGGCGGACTTTTGGGGGGTATTCTGAGACTAAGCCCGCTACTATCGAGGTTGCTGCCATCAGGAACCGGCAATTCTCCAACCTTGGTAGACCTTTGTCGAATGTATTTGAAAAGTTACAGGGACAAGGAATCTTGAAACCCTTAGAAGGCAAGCCACTTCCGCACCCCCCACCACCACACATAAATGTGAACCTTTATTGTCACTTCCACCAGCTACATGGCCATGACACCGACAACTGCACCCGCCTCAGGCATGAAATTCAAGATCTCATAAATTCCCATAAAATACCCAACCCATGAAAAGAAACCCTCAAGCTTCTTACATGGATGACAGTGAAGAACCATAGGCCGAGGAAGAAGGCAGTGCTGCGGATGATGGAGATGTTCCTCCTAGTCTATTTGATCCAGTTTTTTTAAATGACATTGATTTTGTTACTTGTTCGAACTCTTTTCCTCAACAATAATAAAGACGTTCATTTCGCTGAAACTCTTCTGCAATATGAGTATATTTGAGAAAAGTATTCAACCTTGGTACTATGGAATCCAGTGATGAACACGGGGAACCTTCGAAATAAGCAAACAGAAAAGATAAGATAGACATTCAGAAATTGGGAAATAGAGGCAGTGAAAATATCAGACTTGGAAGGGAATTAGTTCACCGAGCCGATCAACGTAGACAGATTGAAGAAGTAGCTTGTCTGAGGAAGAGAAGGCTAAGCAGTCACCAAGAGAATTGACGGAAGACCTAACCCGACGGGATAGGAACATTCATGCATGCATACACGTAACGCATTTTGCATCATTTCGTGTTTGTTTTGTTTTGTAATAACAGGTTTCAAAGGAGAAAAACGAAAGCGCCGAATGCAAGCCAACCAGAAGCAGTAACAGTACAATGTCAGCAATCTTCAGGAATGAATCACATGGGCGAGGCCCATATCAGTATCATTTGGGGGGCGAGGCCCATATCAGTATCAGTCTGGGGGCGAGGCCCATATCAGTAGCAGTTAGGGCCGAAGCCCACTTCAGCATCAGTTTTGGGGATGAGTCCCAGGGTTGAGGCCCATATCAGTATCAATCCGGGCCGAGGCCCGTATCAGTACCAGTCTTAGGGATGAATCCCAGGGTTGAGGCCCATATCAGTATCAATCTGGGGCGAGGCCCACATCAGTAACAGTGTTGGGGCGAGGCCCACATCATTTTCAGGGGTGAGGCCCATATCAATATCAGTTGGGGGCGAGGCCCATATCAGTATCAGTTGGGGGGCGAGGCCCATATCAGTATCAGTCTGAGGGCGAGGCCCATATCAGTAGCAGTTAGGGCCGAGGCCCACATCAGCATTAGTTTGGGGATGAGTCCAGGGCCGAGGCCTACATTAGTATCAGTTTGGGGACGAGTCCTAGGGCCGAGGCCCACATCAGTATCAGTTCAGGGGCCAGGCCCCCACCAGCATCAGTATCAGTTTAGTGGGGAATGGTACTCCAAGAATGGAAACACAGTTCGAGAATGAACAAGCCGGGAATGGCACTCCAAGAATGGAAACACAGTTCGAGAATGAACAAGCCGGGAATGGCACTCCAAGAATGGAAATACAGTTCAGGAATGAACAAGCCGGGAATGGCACTCCAAGAATAGAAGCACGGTTCGGGAATGAACCACCTCACAGTAACGGTTCGGGAATGGACCACCTTACAGTAACGGTTCGGGAATGGACCACCTCACAGTAACAGTTCGGGAATGGACATCTCACAGTAACGGTTCGGGAATGGACCAACTTACAGTAACAGTTCGGGAATTGACACCTCACAGTAACGGTTCGGAAATGGACCACCTTACAGTAACGGTTCGGGAATGGACACCTCACAGTAACGGTTCGGGAATGGACCATCTCACAGTAACGGTTCGGGAATGAACACCTCACAGTAACGGTTCGGGAATGGACCAACTCACAGTAACTGTTCGGGAATGGACCACCTTACGGCAACGGTTCGGGAATGGACCACATCACAACATGGTTCGGGAATGAACCAGGGGTCGCAGCACCTCACCACATAAATCAACTCAACACGTGGAAAGTCAAGTGGCAGTTGGCGAGCCAGGTAAGTGAAAATGCATTGCATAACTCTGATAGGATTGTCACTTTTGCACATTACATAAGTCCCATCAAAGTGGGGGCGACTGTAGGCATTGTATTTTTGCATGTGAAACCTGATGATGAGTCTCATTTGGAGGCACTACCTTTTGAGTCACGGAAGCCGCGGGAAATGGATATCGGAAGGGGAAATTCAGAATAAACAAGGTTCACTGTTTTCGTTCGTGCTGCGTTCATGTATACGTTCGAACGCCAAACAGATTGCGGGCATTCGTATCGCGTTCGAGGAAGCGTTCAAACGGTGTCGGTAATTCTGGTTTTGCTGCTAGCCTCACACCCAAGCCCAATTAACCCACCAAAGCCCATAAAACACATCCCAATTAATAAAACACATGTGAAATTAAATTAAACATTGAATTAAATAAAATATTTAATCCATTTACCAATTAAATAAAACACAAAATATAATCATACCTAATAAAGATAAATCAAATATATTAACTTCCTAACTAAACAAATCACATACTAAATTAAAAAGATGTCATGCCTAATTAAAATCAATCATAACAAATTAAAGATATTGACTTCCTATTCTAGCCAAGATTTGTCCCCCATCAATCTTTGACTTTCCTTGCTCAAACACCAAATCATATCTCCTTTTTAATGCCAAAATCCCTTCCTTGTGAGACAAGGTGAAGCCCTAGCCCTTCTCTATATAAACAACCCTTAACCAAGACATGCACTCCCCTAGCTCATACACATAATAGACACACAACTCACACAAATCACAAGAGAAAAGAAAATAACCCCAAGGCTTCACATTAAAAGCACCTTCACAAACCGATCAGCCCTACACGTCCATAAACCTCACAAACCGATTAGCCCTACACGTCCATAAACCTCACAAATCTCCTCCACTCCATAGCCGAAAATAGCAGCCCCCTAAGCCATCCTCTCCTTCACACAATATCATTCAAGGTAATAGCATAAAGAAGTAAAAAACAATTCTCTCCTACACCTCATTCAATAACCAAAAACTGACCCAAACCAGTCCCTAAATCACGCCCAAACAGCAGTAATTTAACCCCTAAAATAGCAGCAAAATACACTTAAAAACATCCCCTTAAAACCTAAAAGTAATGACATAAAAAACTTCATTCATAATCCTTAAAAGACTCACACAAGACTACACTAAAAACCCACACAAAAACTCGGAACAGTCCATTGAAACGTCAAAACAGGTTACCTGAACAGTGAGCAGCAAAACAGAGGCCGAACAGTAGCAAATCGGAGCCAAAAGCAGTAGCAAAAGACGGAGAACGACGACTCCAAACAGTGAGACAATGAACGAGAGCAGTGAACCAGTGAACCAAAAGAGTTGCGGAGCAACCACCCTTCCGACGACCGTGTGCCGTACATCCGAGAGGTGATTTAAAAGTTTAGACCTGAGGGTACTTTTCACACTCATCTTTATTTGATTTTTGTTATTTATTTTGATTGTATTTTACTTATTTGTTAAATCTTTTTGTGTATGATGTGTGTTGTGGGTATTGGATGAATGGAATTGTGTCGTCTCTTGTGGTATATAGGATGGAAACCCAGACGTAAATTCCGTAGCCAAATCCGAATGGATGGTAGTGCGGTCTGTACTTGGGATACAACTCCACGTACCTCTTGAGTAAACGGCACCCTCTTTTGTTTTGTGTTGTTTTGGTTTATTTATTTTTCGTCACTTGAATTCTGCATGTTGCTTATTTATGCATGGTTCAATCAAGCGCATGGGCTTAGTAAGTGGAATGAAAGATCCCCTATGGGGAGGGGTTAAAGCCCTTTACCACGATGCTTTGCCGCGCCGGTTGATGTGTGTTCGGTTGGATGTAAGATGTGTTCAATCGGGCATACTTAGTTTGATATGATTGTCTTTACGTTTTTATGCATGGTTCAATCAAGCGCATGGGCTTAGTAAGTGGAATGAAAGATCCCCTATGGGGAGGGGTTAAAGCCCTTTACCACGATGCTTTGCCGCGCCTATTGATGTGTGTTCGGTTGGATGTAAGATGTGTTCAATCGGGCATACTTATTTTGATATGATTGTCTTTATGTTTGTATGCATGATGCGATCGAGCGCATGGGCTTAGTAAGTGCGATGAGAGGTCCTCTAATTGAAGAGGTTAAAATCCTTTACCACGATGCTTCGCCGTGCCTCGCATTGTACTATTTTCCATTTATGTATTGCGTCCCATTTCATGCATCAGGTCTGTTTCCGTTCGAACACGTTTACGAACCCAACTCGAACGCGCATGCTTTTTGCCTTATCATACATCAGGTCTCATTTCCGTTCGAACGCGTTCACAAACGCCGTACGAACGTGAGTATTCTGTTTCATTTCCGTTCGAATGCGTTCACAAATGCCATACGAACGTGAGCATTCTGTTTCATTTCCGTTCGAACGCGTTTACGAACGCTACTCGAACGAGAACCTTCTGTTTACCGTTCGATGGTAAGCAGTGGAAACTTTATGAGTAACTCCGTATTTGGATAGGAGTGCATCAAAGTATCTGTTGCAGAAATGTGTACCACCATCGCTGATAATTGCCCGAGGTGTTCCGAAACAAGTGAAAATATTCTTTTTAAGGAATTTAATCACCACTTTTGAATCATTGGATGGCAGTGCAATTGCTTCAACCTATTTGGAGACGTAGTCTACTGCAACCAATATGTACATGTTTCCGAATGATGGAATAAAGGGTCCCATAAAATAAATCCCCCATACATCGAATATTTCGACTTCCAAAATATTTTACAGAGGTCCTTCATTTCTCCTTGAAATATTTCCTATTCTCTGGCACCTGTCACATTGAAGAGCAAAAATATAAGCATCTTTAAAAAGAGTGGGCCAGAACAAACCCAATTGAAGGACTTTAGCTGCAGTTTTGTTTCCACTGAAGTGCCCACCGTATGGTGATGAATGAAAATGCTGCATAACACTGTTGACCTCCTCTTGTGGAACACAATATCTCAGTAATTGATCAACACAACATTTGAACAGGTACGGCTCATCCCAGACATAGTGCTTGACTTATTTGAAGAACTTTTTTCGTTGCTGAGTTGTCCACTCCAACGGCCATTTTCTTGACACTATGTAGTTACATAGTCAGCATACCAAGGTACATCATGCTGTTTCATGGCAAACAACTGTTCATCTGGAAAAGTTTCTTTGATTGTCAATTTTTGCCAGCTGTTTCTCCATTCTCGAGCTTTGATAAATGATCTTCCACTTGGTTTTCTGTCCATTTATTGTCTCTGATATCCACGTCAAATTCTTGCAGAATAAGTATCCAACAGATCAATTTGGGTTTGACATCTTTCTTCGCGATCAAGTATTTGATTGCTGAATGATCTGTATAGACCACCACCTTGGGACCCATCAGATAAAAACGGAATTTGTCAAAAGCAAACACAAGTTGAGCTTCATTCAGAATTATGCTGGAGTATAAATGGTGTGGAAAAATTTTGCTTTGCGTTGTCCCAAAACTGCACCTACAATAAAATCACTAGCATCGCACATCACCTCAAATAGAAGGATCCAATCTGGTGCTACAATGATAGGGGCAGAGACCAGCTTCTGTTTCAGGATCTCAAAAGCTTCCTGGCATTCTTTGGTGAAGTTGAAAGGCACATCTTTCTCCAGAAGATTGCACAGAGGTTTAGCAATCTTGGAAATGTCTTTGATAAATCTCATGTAAAAGTCTGCATGTCCGAGAAAGCTATGAATCCCTTTGACTGATGTTGGTGGAGGTAAATTTTCAATTGTCTCGATCTTTGCTTTGTCTACCTCGATTCCCTTTTGTGAGTTCCGATGTCCCAGAACAATGCATTCATGTACCATGAAGTGGCATTTCTCCCAATTTAGTACCAGGTTGGTATCTTCTCATCTTTGTAACACATATTCCAGATTTTGAAAGCAGTGATCAAAAGAGTCTCTAAACACAGAGAAGTCATCCATAAAAACCTCCATACTCTGCTCCAGCATGTCTGAGAAGATAGCCATCATGCAATGCTGAAATGTGGCATGAGCATTACATAATCCAAATGACATCCTGCGGAAAGCAAAAGTATCATACAGACATGTAAATGTGGTTTTCTCCTAATCTTTTGGGGCGATGGCAATCTGATTGTACCCCGAATATCAGTCCAGAAAGTAATAGTACTCATATCCCGCCAGTCTGTCTAGCATCTGATCAATGAATGGCAGCGGAAAATTATCACTCCTTGTTGCTTTGTTCAGTTTCCGGTAGTTCATGTATACTCTCCATCCAGTCACTGTTCTTGTTGGAATCAGCTTGTTCTTTTCATTTGTGACTACAATGATTCCTCCTTTCTTCGACACACACTGCATATGACACACACAACTGCTGTCAGAAATGGGGTAAATGATGCCAGCATCTAACTATTTGATGATTTCTTTCTTCATGACCTCCTTCATGATTGGATTCAGTCTCCGCTGATGCTCCACTGTGGGTTTGTGCTCGTCGTTCATCATAATCTTGTGCATGCAAAATGATGGACTAATGCCTCGAATGTCTGCTATAGTCCAGCCAATGGCTCTCTTGTGTTCTCGTAACACTCTCAACAACTTTTCTTCCTGCTCCAATGTTAGCGAAGAAGAAATAATCACAGGTAATTCAGAAGAGTTTCCCAAGAATGCATACCTAAGATGGCTCGGAAGTAACTTCAGCTCCAACTGCGGTGGTTCTTCAATCGAAGGTTTGATTCGGTATTTCTTCGGTAGTTCCATAAATGAAAACTCATGCGTATATACATGGACTAATGTAAATACAATGTGTCAACAACATCACTCATGTCAATAATACAATAAAATGACTTTACAGAAGACTACATTCTAAATGAATATAGCTCTGGAATGATGGACCCGACGACTAGTGACTGCAGCGTAACACTCTTCCTCGAACTGGGTCTCCAAAATGGCATATGGCTCACCAAAAAGAAATGTCCTGCAAAAAAGCTGGGAAGTGGTGGGGTGAGTCCAAAGAATCTCAGTGAGTGGAGCTACAAAAATAAGAAAACAGATCAGAACATCACAAAAATAACGACGCCATCTTCATGCGCGTCGCGGCGCACTAACGCTGAATTTTGATTCCTCTCTATCGCGACGCGTCGCCATTTCCAAGGGCAGATTCTGCTTCTCACGGCTGGTTCCCAAATTTCAATCCCACACAATCCCCAAACAAAATACTACATCCACATTACATCCACAAGCTAATATAATATTTAGTTTATCATTATAACACACTCCTAAAATCAAACACCATCAATCCTCATCATCCTTACAAAATCAACAACCTTGAATAACAAATCTAAAATCACACAAACACCCATTTCTTCAACACAAATCATCCAAACTTCATCCTCATCAACCAACAATAAACTCTAATCATCTAATTACCAAAATTTAAATTATTTAAATTTGGTTCAAGAACACTTTACCTTAATTCAACTCATTTTCTTTCTTAAAATGCTCCAAAATCCTCATTTTATTCCTTTCTTGGAGTTTAGCTTGTGTGGACTACATGGTTTGGCTTCAAAATTATTGACAAGAAAAATGGCAAATTTCCCTCTCTTTCTTCCTTTCTTATCTCACGTCCAGAACAACAAAAGAAGAAGAAATTGCTTTTCCTTTTTTTTTTTTCCTTATTGTCTTAATTATTATTCTTATTACTTACTAATTTTCTAGAAAGGTATAGTAACTTCAACAATTTGGGCCTTGGGTTCTCATTCACTTACAAAATTAATTATGGGCTTGGGCTTCTCTTTTTTTTCTTTCTTTTTTTAATTCTTTAGTGTTGGGCTTAACACCAAACAATAGAAATTGGGCTTAACTAAAATAAATATTCATTACTTCTAATTGATTTCGGAAATTACTTACTAACCCGGGAAAGAAAAATTTCAAAGCGTGAACTAAACAATTGGGGTCGTTACAGGACTAAATTCTCCATGAATAAGAAACTCATTCTTAATATCTCTAAGATAACAAAGAACATGTTTCAAAATCCATTATATGATCTGCAACATATCAAAATAACTCATAACAATTACGATTAAATTGATATCTTTAATCACACATAATATAGTATTCATTACGCCATCACACTATGATGCATAAAATTGACTAGACATTCCAATAAATGTCTCTTTCGACAAAGGGATCATCCTTTACGAAAGATGAATACTATATATATATATATAAAAGACACGTTAACTGTCAAAGAGTTATAGTAACTGTCAAACAGTTATAGTAACTATTATACAGATAGTCTTACTGTGTCCTTTATTAGATCATATTTAATACGCGACTAATGATAGTATCTCACAAGTCTCTTAATTTTTTATATATAAAACTTTATATCAAATATATCAGAGACTACTCCCACTACTTACACGGAGAAAAGAAGACTTAAGTAAACGTTTTACTTCACAAACATTTCATTATTACATTAATAATGATAATGTCGTTAGGATATATAACACTAGAAAGAAATTTGTACGCTCCCACTGACCCTACTATCAAATATGTATTATCTATGCTTTGATAAAATCAGACAATCTGATTGTATCAAAATTAGAGAACACAGATTTTCGGAAAGCTTATCTGAGTCTACAATAGGTTCTATAAGCTAGTATATCAAACTGTGATCTTAGCAGAATACAAACTCTAGGGCCATTCTAGAATGAACTTTTCAAACAAAGAAACCACAACAGATCTCTCATTCGAAGAAATCATTCAAGAACGCCACTTTATATTCTTTAGCCAAAATACATAGTTTAATATCAACATTAACCAACAGATCTTTAATTATTCAATCAATGCGACTATAGACAAGTTTTGTCAAAATATATAATAGATCACTGACTATAACTTTTCTCATTGTTAAACTGTAAAGGTCAAACCTTTAATTAGCTCACCTTGCTTTTGTTGCGCAAATAATTTGTACATTTCTATGAACGATTCATAACCAAAGCTTAATCAAGTCAAGAACTTGATCATAGTAAGCTAGACCAATTTTAGATCTATGGTTCAATGGTAATTTTCGAAATCGATATCAAATATTGCTCCCACTATAAGTTATAAGATTTTCTTCGATAAGAAAACAACAGAATCATTAAGTATCAAATACATTGTAAATGATTCTGACAACCTATTGAACTTATACGGAAGTTGTCTAAGGGTTTTTTCATCTAATTAATTATGCAGTTCCATCACAGTTTATCACTCTCACATTTGACTTAAATAAGTCAAGTCTTTTCTACAATTGTCAACATCCGATGTGACACACCAAGTAATAAAACAATTTTATTACTCGGGATCGTAGAAAAGATATTCTATCAAATAGAATATAATATTTTATCAAATAGAATAAATGAAAAACTTTTACTTGTACCTCCGAGGCGCAAGTATTTTCAATTATATAACAATTATACAAAAGAAAGTTTCAAATCTCAAACTTTTCAAGATTCGAATTTTCTACTATACATATCATATATGTAACTGTAGGAATGAATGAAACCTTAATTAAATAGATGAATTAGTGTTACCGGAGCATAACCCCAAGAGTATTGAAAAAACTAATTCGGTAATACTCAATATCAATGAATCAAATCATATAAAATTCGATTACTCCCACTGACCAATTCCATCAGAATGGAATCATGGAAGTTTAATATTGAGTAAGAATCACATTCATTAAATACAATTAGAACTAATTGCCTTAAATTCATATGTTTGATCATATCAAACATCCTTGAACAATTCAAATACTCATAATGAATTTTAAAATTATAGTTTTCAACACTTCAAATAGAATATCTTTGAACCAGTCAAAATATTATATCCGCGTTTCATCAGAAACATATTGAAAGTTCTCGAACCATTCAAGACGTTCAATATATATTCTTTTAGAAACATGTAACTAAGTCATGACAATTCATTAACTAAGTTATGAAGTAAAGAAAATTATCCATGGCAATTTGTAATTCATTAAACTACATACATCCAATGTATTAGTTTAATAAATATGTGGTCCAATGACGATCATTGGTTAAATGAGATTAAATTAAATCCTGAATACAATATTCATTAAATGGATAAGGATATATGGTGTGATCTCATATCAGACCATCCTTTACCATACAGAATAAGCATCTTATGCTTATGTGATAAAATCTCATAAAGCACTGTTCTAAGTTATTTAGTTAACCGAACATTTTCTTAATGTTTATCTTTTCATTAATGACACTACTAGTCATATTAAAATATGTAACAACTGTTTATATATAGGACAAGTAACTATCCAATAGTCACAAGATCTGATATCAAATATCAAAACAGTTATTAAACATTATTTAAATAACTAGATGGAATATCTAGTATCCAATACTTATAGTTGTTGTATTGTGAGAATCAATATTCTATACACAACTATAGACATCTCCTTTCTTAAGCTTTATAATTTATGTTCAATTATTCACAACAATTGCAAATGATTGATTACCAAACTGTGTCAGACACGTGACTTTTAAAAGTCATTAAAGCTAGGAAATTTCATTATAAGATAAACAAATACTAATGGGGTTTTCCTAATGCCAGTCAAGAATCTCGAGACATGAAATGATTCGTGTCAATTCTTACTGCACAAGAAACTATTCTTTATAGACAATTATATCCTCAAATATATATCTATTTAGATTACTTGTCATGACTTAGTAACTAAGTCACTAATCATCTTGATTTTTCAAGAAAATCGGAACAACAGTTCCCGATGGTTGTAGCTAATATAACAATATCTAAGTCTACACTCATTCTAGAACCTATTCTAGAAATACGCAACCAAAAGTAAAGTCAGAAAACGTATTCAAATAATATGCATGCAGTGGATTAGAAGTATAATTCTATAAATAATATAGAATAAAGGAAAACAAAATAAGCAAATTCCATAAAATTACACACTGCTTTAGTTATGGATTTTAAACCCAGTAGTGTCTCCCACTACTTTACGTAATACCGTAATCCTCAATGGATAATTAGAATTCAATAATTAAATCGAATTCCATAGTGAGAGTATGATCCCATGAATATATTTCGACTCACAGCTTTGGCACGATCTCGCCTACGTATATTCATTAGGTAGACAACTCATTGTCAATCACTCACCAGTGACTCCTGATTTTGGTCCTGACCGTTTCTCGTTATGACAGCTTTGACACATTCACAAGGAGACGTATCAATACTTCACTTGCCAATGACAAACTCAAGATACCGATGTAGTCCTGACAGCTTTGGCACGTTAAGGATTTCCGCTTTCACTTGAATTTGTCTAGTATCAATATACAACCAACATGGATAAAATTCTATCAACTACACCCTTACTACTTTGGCACGATCTCAGATGCAGCCATAGAAAGTTACCCATAAACCGTATTGACAAGACAGACCAAGAAACATGCATCCAATACATGTTACTTTACAACCTTATTTTAAGTGAGGATATTCCTCAAGGAAGCATTGCTCCACATCAAATGCAGAAATTTTAATCTAAATCATTTTCTAAACAATTCAATTCAACCTTAGAAAACATAACTCGATTTAAACATTAAATTTCCGTTACGTTTCCGTTAGTGTAGAACCAAAAAGTAGAGAAGCATATAGATTACATGCATGTGCGAATATTAAAATTGGATAATATATCATATATCCAGCATGTCTAATGTAATGGATGAAGCATCAGACCTGCTCTGATACCATCTTTGTTGGGGTTTTGGGCGAAGGGCGCAGCAGAAGCGCAGTTCGGGCGAAATCGTAATTTTAAACTTTTTCAAATTACCGAATAAATTATTCAATATCTAATATGAATAATTTATTCATATTTTACCTAAACAAGTTTATTCGATATCAAATAACGACATAAACAACTAAGAAACATCGCAAAACTTTTACGAAAATATTTTTCCGCAAAATGACGTAAAACGCGTTTTTGACTGAACCGACTACCCAACACTTATGGGGACTGCCCAGGTTAGCACCAATAGTGTTAGGGAAGTTCATGGGCTACCTGAACAGTGATAAATTCACTGTTTGGATAGCCGTCACCCGGTTGGCTCAAAAGTCACCCGGTAACACCGATTTTCACTGTTTTCGATTATTTCAACTCCGAAATAATATCCGGCAATTATTCCAACACCCAAAACACATCCAATACATTCATATGACATCAATTTCATCAACATATTCACTGGTTTTCTAGATCTGATCCAGAACATAAAATTGTCAATTTTCATGCTTTAAATCCAATTTTTCAAGATTAATCCAATTAATCAAAACACCAATCAAAGTCACCACACATGAACCACCCAAGAATAATTCTAGACATTAAAAGAGTGGTCATAACACTCTAGAATGATAACATATCATCAAATGATCAAATTGGACAATAATTATAATAATTCCATCCAAATCAACTTCACAATGCACTTCACTTCCAAATTCATCCACCAAATCCAAAAGCCCCAATTTTCACAAACAAAGAAACCCTATAACTATTCTAAAAATTCAAGAAAACAAGAAACTAATTTCCAAGCTTAAGGTTGTAGAAGATTACCTTTAATCTCTTGATTTCCTAAGTTTTTTCTTGAATTTTCCTGATTTTTCTGTATGATTTGATCGAACAAATCTTAGGACTTTTCTTTCTAATGTTTTCGGCCATGGTGGATTGTTGAAGGAAATGAAAAAAAATTTCAAATAAAAATAAGAGATGATCGACTCTTGGGGGGTAGAATGGTCATTTTGTAAAAATTTAATCCAATTAATTATATTAAACTTTATGTTAACCAATCATAATTGCACGCATAAAGTTTAATTAAATCATGTCATGTGTTCCAATAATAATTAAACATATTTCGTAACATTTATGAAATATGGATATTATTTAACTATTCAAATATTTAACAATTAAATATCTAAATAATTAATTAATATAATTATTATTTTATATGTATTTTTTTTTACATTAAATTAATAACAAATATATATTTATGGCATGTGTCAAAGTCTCATTTGACAATTAATTAATGTATATCTAATCAAATTATGTATCAAGTACAAATACACAATAATTATTAAATGACTAATGTCAATTACAAACTATGTTGTAATTGTGCACTACATTATAAGTCCTAGGGTCTTTGTCTAATATACACGTATCACTAAATCAGATTTAGTTTCAATCTAATCGTAATTATATATCTAATCACAATAAGATCGAATATGTGTATAAAAGACAAGAGGTGCTATCATTAAATAAGTAATATTATGGAAAATGAAATTACTCGTATTAATGAATCATACATAAATACGATCCGGATTGGCACTCCGAGCACCAACCCTAACAAAAAATATAAATAATTCTTACTTATGTTATAAATATGGATTGAGTTATCTCCCAATAAATATTTGTATTTTATTATTTCTCATTTTTATGCTTGACTCTCTGTAAGCAGTCCATGGATCTTCTGTCGTAGATCTATATTGACTGGCATAGATAATTCTTGAACCCCATAATTTATATTTTTATTTATCTATTACATTTTTATTATTTATTGTTATATGAGAGTTGACTTTCTGTAGACAGTCTCTAAATCTGCCATCGTAGATCTATATTGACTAGCACATAATTTATTTTATTTCATGTATATTTAATTTCTGCTCTTTTATTACTTATGATGAAGTTTTGACTCTCTGTAGACAGTCATTGGATCTGTCGTCATGGATCTATATTGACTGAAACAGATTCTACTTAACCCCATAATTTATTTTATTGTCTATTTAATTTTTATACTTTTACCATTTATTGTGGAAGTCTTGATTCTCTATAGACAGTCCGTAGATCTGTCATCGTGGATCCTTTTACTAGCACAGATTCTACTTGATTCATATAATTTATTTTGTTGTTTATTTAATTTCATTAAATAAATTATTGGGAAATAAAAATAATTTTGATGGTGATTTTAATATCATTTAATATTTTATTTAGTCTCCCTATCATTCATGTATAACAAAGTTTTTTTTTTAAAAAAAAAAAAAAAAACGTTGAAAATCATGCCGCCAAATCTCTCAACTCGGGCTTAAACGAAATAGTTAAAATTGACGGCTGCCCTAGGCTCTTATAAAAAACGCACCTCTTGAATTTGGAACACAAAACCTAAAAATCAAATCTTGAACTCCACATCACCAAACCACACCCGTTAAATACATAATCATAATCAAAGTTACACGTTTGTACTTTGCAATACCTTTTTTTTTTTACACGTTCTCCTTATTTGTTTCATGTAATCTAATTTACATCAAGGCATAAACAACATGATGAGTGATGACCATGGGATTACTCATTGCATAAGTATTATTGTTTTTTTATAAAATATCTCCTATTTTAATATTTACACAGTTTTAGGAGCACTCATACGTCCTTTGAAGTTTTGTACTAGATTTTGCACCCTTTCATAGCTTAAAATAAAATAACTAACCCTGGCCTTGGCCATGTTTTAGTCTCATGAAATCCAGATGAGATTTTTCACGAAGCTCTTGAGAGAAAAGGGCCTTGAGGAAATCTTCAACAGTCGCTGTTCTGAACAATGCTGGTGTTTTCTCAGTGATCAAATTGGATGCCGGACCCAATTCACCATCATATTTCACTGTATGAAATGCGGCAATGGAGAGTCTTTCTAGCATAGTATTTACTGTTGCACGATGCTCAATGCTAGGGTATACTCCGTTGGTTATTACCTGCCAACAAAATTCATAAAAGTCGTGTGAGTTGGCTGTTATAAAGTAGAATTCGTCCTTAAAAACCGGCTTCTTATATTGTTCTACTTAAATTTGATTATTACCTCCAACATGTCTCCAATGTTGACAACAAAAGCATTTGGTAGTGGTTTAACTGGAAACCATTTTCCATCTTTCTTGATCTGGAGACCTTCTACTTCACTGATTTGTAGGAGAATGGTAAGAGCAGAACCATCTGAATGAGGTGTGAGGCCCATAACCTTCTCTGGCTCAGGACATGGAGGGTAATAGTTCATCCTCAATGATTGCATTCCATTTTCAAATAGTTCTTTCATTTCTTCATCCTTGATGTTTAAAACTTTTGCCATTTTCAATACTAGAGTCATTGCTAGAGCTTTTACTTCCATAGAGTAAACTTCCAAAGTATCCCTACATGCAAAAAGAAAGGTACCCATGTACTAGTAGGTCATTGGTAGTTAAAAAGTAAAATGTATTGCCAGCAATCAATGCACATGTCCAACTGACCCTGGGTTTTTTTTATTACAGTCCCTAAATAACTTAATGATCAAAGGTCCTAAATTTTTTATTATAATATTATGATATGGTTATGGCAGACACTGTACACAAACACTCAACAGTCAACAGAACAGAGAGAGAGTACCTGAAGGAAGGCGGGAGCATAGGAAACAAGTGTGGTTTCCTCAGATGGACAGGAAGGATGGTCATGAAAAAAATGTCACCCCAATCAAGCTTTTGTTCCTCCGACACAACAAAGGCTTGTCCAAACCCTTCCACTTCTCCTGGATACTGCCAATATTTTTTCTTCTCTTCAATGCTGAGATTGAAAAATTCCTGAATCTCTTTCTTTACTTTATCCAGTAATGATGAGCAAACTCCATGATTTACCAACTGAAACAACACAGGAAAGATGAATTGCCAACTGTTAAAACTTAAAAGGAGGGTCACCTAGAATGTCTATAAGTTTAGTAACACTTCGAATTGGCAAAAACATGCAACAATAAGAAAATCTTGACTGACCACAATTCTGAGTATATTTTTCTGGGTTCTTAAATAATTTCTGACCAGAAAAATGACGGCGACACTCGATGATTTGTCAAAATAGTCGCAATGACTTTTATTTTTAGAAATGGTCTCACAAACTTTTTCCTCTGACACAAACTCCTTTTTGTGTTTAAAAATTGTTATTTTTATAAAAACGAATTTATGTATCTCAAAAGCTTTGAATGATCATTTTTTAAAGTAAAAGAGTTTCCATTTGACAAATTTATCAAACCCATAGATATCGCTGTACTTCTCCCTCTGTTATGCTATATCTTTATAAAGTTGGACTAAAAACATGTTTTCTTCCAGCTACCAAACTAGTATACAGATCTGGTAAAATATTACATGGGATTCTTTTCCATAATTTAACTTAATCCATGTGGTGGATATGTGAAGTAACGAAGCATGTCATCCACAGGATATTTTGCTCTCTTGTCTCATAATATTTGAATAAAAAAGTCAGAAATAACCATCTTGATATTTCAGAAGCTGAAATCATAAGCCAATCAGTATAGGTACCTAGTTTTTCATGCTTTAACCGAATCCAAAGTGAAGTCATATTGTAAAATGAAAAAGCTGTCTCTCACTCTCTCTGGCTCCAGAAATAAGAAAATAAAAAATACACTGTCACCTGGAAAAAGCCCCATTCTTTGCAAGCGAAGTGGAGCTTGGCTAACTCCGAATCCATCGATTCTTCAGAACACAAGCTCTGCATGTCAATAACAGGGAACTCTGAAATTAAAGCATCATCAGAAATGACAGGTGCTTCTTGATCCGGACGAATGTATCTGGAAGGGACATCTTTAATAGGAATCTTGGCCAACTCTTGAACACACGGCACAAGCATAGAACCTCCAAGCTTTGCCATCTTTTCGACCCTCAAAATTTTTGCTTTTCTCAATTCAACAACAGTACAGCTTTTTAAATTAGGTTACCAGAAAACTCTTCCATTTGTTACATTATTATTTTCCCACAGGTCAGCATCCTTCACCTAATTATAATAGAAAAAATGTGAATAATCAAACAGAATCTTAAAATAGTAAATTAATTCCTTGCAGCTTGATGCTGCTTGAGTGCTTGTTGACAAATTACGCGGGGAAAAATGGCCAGTTTTATGTCAGGATTCCGGCTACATTTATATGGGTCAAAGATGGGATGATTGCCCATCTATTTTTTTTTATTGGGTCGGGAGAGAGATGGGCTTCTAGGCGGGCTGTTTCTGACGTTTCTTTAATAGTAATGACCCCTTCAATTTATTTCTCTTAACCATATTTATTTTTAAATATATCCTTATTAAAAAAAAATAACAAAAAGATTAACAAAACAATTTTTATTTTCTTTCTCATATTCTCTCTCAGTAAAACCTGTATTTTTCTTTATAGTTAAGCCTCTTTAACGATGAATATTGGAGAACCAATTCAACAAACTCAACAAAATCGTAAGCAACAAAATCTCACTGTTACATAAGAAAAGATGTATGTACCGTCAAGAAGGCTCTTTGTCAGCGAATGTCTTGAGTTTTTAAAATACGTAGCCCCTATTGATAAAAGATTGATTTTTTGTTTCTTATAATATTAGGTATTAATTTTTTTTAGATTTATGACCTCTAATTTTGATGTTAATTTTGATGTCCCGATCAACCCTTTGTGTGTAGACCCGGCCACGGTTCCGGTTCCGGTTCCGGTTCCAACCGGTTCCGGTTCCGGAACCGAACCGGAAGGCGACCGGTTCGGTTGGGGTTCGACCCCAACTCGAACCGGTCCGAACCGGTGGAACCATACTGTTCCACCGGTTCGGCGGTTCCAACTGGAACCAAACGGTTCCTGTTGGAACCGTAGGGTTCCAACAGGAACCCTACCCCCAACGGCTAGTAGCCGTGGGGGGGGGGAATTACTAATGTACCCCTAATAACGGTAATAAAACGGTTATATTTAGGGGCATTTTTGGTATCAAAAAAATTCTAAAATTCTATAAATATGATTCATTTTTCATAATTTCATCACACCAAATTCTCAACTCTCTCATTTTCTATAATTCTCTTATTCTCAATCTTACTTCAATACAATTCTCTTATAATCTTATATTCTTATTCTCAATCTCAATTCATTTAGTTGTTAATTTGTTATCATTCGCATCACAATTATTCAATTTTCTTATTTTTCTTCCTAATTTCTCAAAAAAAAAAATGGCAAGCTCATCTGAGAACATAATATCAAATATGCCAACCCAAGAGAGCGGCCCTAGTGTCAGTGCACAATCACGGAGAAAAGAAGTTAAGGCTCGGTCCTCGGATATTTTCAAAATTCATTTTAATTTGGAACGCCTAGAAGATGGTTCACAACGAGCAATTTGCAACTATTGTGGGGTTATCTATAAATTTTTTGGTGGATATGACAATATGATCAAGCACATGGAAAAATATCATCCGGTTGAACTTGGCATTGATACGACGCAAACTCAAATGGGCAGGTACGCATCATCTAGTAGAGGTACGAGTAGTGTAAATTTATTTAAATATTCTGATACAAAAAATAAAGAAGAATTTGCGAAATTAACTTGTATGGCACATATTTCTTTAAGCTTTGGTGAAAAACTTCATTTTACTAATTACGTGCATAATGCTTTAAACCCTGCTGCATGTAGAATGACTCGAAACACAACAAAATATCATATTTTGAAATTATATAAAGATGGTAAAATTATTTTAATGAAATATTTAAAGAGATGAAATGTCATATTTCTATATGTTCTGATATTTGGAGTTACCATTGGCAAACACACTCATACATGGGTGTGACTTGTCATTGGATTGATGCATCATTTACCAAGCAAAAAAGACTTATTGCATTTAGAGTTTTTGATGACTCACATACTGCACATAATATTTATAGAATGATGAAGGTAATTTTTTATGAATATGGTTTAGTAGAAAAAATTTTAACAATTGGATTTGATAATGCATCTGCAAATACTGTATCCATTCATGATTTAAAATCCTTATGTGAACCAAATTTAGGGGGTCGATTTTTTCATATTCGTTGTACATGTCATGTCCTTAACATATGTGTGCAAGACGGACTAAAATTATTATCACCTTTCCTTGATCCAATTAAAACGACACTGAACTATATTTGGTCATATTCTCAAGTTAGGAGAGAATGGACCAAGTTTTGTAAAATAAATGGTATTAACCGATTAAATTTTCAAGAGATGTTCCAACACATTGGAATTCTACTTATTTTCTTTTATGTCAAGCATTTCAATACAAAGATGCATTATATAGTTTTTTTTCTCAACATGTTCAAAATATCACACATTATCCTAGTCAATGGGATATTTGTGAAATTTTTTTAGATATTTTAAGAGTTTTTAATGATGCTACTTTAGTTTTTAGCGGTATTTATTATCCTACATCACATTTATTTCTTCTTGAGAGTTTGAATATTGTTGGCACTCTCGATGAGCATGTTGACAGTGACGACCCTAATGATATTGTTTTGCTCGAAGCGATTACTGCTATGAAGGTAAAATAGTTGAATTATTTTAGAGAAATTCCTTTACTTTATCTTATTGCTGCTGTTTTTTATCCTAGATTTAAATTAGAAGGTTTGAATGGTGGTTTACAAGCTTACTATGGTTATTTAGGAATATTAGATGAAATTGATATTACGAGCATAATGACGAAATTAAGAAGTGATTTAATTATTTTGTTTAATGATTATATTGTAAGATATAATTTAGGAACATTAGGTCAATCTAGTAGTAGCGAACCGGTAATTCAAACAAGACTTAGCGCATGGGATCGTTGGTTATTGCAACAAAATAAAAAATCTAGGGATACGACAACCAATAACCCTGAATTAGATAATTATTTATCTACAAATTTTGAGTTTTCTAATGAAAGTTTATGCAGTAAAAATTTTAAAATCCTTGAATGGTGAAACCAGCATCAAAATATATATATATATCATGTTTTATCTATTATTGCTAAAGAGATCTTGGCAGCACCTATTTCCACCGTTGCGGTTGAGCAAGCCTTCAGCTTGGGAGGTAATATATTGGAAGCTAGGCGATCTTCTTTACATCCAAGCACTCTAGAAGCAACAGCTTGTGTGGATGATTGGACTCGAACTGATCTGAGACAACAAGAAGATGCCCCCGATGATTTTGAAGATTTGTTCGATAATGCTTCTGCAACAAGTGCAAGCGGAACTGGAGCCGAAGGATTAACTGATAATGATGATTGATAATTGTAAAATTATAATTTACAAAGGGGATATATCTTAAACTTATAATGGAACTACGTGAGCTTTGATTCCTCTCACCCTTGGAGGATACGTAGGCAACTTAAATTTTTAAAAATTTAAGCTCAAGCTCTTCAATATAATAAATTTTTTTTATTTATAAAATTAATCTCATTTATTTTAATTAATTTTCAAAATTAAAAAAAAAGTCTTGGAACCGAACCGAACCGGTCGGTTCCGGTTCCACACTTGTGGAACCGGAAACCGGCCGGTTCGGTTTCAAACCGGAACCAAACCGCCGGCCGGGTCTATTTGTGTGACTATACAAGAGTCTAATCCTGCTTTTTTACTTATAAATTACATTGCCAATCGCGGCCGCTAGAATGTCGTATCTTAATCTACAAGTACCCATGTCTCCTTGTTCAAAATTTTAGGTCACAAAATCATGTACACAATTCTTAGAAAATAATATGTTTTTGAATTTTGATATGTATACAGGATTAAAAAGAACGGTTAAAAAGAGTAGTTTTGAATTTTGATATGTATGCAAGATTGAAAATAATGTCTTTGCTGATTAGGTTCTCCAACATTCATAAGCAAAGAAGCTGCAGTTATGGAGGAAATAAAGAGAGAGGGGATTAGAATCAAAAATAAAAAAAAATTATTATTTTTAATTAGGGTAAATTTGGAAATAAATAGAATTAATTAAATAGAAATTATCATTTTTTCAGCTGATAAATAGCTTAAATATCGTTTATCATGAAAACTTTGAAAGTGTTCTTTTTTTAACTGAAGTTTCAAATGTGTTTACTTTTCCACAAAGTTGAAAACTGATAATTTTCTCCAAATTAAATGGATAATTTGTACATTTTTCTATTTTATCAAGTGAAAAGGTGAACAATCTTCAAACTACAAGTGAAAAGAGAATAATTTTAAAATTTTCTTGGTAAATAATACTTATACTATTTAACAGATGGAAAAATGATAATTTCTTTTAATTAAAAAGTGGGAGATGGTGAGATAAATTAAGGGGACTAAATATCACTATTTCTCTTTATGGTGAATTAAAAAAACTCACATCAAACACCAATTCTTACTATTTATTATATTTTTCAAATTTTTTTAAAGAGGTGATTGAGTTGCAGAGCACATTTATAGCCTGCTTTCTATAGTTTGCTTCTTATTTCTTCTCTTTTTCTCTTAACCATATTTTGTTATATTTTTGGTCGCTTGAACTTGTGTGAAGTAAATGGAAAAATATATCCTTTATATATTCTAGGGTATGGCCGAATTTGGCCTAGGAAATAAACTGATATTTTATTAATTTTCAAAAACAAATATCTAACAAGTCAAATGCCATTTGACTTCATTTTTCCTTTAATGTAAAGTCAACCATCTACACTAAATAATAATTTCCAAACTTTATCATAATGGAAGATATTTATATTTTAATTACTTTAATTATTTAACAATTAAATAATTAATTAATTAATTAATTAATTAAATACAAATATCTCAAATATATGTATTATATTTACTTTAAATATCTCAAATACATATATTAATGATGTATGTCAAATATCACAATTTGACATTTAATTGATGTGTATTTAATTAAATCATATATTAAATATAAATATACATTAATTAGGAAATGACCAAAAAGTCTCATTGCATGTATTTTTCTTTTAACCGTTAAACGATTTATAAATAATCAATATTATTCATAAAAGTTGTCATAGTGCTCTATGAGTATATTTTATTAGTGAGACTCTCTAGGTTCAGGCATATCCATCACGAAATCTAATTTCGTGTCCATAATCTACCCACCCGTAAATTATGACGAACACGGATAAACTCACTCAACCATATAGGTATAGGTCATTGCATACGTATAATCCATCCGTCACAAGTATCCGGATTATTCCAGAGCTATAGATATAAACGCCAAATCTCTATAGATATAATCAAGATGACGTTTCTATTAGCAATCTCTTAATAACACTAAAAACTCGCTTCTACAGTGTACTACAGGCCCGTGGATTTAACAGATTGCTAATTCCATATTGAATACTTATGCTCTGTACACAGAGCTGAAAGATATCTTGACACACACATGATATCCTGAGGATCAGTCCACACCCAACGGACATGTGGAGGTCTGACATAAATAGGTCGGTGGCGTGACTACCATCAAAGTACGGAGGATATCTTATATATCCACAGTGGTATCTCAAGTCAAAGAATCACTATGCTAATCAACCCGAGAAGATTCTTATTGACGTTTATGTAGCATCTATTAAGAATCTTCGGTGATTCGTTCAGTGTCTATCCGCTATAAACACCTACACGTCTGTACGAGTATCCAAGACTCATTGTTCATTGAGAAACCATTGGAATCCAAGATTCTAGTATATGACATGTACCAGTCTCAACATGTTTACTTTATTGACCAAGTAGTATAAACCTTGACCATGAACTGTCTAAGAATGACAACGTCATGATATAACTCAATGTCAGTTGCGAGACTTTTGCAACAGTATCATAACTAATCATTCTAAGGTCAATTAAGTCTTTACTATATATAAAGAGATATTATATAATAGAAACTGTTTTTTTATTCATAATAAAATATTACATAAGTATTTAAAGGGAAATACATAAGAAAATTGGCGCTCCGAGCACCAACCCTAACATATATAAGCACACAATCAGCTATCATACCTTGTCTACCTAAGTTAAGATCACAGTGAGGTACTTACCTGGGGTCTATGCTATCATTTCTCTTTCCCCATCGAGATTTCGAGGGCATATACGAACTCCAAACAATCCCACGAACGTCCTAGAATCAACGGAATTCTGATCGGAGCTACTGTTCATTTAAAGTTACTATTCATAGTTTCTTTCTCTTCTCGTTTCACGTGCAATCATGCACAAAATAAAAAATCTATCACCGTCAACTTGTAGTACTCTCCGAGAGCTTTGATTTGGCGGGTTGCTCGGGGTCATGAAACAAAGCGAGGAGCCGAGATCGGAAAACCCATGTGTATGCATTTCTCTCTCTCCAACGGCCATTTCCGACGTTTCTGGTATCGCTGTCAGCCACCGTTAGACGCAGGGTGGCCAGAGGCCCCTCCGGTGTCATCGCGACAGACAGTCGTAGCCAGCTGGTCACCGGCACGGCCTGGCAGTAGCTTATTCAGTTTTGAAGACGGGGGGCATTTTGGGGAGATTAGAGAATTTTGACATTTTCATAATTTCTGAAAACTATGAGGTATTTATAAGAAAATTTCTGAAAATTATATTCTCACCCCTGAATATTATAATTAGGTCCCTCTCATTGGGCTTTCTCGGAAATTCACATTGTTGAAGCCCTTCTGATGTAAATTCGAAAAGTGATCAACACGAAAGTTATTCGTCTTGGAAAAACCAGTCTGATGGTTCAAGAATCAGCTCAATCGGAGTTTGTTTGCTATTTTTATAGTCGAAATAACAAAATTTCTACGTATAGAATAATATACATAAATCGTGTAAGCGGTTCTTTCATGTCACACGATTTTCAATGCATCAAATCTCTATTTTATAATATTTCGAGCTATATTTCAACACTTAAACTCTTATTCTCCGATATAGTCTCATTCCGAGACTCGATCTACAATACAAAATCCTTTCGGAATAGTTTCTGAATTTCTGGATATTACAGATGGTTTTAAGGCCCATTTTTCATTTCCCATTTCTATATTAACTACAAATTTAACAACAATCTAGATTTTTCCTTTTTCTTCTTTACTTCCATTCTTTCCCACGCATCACCACTTCCTCTTCTCCTCAATTTTCTTTCGACTCATTGAGTTTTTGCATCACAATCACGCCAACAACTCAAATGTTTAACTGCCAAATTTCTTCAAATGTTCCCCCAAATTGATGAAGTGTTTTATTCTCCATGGGAAGTAAAGGGAAACAAATCCCTAAATTTCCCCTTATAATACCCGAATATTTTTCGGAACCGTCCTGAAAGATTTCCAAATTGAAATTTAAAATTTGAAACTGAATGATATTCAGAAATAAGACCTTATGTGTTGGAAAATAGGTGCGAATATTTTTAAGTATAGTTTCGTCGTGTTGGAAAATGCGTGGTTTCGATAACCGGCTACACGATTTCCATTTTTATCGTTATACGCATAAAAATTTCTTGTCTCGGTTATAAAGATAGTAAATAAATTCCAATTGAGCTGATTTTTGAACCATCAGACTCATTTTTTCGAGACGAACAACTTTAATGTTGAACACTTTTCTAAATTTATATCAGAAGAGCTTCAAAAATATGAATTTCCGAGAAAGCCCATGACAAAGACCTGATTGAAATTTCACAGGGGCTAGAATGTAAATTTTAGAAACTTCACTATAAATACCCCATAGTTTCCGCATATTACGAAAATGGAAAAATATCTCTAAATACCTCACATGATCCCCCAACGTCGGCTGGTGGCAACCCCAGCATGCGACGAACAGCGGGGGATAAGAGAGAGGCGCGAGTCATTGGTATCCCGATTAGGGGTGTACACGGGTCGGGTTGGGTCAAGTTCTGGCAAATTTTAATTGACCCGATCGGGTCGGGTCGTTTCGGATCGGGTCGGGTTGATGCGGGTTTGGTTGGGTTAAAGAGAATTTGAAAATATATAATTATATATTTTTAATGGTATATAATTCATGAAGTGATTGAGTAGCTCAAGTGGAAAATTATTTGGTTAAAACCAAATGAGTTACAAGCTTGAGTCTCAACCCTTACACTGCTTGCAGAATTGTTTTCCTTATTTTTTTTACTCATTTTAGCATCACAGTTTGTCATTTACTCATTTTGATTTGGGAAGAAATATACAAGCATGGGATGCCTCATCAAAATTACAATGGCCAAGACTCTCTTGGTCATTATAATTCAGCAAAACAAGCACATAAAACAAAAATACATAAAACAACAATTCCATACTCAGCAACTTTATGAAGTTAAGGCGTAAAACAATGAACAAATTAAATGTAACAACACCAAAATTTGCCTTATTATCAAAATATAGAAACCCTAAGCATCAATGGAGGAGGAGATGGCTGCTGCTGAGTGAGGGGCGAGAGAAGAGAAGAATTCAAAATTAAACTTAGTCACTGCTTTGGGGCCACTAGTAGTTAATTGCAAGGTTGTTGCCGCATTGCTGAAATTGACATCGTTCTTGTGGCTGCTGATAAAAAATTTTCTTGTGAACATGCAATTTATGTATTATCTCAATATTTTCATCTCAAATGCTGGCATGATATTTCTTTCCAATTTTTCTTTCCCTTCTTGTGGCTGCTGCTGACTTATGAGGAGGAGATGGCTGCTGCTGAGTGAGGGGCGAGAGATCTGAAGAACAATGTAAACCTAATTTTTATTTTTTGGAATTTATATTGACTGAAATCGGGTCGGGTCGGGTCGGGTTTGACCTGACCTTTTTGACGAAACCCGTGACCCGACCCGAAATAATCGGGTCGGGTCATGTCAACCGATTTATAAAACCCGACTGGGCGGATCGGGTTTCATCCAGTCGGGTCGGGTCGTCTTCTGATCCAAAAATTGTTCACCTCTAATTCCGATCCCGGCTCGTCGCTTCATTTCACGACCTGAGCCACCCATCAAATCGAAGCTCTCGAAGAGTACTACAAGTTGGTGGTGATGGATTTTTCATATGGTGCACGATTGCACATGAAACGAGGAAGGAAGGTTCAGATGAATAGTTACCCACGGTGAATAGTAGCTTTGATTGGAATTCCGTCGATTCAAATGCGTTCGTGAGATCGTTTATAGTCTGTATATGGACTCGAAATCTCGGTAGGACCTCCCGGTAAAAATCCACAAATTTCAAGTTTAGAGTTAAATATTTGGATGTATCCAGTAGCTTCATAGAGTAGAGTATTGATATAAATTGAATTGTTTGAGCATAAGTATATTGAATATGTGCATTTGGTAGAATCCGAGTGAAAATGAAACGAGTTTAATTGATCCGATAGAATATGCAGGTTTTTGGTAAAAGTGGATTTTTCCGTATAAAGAAATATTTTGATTTTAATGATAGTTATGAGTTATAAATGATATTACTATTGGGGTTTTCTCAAAGGCACGGCGGAAGGGCGCTGTTCGGGCGAAATCGTAACTTTAAAATTTTTTAAACTTACCGAATAAATTATTCAATATCTCATATGAATAATTCATTCATATTTCACCTAAACATATTTATTCGATATCAAATAACTACATACATAATTTAGAAAACATCGCGAAACTTTTACGAAAATATTTTTTCGTAAAATGGTATAAAACGCGTTTTTGCCCGAACGGACCAACCAATATAAATGGAGGCTTCCCAGGTTAGCCCCAATGTACTTGGGCAATTCATGGGCTGCTGATAAGTGTGGTTTATACCCACTTATTCTTGTACTCTTAGCTCATTATTTTGTTAATTTCCATATCATTTAATGTATTTTATAGTTTATTTTATGTTTTATTTGTAGGAAGCATTAATACATGGATCTTGGGACATTTATACGTATTTTGGGACCATACAGATGCATCGGAAGCACGCGGAAAGAGCAGTTACGCGGAAAGCAAACATTCAGCCAATTTGCAACGCGTCGCGACGTGCACTCGCTGCTGACCCTCATATAAAATCCAGAGAAATTGGTGCCGCAACGCCCCGCACACACCTGAAATGTGATTTTTAGGGTTTTAAGATACCCAATGACTCCAAGGCTCTATTATAAATAGATTAGTTCGTCCAAAATCAAGGGGAGAGGCTAATACATAGCACAAAACAACAAAATACATATTTTTAGAGATTCAAGGAGGATGATTGAAAAGCAACAAGATGAGACGAATGCGGTGACGTCCGAAGAGGAAGAGATTCAATTCGGGTTTTATCTTCTTGTTTCTTTCTTAGAACTCTAATTATTTCCATTAGATTCATGACTTTGTTTTCATTGTTTTTATCTATTTTCATGCACTAAACTCCTTAATATTGGAGAATGATATAACTGATGCTTGAACCTGTGTTTTAATTGTTAATTTTGTTATGAAGTTTTATTAATTTTATTTGTATTCTTTTGAGTTTAATGCTTTGTGTTTGTTGGCCACAAATATGATGATATATGTTTAGAATCTATCACTCGAGAGAGGGGATTTTTAATAGATCCAGAGAATATAACCTAGGAGTTTTATAGAGTTCGAGAAAATATATAAGTTCCTTTGAAGTCGTTAATATAGAATCAAAAAGCGTAATGAGTTGTTAACTACTAGATTTTTATAGAGATATCGAAGTCTGTAGTTGATGATATATTCACTAATACTCGAGAGAGGGAGTTGATATTTTCAGAGTCTTGACTTATAAACAATATAACTGAATAAAGATTAATTGGCATGACAAATACATAGGCAACAACTAGGTGAAATCAGGATCTAGAATCTCTATCGTATTAGTCCCTCATATATAATTATTTTTATATTTATTTACTTAAATCTTTATTATTTGTTTTCTAAATAAAGTTAGGATTATCAATTGTAGTATTTAGTGCGAGTTAACGTAATCCCTGTGAGTTCGACACTCTAAACTCATTTATACTAAAACTTGACACCGTACACTTGCGGTACGATATAAAATATTACAACAAGTTTTTGGCGCCGTTGCCGGGGATTGTTTGTTTAATTCACATTAATACTACTACCAAATAATCTTATCTTTAATTTAGATTTTTAGATTTTATTTTTAGTTTTTATTTATTAATTTATTTTGTTTTTATTTAATTTATTGAATTTTTTTTGTCTTTCGGTGCTTCAGTGAATGCGAAAATCCACAAGTCTCGACTCGCTCCTGTTTGATCTTGAAATAGAAAGAACAACGAGAAGACTAAGGAAAGAAAGGAAAATTGAACAAGAAGCAATGTCAGCTGAAAACAGAGAGATCAACCCACGTCAGGTGGCAATCATAGATCACTTCAAGCCAATCATTGATGATACTTATTCTGGGATTGCCCATCAACAAATCAACGCCAACAATTTTGAGTTAAAACCTGCATTGATCAACATGGTACAAAGGAATCAGTTTGAGGGTTCAGCTGTAGAAGATCCAAACTTGTACTTAAGGATGTTCTTGGAGATCGCAGATAATATAAAGATGAATGGCGTGATTAAAAAGGCCATCAGGCTACGCTTATTCTCATTCTCTTTACGGGATAAAGTGTGGGATTGGCTTCAATCAATACAGACGGGGAGTATCATGACATGGTAGGATATGGCCACAAAATTTCTTGAGAGATTCTTTCCACCAGCTAAATCAGCTCAACTGAGGGCATAAATTAGCATATTTAAGCAGCTATATGTTGGTTTTCTAGGTCAAACCAAGATCAAATTAAGCAAAAAATCATGTGAATACAACAAAGTAAGAATGCAGAAAATACTCACTTTGATCGGTTTTGGATGTAGGAGATAACAAAATTCCAAGCCTTTGTGTTGTGCTCTAAGCTCCCCTTTGATGTATGTTGAACTTCCAAGCTTTATGAATGAGATTCCAAACTCATGGGAAAGGTTTCCCTATCACCTTTGTATGATCTCTTTATGTGCTAGCAAAGGAAAATTTTTGCAACAAAAATTTCCTTTTCTCTTGTGTATGTCTCGGCCAAGCCAAGAAGGAGAGAAAATTGGGAGGCCATTCGGCCAAGGAGAAGAAAATGGTGAGAGAGTATTTGTTTTGATTTCAAAAATCAATTTATATCATTTACCAAATCATATTTGGTATATGTCATTCACAAGTCAAGCTTGTGTAAGAAACAAGCAATCTCCAACAACTTACATCAACCAAAAAGTTAGATAAAGTTGACTAGGTGATATAACTTGTGTGGGCCCCACTTAAATTCAAAATCTGAGTGGGCCTGCAAACACATTCCGGGCTCAGGTTCGTTAATTCCAAATTAACGAATTTTCCGTTGTGACGTAATTAAATCAAATTTAATTAAATAATTATGCCTAGTAAAATTACTATTCACATCGCTTGCGAATTAATTCTAAATTAATTCGTTTGCCTGAATTAAAATCTAATTTTAATTCCGTTATGAAATCTAATTTCATTTAATATATCAAATATATTATTTTAACGATTAATTCCGAATTAATCGTTCTCTCTCTTCTAATAGTATTTTATCCCAGATAAAATTTCTTCGTAATTAATCCTAGATTAATTTTCTCTCTCATCTAATTAATCCCAGATTAATTATGTTCGAGTCATACGTCATCGGTAAATCTTCGGGAAGCGACCCATGAGATCCCTGGATATGTTGGCAGTAAATCCGGTCATCGGAGTATCCGAAACGTGCGTACCTAGTATCACGTTCTTACCGATTTACAAGACATGGTTGGCTTCTAGCAATGCACCGTGCATACCCATTTCTCCAGAAATATTCTTTTAAGAAATATGTAATATGTGTCAGGTTTAGTATACGTAGTATTGCGTATTGCGATCTAGTATCGGATGTCACATGCTAGGCCTGGGGCTGGAATTGTGTCTGCCCCGTACGAAGCATTTATCGGATCTCTGTAACTAGTCTCTATAATCGGATAAACATGACCTAGTCATATTATCCCCAATGACTGCACCACTAAAGAGTACTTGTTCTGTATCCTACGGGATCATAATCTCCATATGACTGAAGTGATACTTCCATCTTGACATCACACCCAATACATTACGATTCTCAATATATCCAGAAGAGGCATACACGGAACCTGTTAAAGCCCCGGACGACCAAAACCAAAGTATATTGATTGTCGCAAGTATTAGCGATGCAAGTCTCAGGTTAAGACCAAATACACCTACCCTGATTCAGACTTCCATAGACACATAGTCATACTACCAATGGAATTCCGAAGGGTCTATCCAGAGCGAAGCTGTTTTCGTACCATCGGTAAACACAACCTCCTATTACACTTGCATAAGTATCCAATACTTAAATATATGAGAACTATGCCGTTATGCTCCCACAACGCGCACAAGTGCAATACTAGTCTATTCCGTATTATCGATGTCCAGTCTCGATAATACTACGACTAGGGATATTTATTAATTAAACCTTAGTGGATTAATACTGTCTCATATCTTATTAATCTGGTACTAATCATATGGACTTTTATCATTTATATATCCCGGTAATCCAATTACAAATGATAAAAGAGTAATTTCCTTTGTCACATAGTTAATTTTGTACAACAACACCATGTTCTGTACAAATAGTGATGCTATGGGTCATAATTGTCCAACAATCTCCCACTTGGCCTATAGCCAATCACTCAAGTGTCTTACACCTGAACTATGTACGGGTCGCTCAAACTTCTGCTGAGAAAAAACTTTGGTCAGCGGATTTGCAATGTTATCATCTGATGCGATTTATTCGATCATCATATTGCCACGATGTATGATCCGACGAATCAGATGAAATAGTTGAAGTATATACTTGGATCGTTGATGAGACCATTAATTCTTTAGCCTGTCTGTAGCCTAGCTCAGCCGCTAATAGAACTACACCTAATCTAATTAGGATTATATAGATCCAAAATGCTTCTTTTGCTGCCTCAGCTGCAGCAATATTCCGCTTTTGTTGTTTATTCGGCAACAATATCTTACTTGGAAGATTTCCAGCTCACTGTTCTGTTATTAAAAGTATATAGTACCATTATTACGACTTACAGTCGTTATTGTCGGTTTGGAAACTTGCAGCAGTGAACCCAGTCACTTCAAGTTCTCATTCTCCATAGCTTAAGAAAGCATCCTTAGTTCCTCTAAGATACTTAAGGATGTTCTTAACATCAATCCAGTGACCATCACTTGGATTGGTCTGATTTTGACTCCGTATGCTCAAAGCCTATGAGACACCAGGTCGCGTACATATCTTTCAATGTACAAGTTCTCGAAGAGTGCCAACAACTTTTAGATCTATCCCTGTAGATCCTTATTCCTAGAATAAATGTTGTCTCTCCCAAGTATTCTATGAAGAATTTTCATGAAAGCCAAACTTTCACCGATTGTATTATGGGAATGTCATTTCTAAGAAATGACATGTCATCATTATATAGGACAATCATTGTCAGTGCATTCCCACTAACCTCCTTATATACACAAGAATCATTTTCATTTTGAATTAAATCATATACCATTATGATTACATCAAAATGCTGGTTCCAAGAACGCAATGCTTGCTTCAATCCATAAATGGATCAAATTAATTTGCAAACCTAGTTTGCATGTTTTGGTATGACAAATACGTCGGGATGTTGTAAACATCCTCCAAAAGGTTTCCGTTTAAGGAAAACGATTTTGACGTTCAGCTGCCATGCATATTTCATAAATGAAACATACAGCATTAGCAAGCATTATCCAAATGGATTTAATCATGGCAACAGGAAAAGGTTTCGTCGTAATCGACATAATGTAGATAACGATACCTTTTTGCTACAAGCCTAGCTTTGTACGTTTGTATGTTTCCATCCATGTTTGTCTTCCTTGAAGACTTATTTAGTACCAATAGGCACAATACCTTCTGGTACAACAACCAGTATCCAAACTTGGTTGGTATACATGGAATCCATTTCGAACATCATGGCACTTTGCCATAATAGGGAGTCGATACCTTGTATCACTTTCTCATACGTAGTTGGTTCGTGTTCCTCAATAAGATTGACATCTTTACGAGGTGAGATCAGAAACTCATACCTCCCAGGTTGTTTTCTGACTCTCTCCGACTTACACGGTTCTTGTGTATTCGAAGATTATGGTACAATTTCATCCCTGATGAACTGTTTGTGTTCCATTAAGGAATCAGTGCCTAGAACAGTATTACTCTAATTTTCATCGAGTTTTACTTTCCTCCCACTTGCCACTGCATATAGGTATTCCTCTTAGGAAAACCGTATGGAGAGCAACAATTACATTGTTCTCTTGTGAGTTGTATAAGTACTATACTTTGGTTTCCCTAGGATAACCTACAAATTAGGCACTTATCCGATTTGAGTTTTAGTTTGTATCATCCAAACATATGCCTAGCATTCCCAAATCTCCAGGAATGAAAAAACCCGACTTCTTTCCTGTTCATATCTAATATGAAGTCTGTCCAACAGATTTTTATGGAACCTTATTCAAAATAAGTATTACACTGTTAAATGCGTATTCCTATAAGGAAAATGGTAGCTCAGAGCGAATCATCATTAACTTTACCATGTCCAACAAAGTTCGGCTTCTCTGTTCGGACACATCGTCAAATTGAGGTGTTCCGTGAAGAGTCCACATTGAAAGAATACTATACTCTTTCAAGTAATTGAGAAACATATGCTTAAGTATTTTCATCACGGTCCATCGTGATGTTTTAATACTCTTGTCGGCTTGTTTTATACTTCATGTCGAAACTCTTTGAATTTATCAAAAGTTTCCGATTTATATTTCACAAGAAACACATAACCATAAAGCGATGCCACATCCGAAAAGGTTACGAAGTGTTCATATCCACCTCTAGCCTAGCTAGATATGGGGCCACTAACGTCACTATGAACGAGGGCTAATAGATCGGTGGCACTGTACTTTTACCAAGTAAAAGGTGTTTTAGGCATTTTGCCTAATAAACTAGATTCGTAGACATCATTTGATTAGAATCAAATCCGTCCTAGTATCCACTCTTTGAAAGTGTGGATATACGAGTCTTGTTTAATGTGTCCCAGACAACAATGCCACAAATAATTCTCAACAGATTAATCAGTTTGAGCTATTTGTTTGTCATGTTATATGTATGAGATTAATTTATATTCTAAATATAAATACTGTTATTCACATCTAATGTGTTTATCTCAGTATCATCTTTATAAATAAAACACTTAGTGTTCTAAAATATAAAGGTATACCCGCAACGGGTTAAACTTAGATATATAGATAATGTTTCTAGTCAAACTAGGTACATTATAACAGTTTCCTAATTTAAGCACATGCCCCAATGGCAGTTCCAAAACTTGGGTTTCTACGGTTAAAACAGCGACTCTCGTTCCATTTCCGACTCGCAGGTCGATCTCAACTGAAGTCAGTCTCCTACTTATCAGCAGATTCCGCACACATCAGTATACATATTTATGTACCACATCTAGTATCAAAATCCAAATTTTGAAACTAGTAGTGAACATGTTTATGACAAACATGGTTGAAGCCGGAGCCTTGCCCCCTTCCACTTCCTTCATGTCTGCCTGGTCCATATGGCAGTCACGCATCCAGTGACCCCATTTGCCACAGTTTAGGCAGACATCTTGGGATATGTCATTGTCTTCCCAGAAGACTGTAATGATTTTGCCTTTGCCCATTTTAGAAGCTTTGGCTTCGCCTTCTTGGCATAGCCATCAACTCTCCAAGAGTTTTCTCTTGTTCATAATGAACCTGCCCTAGCTTTCGGGTATAGACTATAAGATCAAATCTTTGGTAGTCTCGGCCACGTAGGTAATGCCCAACTAACCTAGCTTATCGATGTCAGCAATCATCTGAGACACCTAGCGCTCGACATATGTACCTTCTGACATACACGAACGAAAGAGCTTCTTTTACAATATATACTTCTAAGATCTAGAATAGATCTATAAAGATCATTTAATTTTTCAACATCATGGTGTAATGATCTAATCCTTAGTTTTGACGACAAAATTAAAGTGTCATTGCATCAAACATATAGGATTGAGCACTAAAGTTATCATCACCATGAGTCTTCCAAAACTCATGCTCCACTATTTGCTCAACTCCGAGTTCAGGCCCGAGATGTTTCTCTATCAAATAGAATAACTTCTCAGTTACCAGGACTATCCTAAGGTTTTATTCACAATCTGAAAATTGGAGCCGTTTAAATACATTTTCTCCCAGGATTATGTTTTAAACGCTAATCTTTCAGTTATCTTGATTCCAATAGTCTAACTATCCAATCAACGATTTCGGGTACAATCGAATATAATGATTACTATAGTCTAACTATATAATCAACTACTATTTGATTGGTTAAATTCAAATATATTGATTAATGTAATCCAATTATATAATCAACTATAAATGAAGTAGTTTGAATACAGTCCAACTGTTTAATTACAACAATTGGATATTAGTCCATTAATATATTATAAATTAATGATGAAAAATGAAATGAGCGCGTATTGGCAAGTATCTAACGAAATTGTAATTAATACTTGCCTCCCACTATTTTTCGGCGAGCCTCTAACCTCTGTTGAGTACTCGGGAAACCTAGTTTCCTAATGGGCTAGGATCCCGTAAAATAACACACAATCTTGACTTTGGCCAACAAGCTGTATGATATTTAACTAGGTAGATCTCTAAGATCAATTGGATCTCATCCAATTCCTAGATCCAATAGGTGGACATCCAAGTCCGAAACATATATCTAAATATGCCAATATATCCGATATATTCCCTAACCTTTTTCCTCTGAATCAACTATGCCTTGGCTTTGGCACACAAGCTTATGATTCCAGTTAAGCAGGACCCATTGACTTTGGAAAGCTTCGTAATCGATGTCGATGGACAAGAAGTGATCTTGACTTTGGCCAACAAATCACAACTTGGACAAGACATGCGATATGGAACAAAGCCTTCATGATTTTAACACATCCGCGATGGACAAAGGTCTTGACTTTGGCCAACAAACCAGTGCCAATCTTGGATCTTGTGAAAGAATCACTCAATGGAAGGAAATCGCTTAATATTTATTGAGGGTTTTTCGCGTATTGGCAACCATTAATTATATTGATTAGGTCTCATCACACACCCTTAAACATGCATTCTAAAAGCATAATAAGGCGCGATAAATAAATTAATAATGATCTGCTGATGGATATCTCACAAATATTCATAGAATCACTCAATTCCACTCCATTTCCTCTCCCCCCTAGCACTATTCTTACTTCTACCCAATTTCATAACACTTCTAAAGAAACCTCATTTACATTGAGGGGAATAAGTGAGAAGAGAATTACAAAGAATCGAGAGATAAAGGTTGGACACGCAGGTCCAATTTAATAAATTCTAATTTATTACAACAAATTCCAAATTTGCCCTCACCCATCTAATATCCATCCGATATACATTATTCATACATCACATCCATGTATTCACACAAAGCATGTTATCAATCAATCTAATCCAATTAATTAATCCTTGATTAATGATCATCCAATGTTCAAACAACGATTTGATTTGCGCGAGCAACTCGTTTAAGAATAAGTACTCAAAGTACGAATTCCGAATTATATCAAACTACAATATTAAATCCAATTTAATTTGTACTCAATACTAATTCTTTATTTAATTCCAAATTAAATAATTACATTTTATTAATGAGTCTTTGCTTTGCGACTTAGATCTAAATCTAATCTTAACGGGTCTCAAAGCCCAATTAAGATCCAATGTCAATTTAATTAAAGTCCAATGGGCTTTTAATTAATTCATAAGGTATGGACTTTGGCAACCAAAGCCCAATAAGGAATCACCATTTGCCACAAAATTAATTTTGGCACATTAGGCCCAATTAAATTTTAAATGCTCATTTATTATATTTGGACTTTATGGAAATGGTTTTAGGCCCAATTGGATCCAACCAATTATCCTAAACCATACTTGGCCCAACCAAGCCCATTAAGCCCAAATACAACATTTTGGCACAATTCCAAATTAAGCCAAATTAATTAAATTCTAATATTACAAATTTCACAATTTAATTAATTAAGTGTATTAGCCATAATTAATTAGTTGAATTAATATTCCAAAACACCAATTACACTAATTAATCATGCTTTATTATTATCAATTCATGTCCAACATAATTGAAGAAGAATCAATCCCAACATGTTTCTTAAGCTCTCGGCAATATGGTAATTTTTTCATCAATTTTAATTTCAATCCAATTAAATCACAATCAATTTATCCTATTTTAAATTTTAACACATCCAATGGTCTAAAAAACAAAAATCACCAAGAGCTACAAGAGTCCCTGACATTCGGCCAAGCCTCTAAATTTGGGGAAAATTAATCCAATTAAGTTTTCATAAAATTTATCATGCACAACTCAAATTTATCATATTATAAGCATGCTCAAACAAACAATTTGAATAAAACATGCTCAAATCAAAATTAAGAACCCTAAATTCAATTTCAGCTCAATTATGGCTCATGATACCATTGTTGGATTTTCTAGGTCAAACCAAGATCAAATTAAGCAAAAATCATGTGAATACAACAAAGTAAGAATGCGGAAAATACTCACTTTGATCTTTTGGATGTAGAGATACAAAAATTCCAAGCCTTTGTGTTGTGCTCCAAGCTCCCCTTTGATGTATGTTGAGCTTCCAAGCTTTATGAATGAGATTCCAAACTCATGGGAAAGGTTTCCCTATCACCTTTGTATGATCTCTTTATGTGCTAGCAAAGGAAAATTTTTGCAACAAAAATTTCCTTTTCTCTTGTGTATGTCTCGCCAAGCGCCAAGGAGAAGAAAATGGTTATAGAGTATTTGTTTTGATTTCAAAAATCAATTTATATCATTTACCAAATCATATTTGGTATATGTCATTCAAAGTCAAGCTTGTGTAAGAAACAAGCAATCTCCAACAACTTACATCAATCAAAAAGTTAGATAAAGTTGACTAGGTGATATGACTTGTGTGGGCCCCACTTCAATTCAAAATCCGAGTGGGCCCGCAAACACATTCCGGGCCGGGCTCGGTTTGTTAATTCCAAATTAACGAATTTTCCGTTGCGAAGTAATTAAATCAAATTTAATTAAATAATTATGCCTAGCAAAATTACTATTCACGTCACTCGCGAATTAATTCTAAATTAATTTGTTTGCCCAAATTAAAATCTAATTTTAATTCTGTTATGAAATCTAATTTCATTTATATATCAAATATATTATTTTATCGATTAATTCCTAATTAATCGTTCTCTCTCTTCTAATATATTTATCCCAGATAAAACTTCTCCGTAATTAATCCTAGATTAATTTTCTCTCTCTAATTAATCCCAGATTAATTATGTTCGAGTCATACCGTCATCGGTGAATCTTCAGGAAGCGACCCATGAGATCCCTGGATATGTTGGCAGTAAATCCGGTCATCGGAGTATCCGAATACGTGCGTACCAAGTACCACGTTCTTCCGATTTACAAGACATGGTTGGCTTCTAGCAAAGCACCGTGCCTACCCAATTCTCCAGAAATATTCTTTTAAGGAATATGTTATCTGTGTCAGGCGTAGTATACGTAGTATTGCGTATTGCGATCCAATATCGGATGTCACATGCTAGGCCTGGGGCTAGAATTGTGTCTGCCCCGTACGAAGCATATATCAGATCTCTGATAACTAGTCTCTATAATCGTATAAACATGACCTAGTCATATTATCCCGATGACTGCAGCACTAAAGAGTACTAGTTCCGTATCCTACGTGATCATCATCTCCATATGACTGAAGTGATACTTCCATCTTGACATCACACCCAATACACTACGATTCTCAATATATCCAGAAGAGGCGTACACAGAACCTGTTAAAGCCCCGGACGACCAAAACCAAAGTATATTGATTGTCGCAAGTATTAGCGATGCAAGTCTCAGGTTAAGACCAAATACACCTACCCTGATTCGGACTTCCATAGACACATAGTCATACTACCAATGGAATTCCGAGGGGTCTATCTAGAGCGAAGCTGTTTCTATACCATCGGTAAACACAACCTCCTATTACACTTGCATAAGTATCCAATACTTAAATATATGAGAACTATGCCGTTATGCTCCCACAACGTGCACAAGGCAATACTAGTCTATTCCGCATTATCGATGTCCAGTCTCGATAATACTACGACTAGAGATATTTAATGATTAAAAATTAGTGGATTAATACTATCTCATATCTTATTAATCCGGTACTAATCATATGGACTTTTATCATTTATATATCCCGGTAATCCAATTACAAATGATAAAAGAGTAATTTCCTTTGTCACATAGTTAATTTGTACAACAACACCATGTTCTATACAAATAGTGATGCTATGGGTCATAATTGTCCAACACTATAGACTGAGACTCTATATGAAACATGTGAGCGCTTTAAGAATCTACTACGAAGATGCCCACAACACGATTATGCAGATTGGGTCCAGATTCGGTTGTTCTATAATGGGCTGAATGGTTCGAACAGGACTGTGGTTGATGCAACAACTGAAGGAGCTTTATTCAAGAAATCAGCTGAGGACGCCTACAATCTGTTAGAAGAAATGGCCATTAACCATTTTCAATGGCCAAGTGAACCGCTACGGTGACCAAAGTGGTTCGAATATGACTCTATATGAAGTGGACCCTCCTGTGGCACTTACAGCTCAGATTTCCACCACATCTACTTAAGTAGCAGCCCTGAAAAATCTACGAGCACAAGCATCTATTGAATCACAGCGGCAGCTACAAATATGCGGTTATTGGAAGGAAACCTGAACGTCGAGCAAGTCCAATTTGTGAACAATCAGAACTTCAATAGCTATAGAGGCAATCATGTGCCTAACCGTTATCATTCAAACCTGTTATATGCTAACACAAAAAATACCTTGCACCTTCATCGGGATTTGACTATCAAAGAGCTGAGCAGAAATCTTATTAGGTCTCATCATCATACACCCTTAAACATGCATTCTAAAAATATAATAAGACGCGTATAATAAATAATAATTGATAATTAACGGATGGATCCTTAACACATTTTGTTCCTAGAACAAATCTCTCAATTTCCTCTCTCCCGCTAGCACAAATATTACTTCTACCCAATTACATAACACTTCTAAAGAAACCTCATTTACATTGAGGGGAATATGTGAGAAGAGAAATACAAAGAGTCAAGAGGTAATAGGCTGGACACGCAGGTCCAATTAATAAATTCTAAATTTATTACAACAATTTCCAAAATTGCCCTCACCCATCTAATATCCATCAGATATACATTATTCATACATCGCATCCATGTATTCACACAAAACATGTTATCAATCAATCTAATCCAATTAATTATCTGAAATTATTTACCATCCATATTCAAACAACGATTTGATTTTGCGCGAGTCCAACTTGTTTTAAGAATAAGTACTCAAAGTACGAATTCTCGAATTATATAAACTACAACATTAAATCCAATTTAATTGTATTTAATACTAATTCTATATTTATTCCAAATTAAATAATTACACTTTATTAATGTGCCTTTAGCGACTTAGATTCTAAATCTAATCTTTTCAGGTCTCAAAGCCCAATTAACATCCAATGTCAATTTAATTAAAGTCCAATGGGCTTTCAATTAATTTCATAAGGCATGGACTTTGGTCAATATGGGTCAAACCCAAATACCAAAGCCCATTTAAGGAATCACCCTTATTTGCCAAGAAACCAATTTAGGCCCATTAGGCACAATTAAAATTAAGGTCCATTTAGTTATATTTGGACTTTATGGATATGGTTTTGGGCCCAATTGGATCCAACCAATTAGCCTAAACCAAACTTGGCCCAACCAAGCCCATTAAGCCCAAATACAACTTTACAAGCCTAATTCCAAATTTGGCCCAATTAATTAAATTAAAAAATTCCAAATTTCACAATTAAATTAATCTAAAGTGTATAGCCATAATTAATTAACCAAATTAATATTTCCAAAATACCAATTTTCATAATTAATCATGCTAATTATCATCAACATATGTCCAACACAATTGAATCAAAAAATCATATCATTTTCCATGCTTCAAAGTCACGACAATTAGGGTTTATTGTCCAATTTCGATTTTAATCCAATTAAATCATAAATCAACAATTCCCAAGTCTTTCAAACTCATCCAATAATTCAAAAAACAAAAATCACCATGACATTTAGGGCACACACCATTCGGCCAAGCCAATGATTTGGGGAAAAATTGATCCAATCCAATTTTCATCAAATTGATCATGCATAACACCATATTATCATCATTCAAGCATACATCAACAATAAATTTCATCAAAACATGCTCAAATCATTTTTACCCAAATTTTACCCTAATCAAATTTCATGCTTAAATCATGGCTCTTGATACCATTGTTAGGTTTCTAAGGTCAAACCAAGATCGATTTAAGCATTTAAATGTGTGAATACGATAAAGAAGTATGGCGGAATCATACTTACATTGATCGGATTTTGATGCGATGAACACATAATCTTTTTGCTCCTCTATGAAGCTCTCGGCAATGGCTCCCTTTTTGTGCTCTCCAAGTTTCGGTCAAGCTCCAAGCTTGGGTGTGGATTCCATGCCCATGGGTGGGTTTCCCTATCACCTTTGTATGACTCATAATGTGTGCTAGCACTTGTGAAAATTTGCAACAAATCTTCACATTTTCTTCTTCCAACTCTCGGCATTGTCAAAAATGGAGAAGGAGAGAATTTGGCCCTTTTCCGATTGGGAGGGAGAGAGAGGAAGAGAAGTTGTGTTTTTTGTGTTGTGTATATGGTATTTGATTTTCAAAAAAAAAATACCAATTCACTCTTTTCCAAAAAGGTACAAGGCAATTAAGCCTTCCGAAAACTCACATCACTCATGAATAGTGACTGGCATCACATCACTCCAAGTGATGTGACTTCCATCACAAGAATGACTAATGATGTGACGCGTGATGTGACTTGTGGGCCGTACTTAAATTTGAAATGAGAGTGGGCCCGCAAATACTCCCGGGCTCGGGTTCGCTAATTCTGAATTAACGAATTTTCCGTTGCGACGTAATTAAATCAAATTTAATTAAATAATTGTGCCTAGAAAAATTACTATTCACATCGCTAGCGAATTAATTCTAAATTAACTCGTTTGCCCGATTAAAATCTAATTTTAATTCCATGTCAAAATCTAATTTCGTATAACATATCGAATATATTATTTTATCGATTAATTCCAAATTAATCGTTCTCTCTCTTTAAATAATATTTTATCCCAGATAAAATCTCTGTAATTAATCCTAGATTAATTTTCTCTCTCTTATAATTAATCCCAGATTAATAATGTGCGATTCATACGTCATCGGTGAATATTCGGGAGGAGACCCATGAGATCCCCAGATATGTTAGCAGTAATTCCGGCCGTCGGACTATCCGAACATGTCCGTACCTAAAACTACATTTTTACCGATTTACAAGACATGGTTTGCTTCTAGCAAAGCACCGTGCCTACCCAATTCTCCAGAAATATTCTTAAAGGAATATGTGATTTATATCAGGCGTAGTATACGTAGTATTGCGTATTATGATCCAGCATCGGATGTCACGTGCTAGGCCTGGGGCTGGAATTGTGTCTGCCCGTACGAAGCACCTATCAGATCTCTGGTAACTAGTCTATATAATCGGATAAACATGACCTAGTCATAATATCCCGGTAGCTGCCAGCATATAAGAGCATCAGTTCCGTATCCTACGTGATCATCATCTCCACTATGACTGGAGTGATACTTCCATCTCGACATCACACCCTATACAATAAAATTCTCAATATACCCAGAAGAGAGCGGTACACAGATTAAAGCTCTGGACGAAAAAAACCAAAGTATATTGATTGTCGCAAGTATTAGCGGTGCAAGTCTCAGGTTAAGACCAAATACACCTACCCTGATTCGGACTTCCATAGACACATAGTCATACTACTAATGGAATTCCGAGGGGTCTATCCAGAGCGAATCTGTTTCCGTACAATCGGTAAACACAACCTCCTATTACACTTGCATGAGTATCCTATACCCAAATATATGAGAACTATGCCGTTATGCTCCCACAACGCGCACAAGTATAATACTAGTCTATTCCGCATTATCGATGTCCAATTTCGATAATACTATGACTAGGGATATTTAATGATTAAACCTTCGTGGATTGATATTGTCTCATATCATCTCAATCCGGAACTAATCATAAGGACCTTCTATCATTTATACATCTTGGTAATCTAATTACAAATGATAAAAGAACAATTTCCTTGGTCACATTGTTAATTTGTACAACAACACCATGATATGTACAAATAGTGATGCTATGGGTCATAATTGTCCGACAATCTCCCACTTGGCCTATAACCAATCACTCAAGTGTCCTACACCCGAACTATGTACTGTTCGCTAAAACTTCTACTGAGAAAATGCTTTCGTCAGCGAATTTGTAGTGTTACCATCTGATTCGATTTATTTGATCATCACATCGCCACGATTTATGATCCGAACGAATCAGATGAATAGTTGAAGTATATATCTGGATCGTTGATGAGACCATTAATTCTTTATCCTGTGCTGTAGCCTAGCTCAGCTGCTAACAAAACTACCCCTAATCTGATGGGATTATTATCAATCCAGAAGGCTTCTATTGCTGCCTCAGCTGCATCAATATTCCGCTTTTGTTGTTTATTCGGCAACAGTATCTTGCTTGGAAGATTTCCAGCTCACTGTTCCGTTATTCAAACTATATAGTACCTTTATTACGACTTATAGTCGTTTTTGTCGGTTATGAAACTTTCAGCAGTGAACCCAGTCAATTCAAGTTCTCATTCTCCATAGTATAAGAAAGCATCATTAGTTCATATAAGATACTAAAGGATGTTCTTAACATCAATCCAGTGACTATCAATTGGATTGGCCTGATTGTGACTTCATATGCTCAAAGCATATGAGACACCAGTTTGTGTACATTTATTTCAATGTACGAGTTCTCAGAGAGTGCCAACAACTTTTAGATCTATCCCAGTAGATCCTTATTCCTAGAATAAAAGTTGTCTCTCCAAAGAATTCTACGGAGAATTTTCATGAAAGCCAAGCTTTAACCGTTTTTTTTATGGGAATATCATTTCCAAGAAATGATATATCATCATTATTTAGGACAATCATTGTCAGTGCGCTCCCACTAACCCTCTTATATAAACAAGAATCATTTTCGTTTTTGAATTAAATCATATATCATTATGATTACATCAAAATGATAATTCCAAGAACGCAATGCTTGCTTCAATCCATAAATGGATCAAATTAACTTGCAAACATTGTTTGCTCGTTTTGGTACGACAAAACCGTCAGGATGTTGTAAACATCCTCCAAAAGGTTTCCATTTAAGGAAAGCGATTTAGACGTTCAGCTGCCATAATTCATAAATGAAACATGCAGCATTTGCAAGCATTATCCAAATGGATTTAACCATGGCAACGAGTAAAAGATTTCATCGTAATCGACATAATGTTGATAACGATACCTTTTCGCTACAAGCCCAGCTTAGTATGTGGTATGTTGCCCTTCCATTATGTCTTCGTTGAAGACTTATATAGTTCCGATAGACACAATGCCTTCCGGTACAACAACCAGTATCTAAACTTAGTTGGTTTACATGGAATCCATTTCGGATATTATGGCATTTTGCCATAATACGGAGTCGATACCTTGTATCAGTTCCTCATACGTAGTTGGTTTGTCTTCCTCAATAAGATTGACAGCTTTATAAGGTGAGATCAGAAACCGATACCTCTCAGGCTATTTTCTGACTCTCTCCGACTTACGCGGTTCTTGTGTATTCGAAGATTATTGGTCCAGTTTCATCCTTGATGAACTGTTTGTGTTCCATTAAGGAATCGGTGCCTTGTATAGTATTACTCTGATATTCATCGAGTTTTACTTTTCTCCCACTTACCACTTCATATCGGTATTCCTCTTAGGAAAACCGCATGGTGAGCAACAATAAATTGTTCTCATGTGAGTTGTATAAGTACTATACTTTGGTTACCCTAGGATAACCCACAAATTAGGCACTTATCCGATTTGGGTTCAAGTTTGGTATCATCCAAACATATGCCCACATTCTCAAATTTTCATGAATGAGAGAAAACCCAGTTTCTTTCTGTTCATATCTAATATGAAGTCTGTCTAACAGATTTTTATAGAACCTTATTCAAAATAAGTTTTGCACTGATTAATGTGTCCTAAGAAGGAAAATGGTAGCTCAGAGTGACTAATAATTAACCTATCATGTCCAACAATATTTGGTTTCTCTGTTCGGACACATCATCAAATTGACGTGTTCCGGGAGGAGTCCTCATTGAAAGAATACTATACTCTTTCAAGTATTTTAGAAACTTATTGCTTAAGTATTTTCCATCATGGTCTAACCGTGACGGTTTAAAACTTTAGCCGGTCTGTCTGTCTACTTCGTGTCGAAACTCTTGAATTCATCAAAAGTTTTCGATCCGTGTTTCACAAGAAACACATAACCATAACGCGATGTCACATCCGTAAAGGTTTCGAAGGATTCATATCCACCTCTAGCCTAGCTAGACATGGGCCCCACTTACGTCACTATGAACGAGGGCTAACAGATCGGTGGCATTTGCACTTTTACCAAGTAAAAAGTATTTCAGGCACTTTGCCTAATAAACTAGATTCGTAGACATTATTTGAATAGAATCAAATCCGTCCTAGTATCCACTCTTCGAAAGTGTGGATATACGAGTCTTGTTAATTGTGTCCCAGACAACAATGCCACAAATAAGTCTCATCGATTAAATCAGTTTGAGCTATTTTGTTTGTCCTGGTGTATACGTTTGAGATTTATTTATATTCAAAATATAAATACTGTTATTTACATCTAATGTGTTTATCTCAATATCATCTTTATAAAATAAAACACTTTAGTGTTCTAGAATATAAAGGTATACCCGCAACAGGTTAAACCCTGATATAGAGATAATGTTTCTAGTCAAACTAATTACATTCTAACAGTTTCCTAATTTAAGTACATACCCGAATGGTAGTTCCTAAACTTAGGTTTCTACGGTTAAAACAGCGACTGTCGTCCCATTTCCGACTCGTAGATAAATCTCAACTGAGGTCAGTATCCTGCTTATCAGCAGATTCTGCGCACCAGTACATATATTTATGTACCACATCCAGTATCTAAAATCCAATTTTAATACTAGTAGTGAACATGTTGATGACAAACATATTTGAAGTCGGAGCCTTGCCCGTCTTCAATTCCTTCATGTCTGCCTTGTCCATACGGCAGTCACGCTTCCAGTGACCCCGTTGCCATAGTTTAGGCAGAAATTTTGGGATATGTCCTATGTTTTCCCAGAAGATTATAATGATTTTGCCTTTGCCTATTTTCCACACCCCAGAAGCCTTTGGCCAAGCCTTGGCCTTCTGGGATGTCGAAGTAAGATGCGCCTTGTGCTTCTTGCCTATTGCAAACTCTGGCTTTCTCTCCTTGAGTATAGCCATTAACTCTCAAAGAGTTTTCTATTGCAATTTGTACTTCTAAGATCTAAGGATAGATCTATGAAGATCCTTCAATTTCAATATCATACTATAAGGATCTAATCCTTAGTTCTGACTAAGAAATTAAGGAGTCTTTGCGGCAAGAATAACAGATTAAGCACTAAAGTTATCATCACATGAATCTTCCGAATATCATGTTATACAATTTGCTCAACTCCGGACTTAGGCTCGAGACATCACTCTATCAAATAAAGTTACTTCTCAGTTCTCAGGACTATCCTAAGATTTTATTCCCAATCTAAAAATTAAATCCGTTTAAAAAAAATATTTTCACCCAGGATTATGTTTTAAACACTAATCTTTCAATTATCTTGATTGATATAGTCCAACTATCCAATCAACGATTTTGGGGTACTATTTAATATAATGATTACTATAGTCCAACTATATAATCAACTATAATTTAATTGGTTAAATTCAAATATATTGATTACTATAATCCAATTATATAATCAACTATAAAAAAAATAGTTTGAATACAGTCCAACTGTTTAATTAAAACAACGATTAAATATTAGTCCAGCTAATATATTTATATATTGACGAAAATTTGTAATGAGCGCGTATTGGCAAGTACTAATGAATTTGAAAATTTAATACTTGCCTCCCACTATTTTTCGGCGAGCCTCTAACCCTCTGTTGAGTACTCGGGAAACCTTGTTTCCTAGTGGGCTAGGATCCTGTTAAATAAAACACAACCTTGACTTTGGCCAATAAATTGTATGATACTTAACTAGGTAGATCTCTAAGATCAAATGGATCTCATCCAATTCCTAGATCCAGTAGGTGGACATCCAAGTCCGAAACATATATCTTATATGCCAATATATCGAATATATTCATTAACCTTTTTCCTCTGAATCAATTAAGCCTTGGCTTTGGCACAACAAACTTAATGATTCCAGTTAAGCGGGACCCATTGTGATACGAAACCGAATACGAAAAGACGAAATCCGATCTAAGATCCGTAGACCCCAAAAAGAACCTGTCCTTGAAAACCCTTGGAGATAGCCTTAGATGAATTTTGCCAGCAAATCGGACGCCACAAAGGATGCCAACCCTTTGATAAGTCTTTGTTCAATCACTGAACGATGATAAAATTTTCTTAATCTCAAAGAAATTCACTATTCACGCTCAAAATTATAGGGTGCTTCATTAGGAGTTGTTTTTGAGTTTAAATAATGACATCCTCAAACCCTAAGAGAGCTAAAAGACTAAAATAGCCCTAAACTACCCATTACCAACTAAAAGCCCACATTTCTAATTTCTAGCCCATTTTGAACCTATAAATAACTAAAATAAACTAACCCAAATAATAAATAAAACGGTCGTCCAAGTTGGTTCCATACATGCAAATAAATAATAAATAATCTTAAACGAACTAAATCGATCCATGCTGCTCCTCGATGACTTGGGTCAAGTGTATAACTCTTGAACCCTCTTCCTTGAAGTCCAATTGGTCTCGAACCTGCTTGTTCAATTCAGCTACATGATGTTGGGCCAGGCCTGCCATAGCGTCCTTGATCTTCCGAGCTCGGTGTCTTGTAACTGGTCCAGCTGGCACATGGATTGGATCAATTGTGGTCTGTACCGAACCAGGTGCAGCTAGGATCACAGCATCCTCACCCTCTTGAAAAGGATTCGACCTCGAATCGACACCTGCATCAAAAGGGGACAAATCAGAAACATTATACTCACCAGACAGATCAAGCTTATATGCATTATCATTGATCCTTTCGACGATTTGAAAAGAACCATCTCCTCGAGGTTGAAGCTTGGATCTTTGTTGAGCCGGAAACCTTTCCTTATGCATGTGTAACCAAACCCAATCACCAGGCTCAAACACCACGCGTTTACGCCCTTTATTCGCATGAGAATCGTACTGCTCATTTTTCCGTAATATTATTTCACATGGTTTCTCATGTATTTGTTTCACCAATTCTGCTTTCTTTTTCCCATCTAAACCTACTCTTTCCTCAACAGGCAAAGGAAATAAATCCAATGGTGTTAGTGGGTTAAAGCCATATACAATTTCAAAAGGTGAATATGAAGTAGATGAATGAATGCACCTATTGTATGCAAACTCTATAAATGGAAAACACTCTTCCCATGATTTTAGATTCTTAGTGACTATGGTGCGAAGCAATTGAGTCAAAGTCCTATTGACCACCTCTGTCTATCCATCTGTTTGAGGGTGACACGTAGTAGAATAAAGTAATTAGTCCCTAACTTACCCCACAAAACCTTCCAAAATGACTCAATAATTAACATCTCTATCAGAAACTATACTCCTAGGAATCCCATGTAGTCGTACTACTTCCCTAAAGAATAAGTCTGATATATTAGTGGCATCATCAGTTTATGGCATGCAAAAAGTGTGCCATTTTGCTAAATCTATCAACCACTACAAAAATGGAATCCTTACCTCATTTAGTCCTAGGTAAACCCAACACAAAATCCATCGAAATATCTACCTATGGTTCACTAGGTACAGGTAATGGAGTATATAATCCATGAGGCTTCACCCTAGATTTGGCCTTCCTACAACAAGAGACACCGATCACAAATTCGCTCTACATCGCGCTTCATCCTAGGCCAGTAAAAATGCTCCTTTAAAGTTTCTAGGGTTTTACTAATTCCAAAATGTCTCATTAGCCCGCCTTCATGAGCCTCTCTCACTAATAGCTCACGCATACTACAAGAAGGAATGCACAACTTATTTTCTCTAAACAGAAATCGCTCATGCTGGTAGAATTTACTAAATGCAGATTTAATACATACATCATATATATCACAAAAATCCACATCACATGCATAAAGCTCTTTAATAAATTCAAACCCTAACATTTTTGCACTTAAAGAAGTAAGTAAAACATACCTGCGCGATAAGGCATCTGCAACTATATTTTCCTTACCCTATTTATAGCGAATGACATAAGGAAATGTCTCTACAAACTCTCCATCCATCTAGCATGCCTCTTGTTCATCTTTCCTTGCCCCTTAAGGTGTTTCAAACTCTCATGATCTGTGTGTATCACGAACTCCTTAGGCCATAAGTAGCCAAGTCTCCAATGCTCGCACAAGTGCATACAGCTCCTTATCGTATGTAGGATACCTCAAAGCTGCCCCATTCAACTTTTCACTGAAGTACGCAATAGGTCTTTTCTCTTGCATCAATACTGCCCCAATACCTATTCCACTTGCGTCACACTTTATCTCAAACGTGCTCTCAAAGTTAGGTAGTGCGAGAATTGACGCACTGCATAACCTTCCTTGAGAGTCTGAAATGCACTCTCTTGAGCTTCACCCCACTGAAATCCAATAGTCTTCTTGGCTACCTCAGTCAATGGTGCGGCTATGCTACTGAAATCCTTCACAAAACGCCTGTAGAAACTCGCTAATCCATGAAAGCTTCTAACCTCAGACATTGTAGTAGGTGTTGGCCAATCTCTAATCGCTTAAAACTTTCTCTTCATCCATCTCTTTATGCCATCTGCAGTCACTACAAAACCAAGAAAATGACTCTATCCATGCAAAATGTGCATTTCTTATAATTAGCAAATAATCTTTCTTTTCTTAAAATATCAAGCACACTTTTCAAATGATCTACATGTTCATCTAAAGATTTACTGTATACTAATATGTCATCAAAATAGACCACTACAAACTTCCCTATACATGCATGCAATACATGGTTCATAAGTCTCATAAAAGTACTAGGGGCGTTTGTTAAACCAAAAAGCATTACTAACCACTCATATAGCCATACTTAGTTTTAAAAGCGGTCTTCCACTCGTCACCTTCTCTCATACGAATCTAGTGATACCCACTCTTAAGGTCAATTAGACTGAAAATCCTAGATCCATGCAGTTCATCTAACATATCATCTAGCCTAGGAATGAGATGTCGATACTTTACAGTGATATTATTGATGGCACGACAATCCACGCATATACGCCATGTCCCATCCTTCTTAGACACTAATAACACTGGTACTGTGCACGGGCTCATACTCTCTCGTATGTAACCCTTGTCCATCAGCTCCTCAACTTGCCTTTGAAGTTCCATGGTCTCCTCAGGATTACTCCTATATGCGGGTCTATTAGGAATGACAGATCCAGGCATGAAATCAATCTGATGTTCTATCCCTCGAATGGGTGGAAGCCCATTGGAATGTCCTCTGTGAGTACGTCTTCAAATTCCTGCAAAAGAGAAGAAATAGAAATAAGAAGTGAATTGTTAGTGTTAGTAAGTAAAGAAAAGTGTGGTGTGTCTTTATACACTAGCAGCAACATGAGTTTGCTAGCTTTGTAGGCTCTCCTCACTTCTCCCTCACCAAGATAAAAACTCTTTTTCACTCTCCATATGTTCTCACTCTCTCCCTCAGCCCCATTTCCATTGGGTTTACTCTCAGTTCTAATCCCAGTGTTTCCCCCACTCTCGTGTTTAGATCTCATTTTCTATCACTCTTACCCCCCAAGGATGCAGCTTCTCTCTCTCTCTCTCTTTCCCTTTCCAACTGTAATTTGACTTGATCATCATGGACCTGTTTTGGTGTCAAAGGGTATAATGTAATGGGCTTGCCCTTATGCTGGAAAGAATATTTATTTCGAAGCCCATCATGTATCACCTTCCTATCGAACTGCCACGGCCTCCCCAAAAGTATGTGACCTGCCTGCATTGGTACCACATCACACAACACCTCATCCGTGTAAGGTCCAAGGGTAAAAGTCAACAATACCTGCTTGGTCACCATGATCTCACCACACTCATTAAGCCATTGTAGCCTATATGGCTTAGGATGTGCCAAACATGACAATCCCAATCTTGCCACCAATGCTGTGCTAGCCACGTTGGTACAACTACCCCTATCTACGATCATACTACATGACTTCCCATTCACGCTACACCTAGTATGAAAAATATTCTCTCTCTGCTGCTCGGTCTCCTCCTCCACTATATGTGATGTCAATGCTCTCCTAGATACAAGCGACATGTTATCTAGCGGGTATGCTGCTCCCTCATTATCATTAGCATCTTCTAATGCAGGCCTCTCATCTTCCACCTCCTCATATGTGGAATCGATATTACCATCATCCTTTATTATTAGTGTTCGCTTGTTGGGGTACTGTGATGCATAATGTCACATACCCAAACACTTAAAACATTTTACCTCCTTGGATTTTGGAATTACCACTTCAGACTTAACCTTAATCCTACCTGCCTCCACATCTTTTCCTTTACCACTATCAGTCTTGGGCTTGTTGAAACCCTCATCTCTCCGCTCATTACTAGGCCACTTCCCCCTCCAAGCAGAAGTTCCCTGTACAGTGTATCTAGATGCAGATTTCTTCCTCAACTGTCTTTCTACCTTGATCGCCATATGTAGCATATCCTCCAACTCCACATAATGATGCAACTCAACTACACTCGCAATCTCCTTATTTAACCCTCCTAAAAATCGAGCCATTGTGGCTTCTCTATCCCACATTCACCCTAATCATCGCTACCTCCATCTCTGTGTGATAGTCCTCAACACTCTTCGAACCCTGATACAAGTGTTGTAGCTTCTCATATAACTCTCTGTAATAGTGGCTAGGAATGAACCTCTTACGCATAAGAGCCTTTAACTCCTCCCAAGTCTCAACTGGCCTCTCGTGGTTCCTCCTCCTATTAGTTACCAACTGATCCCACCAAATCACCGCATAGTCTGTAAACTCAATTGCAGCCAACTTCACCTTCTTCTCATTAGAATACCTATGACAATTAAAGATTAGCTCAATCTTCCTTTCCCAGTCCAAGTACGCCTCTGGATCATTTCTGCCGTAGAAAGATGGAATTTTCATCTTGATATTGCCTAGGTCACAATCAATATCATCTCTCCTACCACGATCTCTCCTGTCAGGCTCCCTTCGATAGTCATAATTATGCTCATCATATGCATCTCTCCCATAACTATCTCCAAATCTGTCACCAAATCTCTCACCAAATCGTCTATTTTCTCCCCCATAGGCCCTTCTATCTCCTCTCTAAAAACCTCTCCGCTAATCAAACCTTTTATCCCGTCTGTCATATCTCCTCTCATACCGCCTATCCCGCGGTCTATACCTATCCTCCTCATCTTCAAACTCATCCAAATCCTCCATATCATCCAGATTATTCTCTGCCTCAACCTCAACCTCATGTATAGGTACCCTAAATGGTTGTTGCTCTGTTCATTCTGGCCTAGATTGTTGTGGCCCCTCAACCTCCTTCTGACCACTAGAGAATTGAAGACTAGTAACCTCCCTCGAAAACCTCTCTATCGCCGCATTCACAGTTCCAAACATCTCACGGAACTCAGCCATATTCTGCTCCATGGTTTTAAACCTCCCATCAACGTCCATATCTTTCTCCGCCATCTTACTTAACAAACAGATTAGTAATAACAAGAAATAAATAATTAAACAAAGAAAACCTCACGAACTCTCGTGTTTCACTCTCTCTCAAACACTCTCTTAGAAAAATTACCTTCGTTCAATGTCGATCGCTAATCATCAATGGATTGCACAATCCGAGTGTAGTCCAAAAGTCAGCAAAATCCACAAGGAATCAAAGGAATAAGGGTATCAAGTAATATAAGATGTGACTCGAAAAGCAACGACGATACTCGATCAATAAAACCTAAAACTAGAGTGCAAAATGAATGAATGAAGGCACAAGTGTGATGGGTACCATGCAAATCCTGGCAATGTGAGTTTGGAATTTTTTTTTTTTTGACACTGCTACACTGCCGATAAGCAAATTCTATATTGATATCACTATGAAATTCAGACCCCACACGCGCTTAGAACAAAACTCAAGAACACAGGCAACAAAAGTATAGAAAAAGAAAAGAAAGAATAAAGCTGGCAAATACTATAGCATCAATTAAAAATAAAAAAATTTGAGACAGGCGTGAATCCTTACCTTTTGCTCTCTTCTTTTTTTTTTTGTTTTTTTTTGTTTTTTGACTTTTTTTTTGTTTTTTTGTTTTTTTTAGAGGCGTGAATTTTTTTTTTTCGACAGAATGCTAACAGAAAAAAAAGGAAAGAAAAAAATTTGACAGACGTACAGAAACAAAGAAGAAACGGAAAAAGAAAGAGAAAAGAAAGCAAAAAAAAAAATAGAGATAAATAATTAAAAGTCAGACCTGAAATCTTGCTCTGATAACCAATTGATACAAAATCGGATACGAAAAGACGAAATCCGATCTAAGATCCCGTAGACCCCCAAAGAACCTGTCCTTGAAAACCCTTGGAGATAGCCTTAAAATGAATTTTTCCAGCAAATCGGACGCCACAAAGGATGCCAACCCTTTGATAAGTCTTTGTTCAATCACTGAACGATGATAAAATTTTCTTAATCTCAAAGAAATTCACTATTCACGCTCAAAATTATAGGGTGCTTCATTAGGAGTTGTTTTTGAGTTTAAATAATGATATCCTCAAACCCTAAGAGAGCCAAAAGACTAAAATAGCCCTAAACTACCCATTACCAACTAAAAGCCCACAATTTCTAATTTCTAGCCCATTTTGAACCTATAAATAACTAAAATAAACTAACCCAAATAATAAACAAAATGGTCGTCCAAGTTGGTTCCATACATGCGAATATATAATAAATAATCTTAAACGAACTAAATCGATCCATGCTGCTCCTCGATGACTTGGGTCAAGTGTATAACTCTTGAACCCTCTTCCTTGAAGTCCAATTGGTCTCGAACCTGCTTGTTCAATTCAGCTACATGATGTTGGGCCAGGCCTGCAATAACGTCCTTGATCTTCCGAGCTCTGTGTCTTGTAACTGGTCCAACTAGCACATGGATTGGATCAATTGTGGTCTGGACCGAACTAGGTGCATCTAGGATCACATCACATTGAGTTTGGAAAGCTTCGTAATCGATGTCGATGGACAAGAAGTGATCTTGACTTTGGCCAACAAATCACAACTTGGACAAGATACCGATATGGAACAAAGCCTTCATGATTCAAACACATCCGCGATGGACAAAGGTCTTGACTTTGGCCAACAAACCAGTGCCAATCTTGGATCTTGAGTAAGAATCACTCAATGGAAGGAAAAACGCTTAATATATTTTGAGGGTTTTTCGCGTAATTGGCAACCAATTAATTATCTTTATTAGGTCTCATCATCATACACCCTTAAACATGCATTCTAAGAACATAATAAGGCGCGTATAAATAAAATAATAATGATATGCGGATGGATACTTAACACATTTTGTTCCTAGAACAAATCTCTCCATTTCCTCTCTCCCGCTAGCACAAATATTACTTCTACCCAATTACATAACACTTCTAAAGAAACCTCATTTACATTGAGGGGAATATGTGAGAAGAGAAATACAAAGAGTCAAGAGGTAATAGGCTGGACACGCAGGTCCAATTAATAAATTCTAAATTTATTACAACAATTTCCAAAATTTCCTTCACCCAACTAATATCCATCCGATATATATTATTCATACATCGCATCCATGTATTCACACAAAACATGTTATCAATCAATCTAATCCACTTAATTAATCTGAAATTAATGACCATCAAATGTTCAAACAACGATTTGATTTTGCGCGAGTCCAACTCGTTTTAAGAATAAGTACTCAAAGTACGAATTCTCGAATTATATTAAACTACAACATTAAATCCAATTTAATTTGTATTTAATACTAATTCTATATTTAATTCCAATTAAATAATTACACTTTATTAATGTGCTTTTAGCGACTTAGATTCTAAATCTAATCTTTTTGGGTCTCAAAGCCCAATCTTTTCGAGTGGGCCCGCAAACACCGCCGGGCTCGGGTTCGCTAATTCCGAATTAACGAATTTTCCGTTGCGACGTAATTAAATCAAATTTAATTAATAATTGTGCCTAGCAAAATTACTATTCACGTCGCTAGCGAATTAATTCTAAATTAACTCGTTTTACCGAATTAAAATCTAATTTTAATTCCACGTCGAAATCTAATTTCGTATAATATATCGAATATATTATTTTATCGATTAATTCCAAATTAATCGTTCTCTCTCTTTACATAATATTTTATCCCAGATAAAATATCTCCGTAATTAATCCTAGATTAATTTTCTCTCTCTTATAATTATTCCTAGATTAATAATGTGCGAGTCATACGTCATCGGTGAATCTTCGGGAAGCGACCAATGAGATCCCCGGATATGTTGGCAGTAAATCCGGCCGTCGGACTATCCGAACACGTACGTAGGTACCTAGTACTACGTTTTTACCGATTTACAAGACATGGTTGGCTTCTAAGAAAGCACCGTGCCTACCCAATTCTCTAGAAATATTCTTAAAGGAATATGTGATCTATATCAGGCGTAGTATACGTAGCATTGTGTATTGCGATCCAGCATCAGATGTCACGTGCTAGACCTGGGGCTGGAATTGTGTCTGCCCCATACGAAGCACATATCGAATCTCTGGTAACTAGTCTCTATAATCGAATAAACATGACCTAGTCATAATATCCCGATAGCTGCAGCATATAAGAGCACCAGTTCCTTATCCTACGTGATCATCATCTCCACTATGACTGGAGTGATACTTCCATCTCGACATCACACCCTATACACTACGATTCTCAATATACCCAGAAGAGGCGTACACAGAACCTATTAAAGCCCTAGATGACCAAAACCAAAGTATATTGATTGTCGCAAGTATTAGCGGTGCAAGTCTCAGGTTAAGACCAAATACACCTACCCTGATTCGGACTTCCATAGACAAATAGTCATACTACCAATGGAATTCCGAGGGGTCTATCCAGAGCGAATCTATTTCCATACCATCTGTAAACACAACCTCCTATTACACTTGCATGAGTATCCTATACCCAAATATATGAGAACTATGCCGTTATGCTCCCATAACTCGCACAAGTGTAATACTAGTCTATTCCGCATTATCGATGTCCAATCTCGATAATACTATGACTAGGGATATTTAATGATTAAACCTTCGTAGATTGATACTGTTTCATATCATCTCAATCCGGAACTAATCATAAGGACCTTCTATCATTTATATATCTTGGTAATCTAATTACAAATGATAAAAGAGCAATTTCCTTTGTCATATAGTTAATTTGTACAACAACACCATGATCTATACAAATAGTGATACTATGGGTCATAATTGTCCAACAATCTCCCACTTGGCCTATAGCCAATCACTCAAGTGTCTTACACCCGAACTATGTATGGTTCGCTCAAATTTCTGCTGAGAAAATACTTTCGTCAGCGGATTTGCTGTGTTACCATCTGATGCGATTTATTCGATCATCACATCGCCACGATGTATGATCCGAAGTAATCAGATGAATATTTGAAGTATATATTTGGATCGTTGATGAGACCATTAATTCTTTAGCCTGTGCTGTAGCCTAGCTCAGCTGCTAACAGAACTACTCCTAATCTGATTAGGATTATTATCAATCCAAAAGGCTTCTATTGCTGCCTCAGCTGCAGCAATATTCCGCTTTTGTTGTTTATTCAGCAACAGTATCTTGGTTGGAAGATTTCCAGCTCATTGTTCCGTTATTCAAACTATATAGTACCTTTATTACGACTTATAGTCATTTTTATCGGTTAGGAAACATTCAGCAGTGAACCCAGTCACTTCAAGTTCTCCTGCTCCATAGTATAAGAAAGCATCTTTAGTTCATATTAGATACTAAAGGATGTTCTTAACATCAATCTTGTGACTATCACTTGGATTGGCCTGATTGTGACTTCATATGCTCAAAACATATGAGACACCAGGTCGTGTACATTTATTTGAATGTACGAGTTCTCGAAGAGTGCCAACAAATTTTAGATCTATCCCAGTAGATCCTTATTCGTAGAATAAAGGTTGACTCTCCAAAGAATTCTACGGAGAATTTTCATGAAAGCCAAGCTTTCACCATTTTTTTATGGGAATATCATTTCCAAGAAATGATATATCATCAATGCTTGCTTCAATCCATAAATGGATCGAATTAACTTGCAAACCTTGTTTGCTCATTTTGGTACGAAAAAACCGTCAGGATGTTGTAAACATCCTCCAAAAGGTTTCCATTTAAGGAAAGCGATTTAGACGTTCAGCTGCCATATTTCATAAATGAAACATGCAGCATTGGCAAGCATTATCCAAATGGATTTAACCATGCAACGAGTAAAAGATTTCGTCGTAATTGACACAATGTTGATAACGATACATTTTCGCTACAAGCCCAGCTTAGTACGTTGGTATGTTGCCTTCCATGTATGTCTTCCTTGAAGACTTATATAGTACCAATAGGCACAATGCCTTCCGGTAAAACAACCAGTATCCAAACTTGGTTGGTTTACATGGAATCCATTTCAGATATTATGGCATTTTGCCATAATAGAGAGTCGATACCTTGTATCACTTCCTCATACGTAGTCAGTTTGTCTTCCTCAATAAGATTGACAGCTTTATGAGGTGAGATCAGAAACCTATACCTCTCAGGCTGTTTTCTGACTCTCTTCGACTTACGCGGTTCTTGTCTATTCGAAGATTATTGGTCCAGTTTCATCACTGATGAACTGTTTGTATTCCATTAAGGAATCAGTGCCTTTAATAGTATTACTCCGATTTTCATCGAGTTTTACTTTCCTCCCACTTACCACTATATATCGGTATTCCTCTTAGGAAAACCGCATGGTGAGCAACAATTAAATTCTTCTCATTTGAGTTATATAAGTACTATACTTTGGTTATCCTAGGATAGCCCACAAATTAGGCACTTATCCGATTTGGATTCTAGTTTGGTATCATCCAAACATATGCCCAGCATTCCCAAATTTTCAGGAATGAGAAAACCCAGTTTCTTTCCTGTTCATATCTAATATGAAGTCTGTCTAACAGATTTTTATAGAACCTTATTCAAAATAAGTTTTGCACTGATTAATGTGTATCATAAGTAGGAAAATGGTAGCTCAGAGCGACTCATAATTAACCTTATCATGTCCAACAAAATTTGGTTTCTCTGTTCGGACACATCGTCAAATTGACGTGTTCCGGGAGGAGTCCTCATTGAAAGAATACTATACTCTTTCAAGTATTTGAGAAACTTGTTGCTTAAGTATCTTCCATCATGGTCTAACTGTGACAGTTTTAATACTTGCACTTTTACCAAGTAAAAAGTATTTCAGGCACTTTGCCTAATAAACTAGATTCGTAGACATTATTTGAATAGAATCAAATCCGTCCTAGTATCCACTCTTTGAAAGTGTGGATATACGAGTCTTGTTAACTGTGTCCCAGACAACAATGTCATAAATATACTCATCCGATTAAATCAGTTTGAGCTATTTGTTTGTCCTGTTATACGTTTGAGATTTATTTATATTCAAAATATAAATACTCTTATTTACATCTAATGTGTTTATCTCAATATCATCTTTATAAAATAAAACACTTTAATGTTCTAGAATATAAAGGTATACCCGCAACGGGTTAAACCCTGATATATAGATAATATTTCTAGTCAAACTAGTTACATTCTAACAGTTTCCTAATTTAAGTACATACCCGAAGGGTAGTTCCTAAACTTAGGTTTCTACGGTTAAAACAGCGACTGTCGTCCCGTTTTCGACTCGCAGATAAATCTCAACTGAGGTCAGTATCCTGCTTATCAACAGATTCTGCGCACCAGTACATATATTTATGTACCACATCCAGTATCTAAAATCCAATTTCAATACTAGTAGTGAACATGTTGATGACAAACATATTTGAAGTCGGAGCCTTGCCCGTCTTCAATTCCTTCATGTCTGCCTTGTCCATATGGCAGTCACGCTTCCAGTGACCCCGTTTGCCACAGTTTAGGTAGACATTTTGGGATATGTCCTATGTCTTCCCAGAAGATTATAATGATTTTTCCTTTGCCTATTTTCCACAGCCTAGAAGCCTTTGGCCAAGCCTTGGCCTTCTGGGATGTCGAAGTAAGATGCGCCTTGCGCTTCTTGCCCTATTGCAAACTCTGGCTTTGTCTCATTGAGTATAGCCATTAACTCTCCAAGAGTTTTCTATTGCAATTTGTACTTCTAAGATCTAAGGATAGATCTATGAATATCCTTCAATTTCAATATCATACTATAAGGATCTAATCCTTAGTTCTGACTAAGAAATTAAGGAGTCTTTGCGGCAAGCATAACAGATTAAGCACTAAAGTTATCATCACATGAATATTCCAAATATCATGTTATACTATTTGCTAGACTCTGGGATTAGGCTCGAGACGTCACTCTATCAAATAAAGTAACTTATCGTTCCCAGGACTATCTTGAGATTTTATTGCCAATTTGAAAATTAAAGCCGTTTAAAAAAAAACATTTTCACCCATGATTATGTTTTAAACACTAATCTTTCAATTATCTTGATTGCTATAGTCCAACTATCCAATCAACGATTTTGGGTACTATTTAATATAATGATTACTATAGTCCGACTATATAATAAACTATAATTTAATTGGTTAAACTCAAATATATTGATTACTATAATCAAATTATATAATAACTATAAATGAAATAGTTTGAATACAGTCCAACTGTTTAATTAAAACAACGATTAAATATTAGTCCAACTAATATATTTATATATTGACGAAAAATTTGTAATGAGCGCGTATTGGCAAGTAACTAAACGAATTTGCAAATTTAATACTTGCCTCCCACTATTTTTCGGCGAGCCTCTAACCCTCTGTTGAGTACTCGGGAAACCTTATTTCCTAGTGGGCTAGGATCCCGTTAAATAACACACAACCTTGACATTGGCCAACAAATTGTATGATACTTAACTAAGTAGATCTCTAAGATCAATTGGATCTCATCCAATTCCTAGATCCAGTAGGTAGACATCCAAGTCCGAAACTTATATCTTATATATGCCAATATATCCAATATATTCCCTAACCTTTTTCCTCTGAATCAATTAAGCCTTGGTTTTGGCACAACAAACTTAATGATTCCAGTTAAGCGGGACCCATTGACTTTGGAAAGCTTCGTAATCGATGTTGATGGACAAGATGTGATCTTGACTTTGGCCAAAAAATCACAACTTGGACAAGACACCGATATGGAACAAAGTCTTCATGATTCAAAAACATCCGCGATGGACAAAGGTATTGACTTTGGCCAACAAACCAGTGCCAATCTTGGATCTTGAGTAAGAATCACTCAATGGAAGGAAAAACGCTTAATATATTTTGAGGGTTTTTCGCGTAATTGGCAACCAATTAATTATCTTTATTAGGTCTCATCATCATACACCCTTAAACATGCATTCTAAACACATAATAAGGCGGGTATAAATAAAATAATAATGATATACGGATGGATACTTAACACATTTTGTTCCTAGAACAAATCTCTCCCTTTCCTCCCTCCCCCTAGCATAAATATTACTTCTACCTAATTACATAACACTTCTAAAGAAACCTCATTTACATTGAGGGGAATATGTGAGAAGAGAAATACAAAGAGTCAAGAGGTAATAGGCTGGACACGCAGGTCCAATTAATAAATTCTAAATTTATTACAACAATTTCCAAAATTTCCCTCACCCATCTAATATCCATCAGATATACATTATTCATACATCGTATCCATGTATTCACACAAAACATGTTATCAATCAATCTAATCCAATTAATTAATCTGAAATTAATGACCATTCAATGTTCAAACAACAATTTGATTTTGCGCGAGTCCAACTCGTTTTAAAAATAAGTACTCAAAGTATGAATTCTCGAATTATATTAAACTACAACATTAAATCCAATTTAATTTTTATTTAATACTAATTCTATATTTAATTCCAAATTAAATAATTACACTTTATTAATGTGCCTTTAGCGACTTAGATTTTAAATCTAATCTTTTCGGGTCTCAAAGCCCAATTAACATCCAATGTCAATTTAATTAAAGTCCAATGGACTTTCAATTAATTTCATAAGGCATGGACTTTGGTCAATATGGGCCAAACCCAAATACCAAAGCCCATTTAAGGAATCACTCTTATTTGCAAAGAAACCAATTTAGGCCCATTAGGCCCAATTAAAATTAAAGGTCCTTTTAGTTATATTTGGACTTTATGGATATGGTTTTAGGCCCAATTGGATCCAACCAATTAGCCTAAACCAAACTTGGCCCAACCAAGCGCATTAAGCCCAAATACAACTTTACAAGCCCAATTCCAAATTTGGCCCAATTAATTAAATTACAAAATTCCAAATTTCACAATTAAAGTAATCTAAAGTGTATAGCCATAATTAATTAACCAAATTAATATTTCCAAAACACCAATTTTCATAATTAATCATGCTAATTATCATCAACACATGTCCAACACAATTGAATCAAAAAATCATATAATTTTCCATGCTTCAAAGTCACGGCAATTATGGTTTATTGTCCAATTTCGATTTTAATCCAATAAATCCTAAATCAAAAATTCTCATGTCTTTCAAACTAATCCAATGATTCAAAAAACAAAAATCACCAAGACATTTAGGGCACACACCATTCGGCCAAGCCAATGATTTGGGGAAAAATTGATCCAATCCAATTTTCATCAAATTCATCATGCATAACACCATGTTATCATCATTCAAGCATACATCAACAATCAATTTCATCAAAACATGCTTAAATCATTTTTACCCAAATTTTACCCTAATCAAATTTCATGCTTAAATCATGGCTCTTGATACCATTGTTAGGTTTCTAAGGTCAAACCAAGATCGATTTAAGCATTTAAATGTGTGGATACGATAAAGAAGTATGGCAGAATCATACTTATATTGATTGGATTTTGATGCGAAGAACACAAAATCTTTTTGCTCCTCTATGAAGCTCTCGGTAATGGCTCCCTTTTTGTGCTCTCCAAGTTTCAGTCAAGCTCCAAGCTTGGGTGTGGATTCCATGCCCATGGGTGGGTTTCCCTATCACCATTGTATGACTCCTAATGTGTGCTAGCACTTGTGAAAATTTGCAACAAATCTTCACATTTTCTTCTTCCAACTCTCGGCATTGTAAAAAATGGAGAAGGAGAGAATTTGGCGCTCGGCCGAATGGGAGAGAGAGAGAGGAAGAGAAGTTTTGTTTTTTGTGTTGTGTTATATGGTATTTGATTTTCAAAAAACAAATACCAATTCACTCTTTTCCAAAAAACTACAAGGCAATTAAGCCTTCCGACAAATCACATCACTCATGAATAGTGACTGGCATCACATCACTCCAAGTGATGTGACTTCCATCACAAGAATGACTAATGATGTGACGCGTGATGTGACTTGTGGGCCTCAATTAAATTCGAAATGCGAGGGGGCCCGCAAACACTCCTGGGCTCGGGTTCGCTAATTCCGAATTAACGAATCTTCCGTTGCGACGTAATTAAATCAAATTAAATTAAATAATTGTGCCTAGCAAAATTACTATTCACGTCGCTAGCGAATTAATTCTAAATTAACTTGTTTTCCCGAATTAAAATCTAATTTTATTCCACGTCGAAATCTAATTTCGTATAATATATCGAATATATTATTTTATCGATTAATTCCAAATTAATCGTTCTCTCATTAAATAATATTTTATCCTAGATAAAATATCTCCGTAATTAATCCTAGATTAATTTTCTCTCTCTTGTAATTAATCCCAGATTAATAATGTGCGAGTCATATGTCATCGGTGAATCTTCGGGAAGCAACCCATGAGATTCCCGGATATGTTGGCAGTAAATCCGACCGTCGGACTATCCGAACACGTACGTACCTAGTACTACGTTTTTACCGATTTACAAGACATGGTTGGCTTCTAGCAAAGCACTGTGCCTACCCAATTCTCCAGAAATATTCTTAAAGGAATATGTGATCTATATCAGGCGTAGTATACGTAGTATTGTGTATTGCGATCCAGCATCGGATGTCACATGCTAGGCCTGGGGCTGGAATTGTGTCTGCCCCGTACGAAGCACATATCGGATCTCTGGTAACTAGTCTCTATAATCGAATAAACATGACCTAGACATAATATCCCGATAGCTGCTGCATATAAGAGCACTAGTTCCGTATCCTACGTGATCATCATCTCCACTATGACGGGAGTGATACTTCCATCTCGACATCACACCCTATACACTACGATTCTCAATATACCCAGAAGAGGCGTACACAGAACCTATTAAAGCCCTAGATGACCAAAACCAAAGTATATTGATTGTCGCAAGTATTAACGGTGCAAGTCTCAGGTTAAGACCAAATACACCTACCCTGATTCGGAATTCCATAGACAAATAGTCATACTACCAATGGAATTCCGAGGGGTCTATCCAGAGCGAATCTGTTTCCATACCATCTGTAAACACAACCTCCTATTACACTTGCATGAGTATCCTATACCCAAATATATGAGAACTATGCCGTTATGCTCCCAGAACGCGCACAAGTGTAATACTAGTCTATTCCGCATTATCGATGTCCAATCTCGATAACACTATGACTAGGGATATTTAATGATTAAACCTTCGTGGATTGATATTGTCTCATATCATCTCAATCCGGAACTAATCATAAGGACCTTCTATCATTTATACATCTTGGTAATCTAATTACAAATGATAAAAGAGAAATTTCCTTTGTCACATAGTTAATTTGTACAACAACACCATGATCTGTACAAATAGTGATGCTATGGGTCATAATTGTCCAACAATCTCCCACTTTGCCTATAGCCAATCACTCAAGTGTCCTACACCCGAACTATGTACGGTTCGCTCAAACTTCTGCTGAGAAAATGCTTTCGTCAACGGATTTGCAGTGTTACCATTTGATGCGATTTATTCGATCATCACATCGCCATGATGTATGATCTGAACGAATCAGATGAATACTTGAAGTATATATCTGGACCGTTTATGAGACCATTAATTCTTTAGCCTGTGCTGTAGCCTAGCTCAGCTGCTAACAGAACTACTCTTAATCTGATTAGGATTATTATCAATCCAAAAGGCTTCTATTGCTGTCTCAGCTGCAGCAATATTCCGCTTTTGTTGTTTATTCGGCAACAGTATCTTGCTTGGAAGATTTCCAGCTCACTGTTCCGTTATTCAAACTATATAATACCTTTATTATGACTTATAGTCATTTTTATCAGTTAGGAAACTTTCAGCAGTGAACCCAGTCACTTCAAGTTCTCATTCTTCATAGTATAAGAAAGCATACTTAGTTCATATAAGATACTAAAGGATGTTCTTAACATCAATCCAGTGACTATCAATTGGATTGGCGTGATTGTGACTTCATATGCTCAAAGCATATGAGACACCAGGTCGTGTACATTTATTTCAATGTACGAGTTCTCGGAGAGTGCCAACAACTTTTAGATCTATCCCAGTAGATCTTTATTCCTAGAATAAAGGTTGTCTCTCCAAAGAATTCTATGAAGAATTTTCATGAAAGCCAAGCTTTCACCCATTTTTTTATGGGAATATCATTTCCAAGAAATGATATATCATCATTATTTAGGACAATCATTGTCAGTGCGCTCCCACTAACTCTCTTATATACACAAGAATCATTTTCGTTTTTGAATTAAATCATATACCATTATGATTACATCAAAACGATAATTCCAAGAACGCAATGCTTGCTTCAATCCATAAATGGATCGAATTAACTTGCAAACTTTGTTTGCTCGTTTTGGTACGACAAAAAATCGTCAGGATGTTGTAAACATCCTCCAAAAGGTTTCCATTTAAGGAAATCGATTTAGACGTTCAGCTGCCATATTTCATAAATGAAACATGCAGCATTGGCAAGCATTATTAAAATGGATTTAACCATGGCCACGAGTAAAAGATTTCGTCTTAATCGACATAATATTGATAACGATACTTTTTCGCTACAAGCCCAGCTTAGTACGTTGGTATGTTGCCTTCCATGTCTGTCTTCCTTGAAGACTTATATAGTACCAATAGGCACAATGCCTTCCGGTACAACAACCAGTATCCAAACTTGGTTAGTTTACATGGAATCCATTTCGGATATTATGGCATTTTGCCATAATAGGGAGTCGATTCCTTGTGTCACTTCCTCATACGTAGTCGGTTTGACTTCCTCAATAAGATTGACAGCTTTATGAGGTGAGATCAGAAACCCATACCTCTCAGGCTGTTTTCTGACTCTCTTCGACTTACGCGGTTCTTGTGTATTCGATGATTATTGGTCCAGTTTCATCCCTGATGAACTGTTTGTGTTCCATTAAGGAATCGGTGCCTTGAATAGTATTACTCCGATTTTCATCGAGTTTTACTTTCCTCCCACTTACCACTGCATATCGGTATTCCTCTAAAGAAAACCGCATGGTGAGCAACAATTAAATTGTTCTCATGTGAGTTGTATAAGTACTATACTTTGGTTACCCTAGGATAACCCAAAAATTAGGCACTTATCCGATTTGGGTTCTAGTTTGGTATCATCCAAACATATGCCCAGCATTCATAAATTTTCAGGAATGAGAAAAGCCAGTTTCTTTCCTGTTCATATCTAATATGAAGTCTGTCTAACAGATTTTTATGAAACCTTATTCAAAATAAGTTTTGCACTGATTAATGTGTATCCTAAGAAGGAAAATGGTAGCTCAGAGCGACTCATAATTAACCTTATCATGTACAACAAAATTTGGTTTCTCTATTCGGACACATCGTCAAATTGACGTGTTCCGGGAGGAATCCAAATTGAAAGATTACTATACTCTTTCAAGTATTTGTGAAACTTATTGCTTAAGTATTTTCCATCATGGTCTAACCGTGACGGTTTTAATACTTTAGCCGGTCTGTCTATCTACTTCATGTCGAAACTCTTTGAATTCATTAAAAGTTTCTGATCCGTGTTTCACAAGAAATACATAATCATAACGCGATGCCACATCCGTAAAGGTTTCGAAGTATTCATATCCACCTTTAGCCTAGTTAGACATGGGCCCACTTACGTCACTATGAACGAGGGCTAACAGATCGATGGCATTTTCACTTTTACCAAGTAAAAACTATTTCAGGCACTTTGCTTAATAAACTAGATTCGTAGACATTATTTGAATAGAATCAAATCCGTCCTAGTATCCACTCTTCGAAAGTGTGGATATACGAGTCTTGTTAATTGTGTCCCAGACAACAATGCCACAAATAATTCTCATCCAATTAAATCCGTTTGAGCTATTTGTTTGTCCTGTTATACGTTTGAGATTTATTTATATTCAAAATATAAATACTCTTATTTACATCTAATGTGTTTATCTCAATATCATCTTTATAAAATAAAACACTTTAGTGTTCTAGAATATAAAGGTATACCCGCAACGGGTTAAACCCTGATATAGAGATAATATTTCTAGTCAAACTAGTTACATTCTAACAGTTTCCTAATTTAAGTACATACCCGAATGGTAGTTCCTAAATTTAGGTTTCTACGGTTAAAACAGCGACTGTCGCCCCGTTTCCGACTCATAGATAAATCTCAACTGAGGTCAGTATCCTGCTTATCAGCAGATTCTGCGCACCAGCACATATAATTATGTACCACATCCAGTATCTAAAATCCAATTTTAATACTAGTAGTGAACATGTTGATGACAAACATATTTGAAGTCGGAGCCTTGCCCGTCTTCAATTCCTTCATGTCTGCCTTGTTCATACGACAGGCACGCTTCCAGTGACCCTGTTTTCCACAATTTAGGCAGACATTTTGGGATATTTCCTATGTCTTCCCAGAAGATTATAATGATTTTGCCTTTGCCTATTTTCCACACCCCAGAAGCCTTTGGCCAAGCCTTGGCCTTCTGGGATGTCGAAGTAAGATGCGCCTTGCGCTTCTTGCGCTATTGCAAACTCTGGCTTTGTCTCATTGAGTATAGCCATTAACTCTCCAAGAGTTTTCTATTGCAATTTGTACTTCTAAGATCTAAGGATAGATCTATGAAGATCCTTCAATTTCATTATCATACTATAAGGATCTAATCCTTAGTTCTGACTAAGAAATTAAGGAGTCTTTGCGGCAAGCATAACAGGTTAAGCACTAAAGTTATCATCACATGAATATTTCAAATATCATGTTATACTATTTGCTCAACTCTGGGCTTAGGCTCGAGACGTCACTATATCAAATAAAGTAACTTCTCATTCCCAGGACTATCCTGAGATTTTATTCCCAATCTGAAAATTAAAGTCGTTTAAAAAAACATTTTCATCCAGGATTATGTTTTAAACACTAATCTTTCAATTATCTTGATTGCTATAGTCCAACTATCCAATAAACGATTTCGGGTACTATTTAATATAATGATTACAATAATCAAACTATATAATCAACTATAATTTAATTGGTTTAATTCAAATATATTGATTACTATAATTCGATTATATAATCAACTATAAATGAAATAGTTTGAATACAGTCCAACTGTTTAATTAAAACAACGATTAAATATTAGTCCAACTAATATATTTATATATTGACGAAAAATTTATAATGAGCTCGTATTGGCAAGTAACTAAACGAATTTGCAAATTTAATACTTGCCTCCCACTATTTTTCGGCGAGCCTCTAACCCCCTGTTGAGTACTCGGGAAACCTTGTTTCCTAGTAGGCTAGGATCCCGTTAAATAACACACAACCTTGACTTTGGCCAACAAATTGTATGATACTTAACTAGGTAGATCTCTAAGATCAATTGGATCTCATCCAATTCCTAAATCCAGTAGGTGGACATCCAAGTCCGAAACATATATCTTATATATGCCAATATATCCAATATATTCCCTAATCTTTTTCCTCTGAATCAATTAAGTCTTGTCTTTGGCACAACAAACTTAATGATTCCAGTTAAGCGGGACCCATTGACTTTGGAAAGCTTCGTAATCGATGTCGATGGACAAGAAGTGATCTTGATTTTGGCCAAAAAAATCACAACTTGGACAAGACACATATATGGAACAAAGCCTTCATGATTCAAACACATCCGCGATGGACAAAGGTCTTGACTTTGGCCAACAAACCAGTGCCAATCTTGGATCTTGAGTAAGAATCACTCAATGGAAGGAAAAATGCTTAATATATTTTGAGGGTTTTTCGCGTAATTGGAAACCAATTAATTATCTTTATTAGGTCTCATCATCATACACCTCTAAACATGCATTCTAAAAATATAATTAGGCGCGTATAAATAAAATAATAATGATATGCGGATGGATACTTAACACATTTTGTTCATAGAACAAATCTCTCACTTTCCTCTCTCCCGCTAGCACAAATATTACTTCTACCCAATTACATAACACTTCTAAAGAAACCTCATTTACATTGAGGGGAATATGTGAGAAAGAAATATAAAGAGTCAAGAGGTAATAGGCTGGATACGCAGGTCCAATTAATAAATTCTAATTTTTTTACAATAATTTCCAAAATTGCCCTCACCCATCTAATATCCATCCGATATACATTATTCATACATCGCATCCATGTATTCACACAAAACATGTTATCAATCAATCTAATCCATTTAATTAATCTGAAATTAATGACCATCCAATGTTCAAACAACGATTTGATTTTGCGCGAGTCCAACTCATTTTAAGAATAAGTACTCAAAATACGAATTCTCGAAGTATATTAAACTACAACATTAAATGCAATTTAATTTGTATTTAATACTAATTCTATATTTAATTCCAAATTAAATAATTACACTTTATTAATGTGCCTTTAGCGACTTAGATTCTAAATCTAATCTTTTCGGGTCTCAAAGCCCAATTAACATCCAATGTCAATTTAATTAAAGTCCAATGGGCTTTCAATTAATTTCATAAGGCATGGACTTTGGTCAATATCGGTCAAACCCAAATACCAAAGCCCATTTAAGGAATCACCCTTATTTGCCAAGAAACCAATTTAGGCCCATTAGGCTCAATTAAAATTAAAGGTCCATTTAGTTATATTTGGACTTTATTGATATGGTTTTGGGCCCAATTGGATCCAACCAATTAGCCTAAACCAAACTTGGCCCAACCAAGCCCATTAAGCCCAAATACAACTTTAAATTACAAAATTCCAAATTTCACGATTAAATTAATCTAAAGTGTATAGCCATAATTAATTAACCAAATTAATATTTCCAAAACACCAATTTTCATAATTAATCTTGCTAATTATTATCAACATATGTCAAACACAATTGAATCAAAAAATCATATCATTTTCCATGCTTCAAGTCACGGCAATTAGGGTTTATTGTCCAATTTCGATTTTAATCCAATTAAATCCTAAATCAACAATTCCCAAGTCTTTCAAACTCTTCCAATGATTCAAAAAACAAAAATCACCATGACATTTAGGGCACACACCATTCGGCCAAGCCAATGATTTGGGGAAAAATTGATCCAATCCAATTTTCATCAAATTGATCATGCATAACACCATGTTATCATCATTCAAGCATACATCAACAATCAATTTCATCAAAACATGCTCAAATCATTTTTACGCAAATTTTACCCTAATCAAATTTCATGCTTAAATCATGGCTCTTGATACCATTGTTAGGTTTCTAAGGTCAAACCAAGATCGATTTAAGCATTTAAATGTGTGAATACGATAAAGAAGTATGGCGGAATCATACTTACATTGATCGGATTTTGATGCGATGAACACAAAATCTTTTTGCTCCTCTATGAAGCTCTCGGCAATGGCTCGCTTTTTGTGCTCTCCAAGTTTCGGTCAAGCTCCAAGCTTGGGTGTGGATTCCATGACCATGGGTGAGTTTCCCTATCACCTTTGTATGACTCCTAATGTGTGCTAGCACTTATGAAAATTTGCAACAAATCTTCACATTTTCTTCTTCCAACTCTCGGCATTGTCAAAAATGGAGAAGGAGAGAATTTGGCCCTTGGCCGAATGAGAGGGAGAGAGAGGAAGAGAAGTTGTGTTTTTTGTGTTGTGTATATGGTATTTGATTTTCAAAAAACAAATACCAATGCACTCTTTTCCAAAAAGGTACAAGGCAATTAAGCCTTCCGACAACTCGCATCACTCATGAATAGTGACTGGCATCACATCACTCCAAGTGATGTGGCGCGTGATGTGACTTGTGGGCCGCACTTAAATTCAAAATGCGAGTGGGCCCGCAAACACTCCCGGGCTCGGGTTCGCTAATTTCGAATTAACGAATTTTCTGGTAATCTAATTACAAATGATAAAAGAGCAATTTCCTTTGTCACATAATTAATTTGTACAACAATACAATGATCTGTACAAATAGTGATGCTATGGGTCATAATTGTCCAACAATGACCGACATTGATGAACCATCCAGAAGTGTGTTGTGTGTAATTATTAAAGTCATTTTCAATCATTTTCAAAGCAAAAAATAAATTAATAAAATTATCAAATCATCACCAAACATGATAAGCAATTAGTGGAGCAATTAATAATGGATTTGGTGGAGTAATTAGTGGAGAAATTAATAATTGATTTGGTGGAGAATTTGATGGAGGCAAAATTTTGCCTATAAATACCAAGCCATTTCATTTGTAAAATTCATACTTTCTTCTTTGAAATTCCGAAAGAATAAATATGAAGATTGTATCTTGTTTATTTTTTTACAGCTTTCAGTAATTAATTTCCGCTTTCGCACTTTCTTTTCTTTATTTTTCAGTTTTTACTTTCCGCAATTTACTTTTACGCACAATCCCTTCCTTTCTTTAATTTTGCAGTTTTTTCTTTTCAAGCAATGAGGAGGTAATTCTCCTTTGCTGGGGTGAAAGGTAAAGCTTTTATTATTGCTATTTAGATTAATCTCCATTAATTATAATATATAAACTATTTAAAACTTGACTTAATGAGGATACCGTTATATTGGCCAGTTGGTAATTAATTATAAATTGGTTTAAACCTAACTAAGTATGGATACCGCCTGGTTGGTCGGTTGGTAATTAATTATTAATTTGACTTAATCAGGATACCGCCTTTATGGCTGGTTGGTGATTATCACGTAAAGTTAATATATTATATTATGGGAGATATCTAAAATAGTAGTAATAAAAGTTGATCCTCTAACCCCATCATTTTCTTTTATTGTACTTTTACTTTATTTAATTTCAGTAATTTACTTTTCAGCAATTTACTCTTTAGCAATTTACTTTCAGTAATTTGCTTTTATTTTTTTTACTTTTTACTTTTTACTTTTACTTTTTACTTTTTTTACTTTTCAGCAATTTACTTTTCAGTATTTAATTTTCAGTATTTTACTTTATGTCTTTTATTTTATTTAAAATTTTACTACACGTAAATATGTGTCGTAACTAAGCCAGTTATCTGGGGTTGTGATGAAATCCAATATCACCGGTTTATAAGGGGTTAGATTATAGCTTGGGTAATATAAAGGTTTATTTATTGAGTCTTAATCTTAATGTTTTTTATTAACTGGCCATTAATAAAATTGATTAGGTAAACTTAAAATGAAGTTGGAAAATTGATTTTAGGTTAAAGACATTAGACTCAATAGCCCACGATCTTCCTTGAGGATAGATAACCCTTTAATAGATTTCCTTACAGGATAGGAATATACCTGTCGGGCGGGGGTAGCCATAATTGGAACTTAAACTTAATGAATCCAGGTAATTTGGTTGACATAGACAAATGGTTCAATGAGTTATACTGGGTATTTGTAATCGACCATCGGAATAGGTTTTTACATAATTTAGTGTTCCAGGTTAATAAATTAATATATTACCCAACTGTAAGATAACCACTTCATTTTTAATAGATATTGGAAGGATTCACAACCCTGGATAGTTTTATAAATTTGAATTTTCTTCAATCTACTTTCAAGAAATTTTATTTACTTGTTTTAAGTTGTAAAGTCACCACCCAATCAAACAATCAATCTATTAGATACTTGTAAACATTTAACATCATAAAAAATTAATAGCAAAGGTTTTAAGTCCTCGTGGGATTGACAATTTTTATACTACTTGAACGATACGTGCGCTTGCGTTATACGCGTGTGATTACACACCGGTCAAGTTTTTGGAGCCGTTGCCGGGGACTTATTTATCTTTCATTATTAGTTTAGAGGTTAGATACTTTTACTTGTATCTAATTTTCTTTTTACTTATTATTGTTGTTTTCTTGTGTTTCAGGTTCTCAGAAACTACATGAGACGAACAAGAAGCTTTGAACTTCGACCGCTTGACCCAGAAATTGAAAAAACCATCAGACAGTTGAGAAGGGAAAGGCGAGAAGGCCAAGAAGCTTTAGTCAACATGGAACCTGAACCTTTGAACGTTGCACCATCGATTCCCATTCGAGACAGAACCATTCCGGTGGTCGACGGCTTCATTTCCTGTATTGTACTTCCTCTTTTACCAGCAAATGTGTGTGACATCAAAACATGCATCCAGATGATTCAGCAGTCAGTACAGTTTGGGGGAAATGCAACTGAAGATCCTAATTCCCACATCAGCAACTTCCTGGAAGTTTGCGGTACTTTCAATTACAACCGAGCAGCTGAAGAAGCAATAAGACTGCGGGTTTTTCCATATTCCCTGAAAGACAGAGCTAAAGCTTGGCTACATTCGTTACCAGTAGGTTCCATCACAACTTGGAACACTCTAGCCACCAAATTCCTTGAAAAGTACTTTCCACCAGCCAGAACTGCAAAGTTGAGGAATGACATCACATCCTTCGTGCAGCAAGATTCAGAATCCCTTTGCGAAGCTTGTGAAAGATTCAAAGATTTACTCCGGAAATGTCCTCATCATGAGATCGCAAAATGGCTACAAGTCCAAACCTTCTACAATGGACTTTCTGGAATAATTAGAACCACAATTGATGCTGCTGTTGGAGGAGCTTTGATGGCAAAAAGAGAAGATCAAGCCTGGGACTTAATTGAAGAAATGGCCAACAACAACTCATTGTGGCCAACAGAAAGGAGCATGATCCAAAAAATTACAGGAATTTATGAAGTTGGAGCCAACACAGCACTGAATTCCAAGCTGGATGTGATTTGCAAAAATCTAGAAACTCTTAACATGAAAGTTAATGGTGGATCCACAAGTTCACCATTTGGAGGAGCACCTGAGTCAGAATCTTTCAACCAACATAAAGAAACGGTGAATTATGTCAATAATTTCAACAGACAGAGGAACAATCCATATTCCAACACCTACAACCCAGGGTGAAGAAATCATCCCAATCTCGTATGGAGCAGCAATTCAGGGCAAATGAATAACCCACCACCCGGATTCCAACAACAAAACAAAGGCAATGAGCATGCAAATGAATCAGGAATAACAGAAGTGTTGATCCACTTGAAAAAGATAGAAGCAAAACATGACTCTCAAGTAGCAAGATATGATGCTATGTTTCAATCCCAAGCAACATTAATTCAAAGTCAACCAGCTTCTATTAAAGCACTGGAGAATCAAATTGCACAATTGGCCAATGCTCAGAGTTACAAACCGCCAGGTAACCTTCCTAGCAACAGTGAACCAAATCTGAGGAACATGGGGAAGGAGCAGTGTCATGCCATCATGTTAAAAAGCAGTACTGAAATCAACAAAGATGTTGGAGCCAAAACAACTGCTAAGGAAGTTCCAAAAGAAACAAAGCAACAGATGGAGGAAAAAAAAGCAAAGTAAAAAGAACAGATCACTCCACCTCCACCTTTTCCTCAGCGTCTTCAGAAGAATAAACTGGACAAGCAATTTGCTCGATTCTTGGAGGTGTTCAAAAAGCTATATATCAACATTCCATTTGCAGAAGCGTTGGAACAAATACCCCGCTATTCCAAATTTATGAAAGACATTCTTTCAGGAAAGCGGAGATTGGGAGATTATGAGACAGTAACATTATCAGAAGAATGCAGCGCCATCATTCAGAGAAAACTTCCTCCAAAGTTGAAAGACCCTGGCAGTTTCACTGTTCCTTGCACCATAGGAGAACATGACTTCGGTAAGGCTCTGTGTGATTTAGGTGCTAGTGTTAACTTGATGCCTTTTTCTATTTATAGGAAACTACAAATGGGAGAAACAATGCCAACTTCAGTCTCTCTAAAACTTGCTGATAGAACGCTCATATTTCCAAGAGGCGTAGTTGAGGATGTGCTGGTCAAGGTTGACAAATTCATTTTCCAGCAGATTTTATTGTCCTTGATATGGAGGAAGACGCAGACGTGCCAATCATCCTCGGGAAACCATTCTTGGCTACAGGTCGAACCATTATTGATGTACAAAAAGGAGAACTAACCAAGAGGGTACAAGACCAAGAAGTAATATTCAATGTTTTTAAAGCCATGAATTTCCCGAATGACGAGAAGGAGGAATGTTTCAGACTTGATGTGATACATAGTACCGATCAGAACTCTGATGAAAGATAATGTTCTACTGACAAACTTAAAACATGTCAATTACCTGTGGAGCCTGAAGATAAAGCGCACTCCGTACTGAAGAAGCCTATTCTTGCACTACAAGCAACAGAAGAGAAAAAGTTCCACCAGCTCAACGAATTGGAGGAATTTCACATACAGCCTTTTGAGGATGCCAAATTGTACAAGGAAAAGGCAAGGAAAAAACATGATGAGAAGTTAGTGCGCATACAACTGGAACCAGGGCAGAAGGTACTGTTAAACAAATCAAGGGTGAAATTCTTCCCATGGAAGCCAAAATCATGGTGGTCAGGTCCATTTGTGATCACCAAGGGTTTACAAGACAGAGCCGTTGAGATACATGATCCTGACTCCAACAAAACTTTCAAGGTTAAAAACAAGCATGTCAAACACTACTGGGGAGAATCATTTGAGCGACAAAAAGAAAGTGTCACACTTTCAGATCCAGCTTAATGTTCAAGAAGTCACGTCTAGCTGACGACTTTAAACTTAGCGCTCGGAGGGAGGCAACCCATGCAATTTATGTATATATTATGATTTGGTGTGATTTAATTTGGTGTGTTTAGTTTTTTCAGATTAAGACATTTTAGGGTGGAAGAAGTTCTCGCAAAGCTTCACAAGAATTTCCTTCTCTCCCTCAAAAATCTCTGATGAAAGTCTACAAAGCTCACTTGGAACGGATGAGACTACTGATAATCAAAGGTATTCCTACTGACATTCGTTGGATTATTGAAGCACGAGTCCGATTGGCAGGTGAGTCTTCTGACTCTTTTATTTCACATCTACCTGGCTTAGGAATGAGCACATATGCTAAAAAGAGAAGAGCCAAAAGAATGTGTGTTTGTTATAAATGTGCTCGCATGTTTTGTAATACTCGTTGTCATTCTTTAGGAATGGTGTCTGATAACCGCGAAGATAAGATTAACTTCATTAGGGATGGCTTGAGTAAGGAGTCTTTGGATGACATATCTAAAACTCTTGAGACGCATCCCAGTGGATGTGTGTATCACGAGATTCGTGTGTTATACGCACAATTCCAAAAGGAAAGACAACTGTTAAGTCTCGGGAATCTGACTCAAAAAGACCCTGTTTGCCAATTTATAAGAAAATTGGATGGGAAGCTTGTCCCTGACGTATAGACGTCAATCAAGCCGCTACTTTTCTTGTACATTTTATATCTTTTGTCTTTTCTTGATAATTGTGATTTGTTTTGTTGTTTTCTTTTATTTTCTCCGACAGGATCCAGACCTTTTTGACTATCACGATTTATTTTACTGTTAACTAATAATTGTCATTTGGCAGGTACTAGTGCTATTATTTTACTCACCCTTTTTAGGTATTATAAATTTAACTCATCATTGCACTTTTGAAGACATCTAGAGTAAAACATGGAAGCCACTTCAAGAAGATGAGCTGAAAACATCTGTGTGTTTTGCGGTAGTAGTGTTGGTACTAAACCACAATACGTAGAAGCAGCACAAGAATTGGGTCGAGTCTTAGCTGCAAGAAATATGCACTTAGTATATGGCGGAGGCAATCTTGGACTAATGTGGATCGTTTCAAAAGCCGTACAGGAAGGAGGTAGTAACGTTTTAGGAATCATCCCAAAACCTTTGGCAGAGGCAAATCTTATTGGATCATCAAACGGAGAGGAACTGATCGTGCCAGGTATGTCTGAACGACTGGTAGAAATAATTAACCGTGCTGATGCTTTTATTGCTTTGCCAGGTGGCTTGGGTACATTAGAAGAAATTTTATAGTGCTATCTTGGGCGAACCTAAACATACACCAGAAACCAATTGGGCTGTTTAACGTTGATGGATTTTATGATTTTCTTTGTGTGTTTCCTGATGATGCCCGGAGAGAAATTGGTTCGTGTCAAAACCTTTAAAAGAACTAATCTTTACTGCCAGAACTGCTCCGGATCTAATTGAAAAAATCTTAGCCAATGAACCACAAGTTGACCCTATCATTTCAAAGATAAATTGGTCCGAGGACGATCGTGGTAAGAGGCGTCAGATTAATCTCGATCTTAACCTTTAATTTCATGTAGAATTTCGGCTAACCAGGTATTATCTTCTAAACTCTTCTTCTATTGTTTAAGACATTGGGGACAATGTCTCATTTAGGTTTGGGGGAGGGAATTAGTTGACTAGTACCTTGTTTTTAGTTGTGTGTTGTTTTAATTTTTTAGTCCAAAATTTTGGAAAAATACAAAAAAAAAATTGAAATTTTCAAAAATTACAAAAATATTTGTGTTTTTTTATTGACTAAAAAGTGAAATTGGTAAGAGATAGGTGAGTAAGGAGTTTCCACTCCTGAGACGTATCTCAAACCTATTTCGAAACAAGTTAATTTTTGTTTATTTCCTTTTAAATTATTTAATTTGTAAATTCTCCATAAAACGGACTAAAATGGATCTTCATATGCTCAGTTGACAGGTATTATCAACATACATGGAAACATACAGACATGAGCTATAATTGAAAAGTTTGTAATATTCAGTGCTGTAGTTTAAATGGAGGAAGCATCTCAGAAAGTGATGGAGTAAAAAAAAAAACAATCTGAGATCCGGGTTATTAAGTCTGTAAGGGTTTCTTAACACCCAGTGCCCTAAAACCAACTGGTTTGGGAGTCACTGGCCCAAAGCTCGCTACATGGATCGAGGATGTTCCAAAATATATAAATCTAAAGTCTGAGTAATTAAGTCCGTAGGGGTGTCTTAAACCCTGGTGCCCTAAAGCCAACTGGTTTGGGAGCCACCGACCTAAAGCTCGCTACATAGACGGAAGATATTGTATATAAATAAAAAAATATATAAAAAAAATCAGAAAAAAATCAGAAAAATTATTCCATTGCCATAAAAAATGTGTGAAATCTGATAGAAATTTAGGACAAAAATATTACTCTCTTATCAACTACACTTGTGACTGTTATGGGTAAAAATGAGATTGATTAATACTTTGTTAGTTGTGTATATGGAGAATGGTAAATATAATCGGAGAATTTACTTATTCGGTAATTTAGAAAGAAACAAAACAACTAGTAATTTGGAGTAGAAGTTTCACCTAATTAGTCACTAACTTTCTTTATTCTCTTTTCTCTTGTCTATTTGCTTTTGTGTGCATTAGTTTTACTACCTTTTTACTTTTGTAAAATGTTTGTGGGTATCATTGCTGTAAACCCTCACGAGACTACAACTCGTCCACAAAGGACACCTAGGGGTTTAAAGACTTGTTGCATACGCTAAATGCAACTGTGATCCCTACGAAAGTGGCTTAGTTAAATTTTTTTTTTTGTTGTTTTGCTCGAGGACTAGCAAAATGTTAGGTTTGGGGGTGTGATGAGCGGAAAATATATCAATATTGACCGCCCCTTTAACTTAATATTTTGTTTAGTTTCTCGGGTTTGATGAACGTTTTGATGTGTTTTAGTTTATTTTGCAGATAAAATAATATCAGATCTCAATGAAATCATTTAGGACGAAATATGGGTCAAATAAGGGCAATTATTGGACTTGATATTTTAATTTTGGAGATTGGAAACTTGAAATGGCGTTTTTGACAAAGTGCAGTTTTGGAAATACCAATTTTGCACATCTGTCGTATTTTGGCATATCATTTTACTCCGATATCGGATTGAGCTAATTCAAGTTCCAGATTAAAGAAGACTGAAAGATCTACAACGTTTAAAGACAAAATATTTTCGAATTCTGAAGATTTCATGACCAAAATTGATGAATTATCCAGAAGTGTGTTGTGTGTAATTATTAAAGTCATTTTCAATCATTTTCAAAGCAAAACAATAAATTAATAAATAAATAATAAAATTATCAAATCATCACCAAACCTGATAAGCAATTAGTGGATCAATTAATAATGGATTTGGTGGAGAATTTGATGGAGGCAAAAGTTTGCCTATAAATACCAAGCCATTTCATTTGTAAAATTCATACTTTCTTCTTTGAAATTCCTAAAGAATAAATAAGAAGATTGTATCTTGTTTGTTTATTTACAGCTTTCAGTAATTAATTTCCGCTTTCGCACTTTCTTTTCTTTATTTTTCAGTTTTTACTTTCCGCAATTTACTTTTACGCACAATCATTTCCTTTCTTTACTTTTGCAGTTTTTATTTTTCAAGCAATGAGGAGGTAATTCCCCTTTGCTGGGGTGAAAGGTAAAACTTTTATTATTGCTATTTAGATTAATCTCCCTTAATTATAATATATAAACTATTTAAAACTTGACTTAATGAGGATACCGTTATATTGGCCGGTTGGTAATTAGTTATAAATTGGTTTAAACCTGACTAAGTATGGATACCGCCTGGTTGGTCGGTTGATAATTAATTATTAATTTGACTTAATCAGGATACCGCCTTTAGGCTGGTTGGTAATTATCACGTAAAGTTAATATATTATATTAAGGGAGATATCTAAAATAGTAGTAATAAAAGTTGATCCTCTAACCCCAGCATTTTCTTTTATTGTACTTTTACTTTATTAATTTCAGTAATTTACTTTTCAGCAGTTTACTCTTCAGCAATTTACTTTTCAGTAATTTACTTTTATTTTTTTACTTTTTACTTTTTACTTTTTTCTTTTACTTTTTACTTTTTTTACTTTTCAGCAATTTACTTTTCAGTATTTAATTTTCAGTATTTTACTTTATGTCTTTTATTTTATTTAAATTTTTACTACCCGTAAATATGTGTCGTAACTAAGCCAGTTATCTGGGGTTATGATGAAATCCAATATCACCGGTTTATAAGGGGTTAGATTATAGCTTGGGTAATATAAATGTTTATTTATTGAGTCTTAATCTTAATGTTTTTTATTAACTGGCCATTAATAAAATTGATTAGGTAAACTTAAATGAACTTGGAAAAGGGATTTTAGGTTAAAGACCTTAGACTCAATAGCTCACGATCTTCCTTGATGATAGATAACCCTTAAATAGATCCTTACAGGATAGGAATATACCTGTCGGGCGGGGGTAGCCAAATTGGAACTTTTTTAATAAATCTAGGTAATTTGGTTGACATAGACATATGGTTCAATTGGATTATACTAGGTATTTGTAATTGACCATCGGAAGAGGCTTTTACATAATTTAGTGTTCCGGTTAATAAATTAATATTTTACCCAACTATAAGATAACCACTTCATCTTTAAAATGATATTGGAAGATTCACAACCCTAGATAGTTTTTAATATTGAATTTTCTTAAACCTACTTTCGAACAATTTTATTTACTTGTTTTTAAAATTTAGAATCGTCACCTTTTCAAATAACTCAAACAACCTGTTAGATATTAGTAATCATTTGACCTCATAAAATTAATAGATTAGGTATTAAGTCCTCGTGGGATCGATACTTTTTATACTGCTTGATTGATATGTGCGCTTGCGTTATACGTGTGTGTAAGCACCAGTCAAGTTTTTGTAGGGAATTAGTTGATCAGTACCTTATTTTTAGTTTGTGTGTTATTTTTATTTTTAGTCCAAAATTTTTCGAAAAGTACAAAAAAATTTGAAAAATTTTCAAAAATTACAAAAATATTTTGTGTTTTTATTTTGACTAAAAAGGTGAAATTGGTAAGAGATAGCTGAGTAAGGAGTTTCCACTCCTGAGACGTATCTTAAACTTATTTCGAAACAAGTTAATTTTTGTTTATTTCCTTTTAAATTATTTAATTTGTAAATTCTTCATAAAACGGACTAAATGGATCTTCATATGCTCAGTTGACAGGTATTATCAACATGCATAGTAACATACGGACATGAACTGTATTTGAAAAATTGTAATATTCAGTGCTCTAGTTAAATTGGAGGAAGCATCTCAAAAATCAATGGAGTAAAAAAAAAAAATATCTGAGATCCGAGTTATTAAGTCTGTAAGGGTGTTTTAACACCTAGTGCCCTAAAGCCACTGATTTGGAAGTCACTGGCCCAAAGCTCGCAACATGGATCAAAGGTGCTACAAAAATATATATATCTGAAGTCTAAGTAATTAAGTCCGTAGGGGTGTCTTAACACCTGGTGCCCTAAAGACAACTGTTTGGGAGTCACCGACCCAACACTCGCTACATAGATGGAAGATAATGTATATAAAAAAAAATCAAAGAAAAAATCAGAAAAAATCAGAAAAATTATTCATTTGCCATAAAAAAGGTGTGAAATCTGATAGAACTTTAGAACAAAAATATTACTCTCTTATCAACTACACTTGTGACTGTTGTGGGCAAAAATGAGATTGATTAATACTTTGTTGGCTGTGTATATGGAGAATGGTAAATATAATCGGAGAATTTACTTATTTGGTAATTTAGAAAGAAACAAAACAACTAGTAACTTGGAGTAGAAGTTTCACTTGATTAGTCACTAACTTTCTTTATTCTCTTTTCTCTCGTCTTTTTGCTTTTGTGTGCATTAGTTTTATTACCTTTTTACTTTTGTAAAATGTTTGTGGGTATCATTGCTGTAAACCCTCACGAGACTACAACTCGTCCACTAGGGACACCTAGGGGTTTAAAGGCTTGTTGCATACGCTAAATGCAACCGTGATCCCTACGAAAGTGGCTTAGTTTAATTTTATTTGTATTTTGTTGTTTTTCTCGAGGACTAGCAAAATGTTAGGTTTGGGGGTGTGATGAGCGGAAAATATATCAATATTTACCGCCCCTTTAACTTAATATTTTGTTTAGTTTCTCAGGTTTGAGGAACGTTTTGATGTGTTTTAGTTTATTTTGCAGATAAAATAATATCGGGTCTCAATAAAATCATTTAGGATGAAATATGGGTCAATAAGGACAATTATTGGACTTGACATATTAATTTTGGAGATTGGAAACTTGAAAGGGCGTTTTTGACAAAGTGCAGTTTTGGAAATTCCAGTTTTGCACATCTGTTGTATTTTGGGCATAACTTTTTACTGCAATATCGGATTGAGCTAATTCAAGTGCCAGTTTAAAGAAAACGTAAAGAGCTACAACTTTGAAAGACAAAATATTTTCGAATTATGAATATTTCATGAACGAAATTGATAAACCATCTAGAAGTGTGTAGTATGTAATTATTAAAGTCATTTTCAATCATTTTCAAAGCAAAAAATAAATTAATAAATAAATAATAAAATTATCAATCATCACCAAACATGATAATAAATTAGTGGAGAAATTAATAATGGATTTGGTGGAGTAATTAGTGGAGAAATTAATAATGGATTTGGTGGAGAATTTGGTGGATGATTTGATGGAGGCAAAATTTTGCCTATAAATACCAAGCCATTTCATTTGTAAAATTCATACTTTCTTCTTTGAAATTCCTAAAAATAAATAAGAAGATTGTATCTTGTTTATTTATTTACAGCTTTCAGTAATTAATTTCTGCTTTCGCACTTTCTTTTCTTTATATTTCAGTTCTTACTTTCCGCAATTTACTTTTACGTACAATCATTTCCTTTCTTTACTTTTGCATTTTTTATTTTTCAAGCAATGATGAGGTAAGTCCCCTTTGCTGGGGTGAAAGATAAAGATTTTATTATTGCTATTTAGATTAATCTCCCTTAATTATAATATATAAACTATTTAAAACTTGACTTAATGAGGATACCGCTATATTGGCCGGTTTTTAATTAATTATAAATTGGTTTTAACCTGACTAAGTATGGATACCGCCTGGTTGGTCGGTTGGTAATTAATTATTAATTTAACTTAATCAGGATACCGTCTTTATGGCTGTTTGGTGATTATCACGTAAAGTTAATATATTATATTAAGGGAGATATCTAAAGTAGTAGTAATAAAAGTTGATCCTCTAATCCCAGCATTTTCGTTTATTGTACTTTTACTTTATTTCATTTCAGTAATTTACTTTTCAGCAATTTACACTTCAGCAATTTACTTTCAGTAATTTACTTTTTTTTTTTTACTTTTTACTTTTTACTTTTTACTTTTTTACTTTTCAGCAATTTACTTTTCAGTATTTAATTTTCAGTAATTTACTTTATGTCTTTTATTTTATTTAAATTTTTACTACACGTAAATATGTGTCGTAACTAAGCCAGTTATCGGGGGTTGTGATGAAATCCAATATCACCGGTTTATAAGGGGTTAGATTATAGCTTGGGTAATATAAAGGTTTATTTATTGAGTCTTAATCTTAATGCTTTTTATTAACTGGCATTAATAAAATTGATTAGGTAAACTTAAAATGAACTTGGAAAATGGATTTTACGTTAAAGACCTTAGACTCTATAGCCCACGATCTTCCTTGAGAATAGATAACCCTTTAATAGATTTCCTTACAGGATAGGAATATACCTGTCGGGCGGGGGTAGCCATAATTGGAACTTAAACTTAATGAATCCAGGTAATTTGGTTGACATAGACATATGGTTCAATTGGGTTATACTGGGTATTTGTAATCGACCATCGGAAGAGGCTTTTACATAATTTAGTGTTCCAGGTTAATAAATTAATATATTACCCAACTGTAAGATAACTACTTCATCTTTAATAGATATTGGAAGGATTCACAACCCTGAATAGTTTTATAAATTTGAATTTTCTTCAATCTACTTTCAAGAAATTTTATTTACTTGTTTTAAGTTTTAAAGTCACCACCCAATCAAACAATCAATCTATTAGATACTTGTAAACATTTGACCTCATAAAAAATTAATAGCAAAGGTTTTAAGTCCTCGTGGGATCGATACTTTTTATACTACTTGAACGATACGTGCGCTTGCATTATACTCGTGTTATTACGCACCGGTCACAGTGCGCTCCCACTAACTCTCTTATATACACAAGAATCATTTTGGTTTTTGAATTAAATCATATACCATTATGATTACATCAAAACGATAATTTCAAGAACGCAATGCTTGCTTCAATCCATAAATGGATCGAATTAACTTGCAAACCTTGTTTGCTCATTTTGGTACGAAAAGACCGTCAGGATGTTGTAGAAATCCTCCAAAAGGTTTCCATTTAAGGAAATCGATTTAGACATTCAGCTGCCATATTTCATAAATGAAACATGCAGCATTGGCAAGCATTATCCAAATGGATTTAACCATGGCAACGAGTAAAAGATTTCATCGTAATCGACACAATGTTGATAACGATACTTTTTCGCTACAAGCCTAGCTTAGTACGTTGGTATGTTGCCTTCCATGTATGTCTTCCTTGAAGACTTATATAGTACCAATAGGCACAATGCCTTCCGGTACACAACCAGTATCCAAACTTGGTTGGTTTACATGGAATCCATTTCAGATATTATGGCATTTTGCCATGATAGGGAGTCGATACCTTGTATCACTTCCTCATACGTAGTCGGTTTGTCTTCCTCAATAGATTGACAGCTTTATGAGGTGAGATCAGAAACTCATACCTCTCAGGCTGTTTTCTGACTCTCTCCGACTTACGCGGTTCTTGTGTATTCGAAGATTATTGGTCCAGTTTCATCCCTGATGAACTGTTTGTGTTCTATTAAGGAATCAGTGTCTTCAATAGTATTACTCCGTTTTTCATCGAGTTTTACTTTCCTCCCACTTACCACTGCATATCGGTATTCCTCTTTGGAAAACCGCATGGTGAGCAATAATTAAATTGTTCTCATGTGAGTTGTATAAGTACTATACTTTGGTTACCCTAGGATAACCCACAAATTAGGCACTTATCCGATTTGGGTTGCCCAGCATTCCCAAATTTTCAGGAATGAGAAAACCCAGTTTCTTTCCTGTTCATATCTAATATGAAGTATGTCTAACAGATTTTTATGGAACCTTATTCAAAATAAGTTTTGCACTGATTAATGTGTATCCTAAGAAGGAAAATGGTAGCTCAGAGTGACTCATAATTAACCTTATCATGTCCAACAAAATTTGGTTTCTCTATTCGGACACATCGTCAAATTCACATGTTCTGGAAGGAGTCCTCATTGAAAGAATACTATACTCTTTCAAGTATTTGAGAAACTTATTGCTTAAGTATTTTCCATCATGGTCTAACCGTGACAGTTTTAATACTTTAGCCGGTCTGTCTGTCTACTTCGTGTCGAAACTCTTTGAATTCATCAAATTTTTCGATCCGTGTTTCATAAGAAACACATAACCATAACGCGATGCCACATCCGTAAAGGTTACGAAGTATTCATATCCACCTCTAGCCTAGCTAGACATGGGCCCCCTTACGTCACTATGAACGAGGGCTAACAGATCGGTGGCATTTGCACTTTTACCAAGTAAAAAGTATTTCAGGCACTTTGCCTAATAAACTAGATTCGTAGACATTATTTGAATAGAATCAAATCCGTCCTAGTATCCACTCTTCGAAAGTGTGGATATACGAGTCTTGTTAATTGTGTCCCAGACAACAATGCCATAATAAGTCTCATCCGATTAAATCAGTTTGAGTTATTTGTTTGTCCTATTATACGTTTGAGATTTATTTATATTCAAAATATAAATATTGTTTTTACATCTAATGTGTTTATCTCAATATCATCTTTATAAAATAAAATATTTTAGTGTTCTAGAATATAAAGGTATACCCGCAACAGGTTAAACCCTGATATAGAGATAAATTTTCTAGTCAAACTAGTTACATTCTAACAGTTTCCTAATTTAGTACATACCCGAGGGTAGTTCCTAAACTTAGGTTTCTACGGTTAAACAAGCGACTGTCGTTCCGTTTCTGACTCGTAGATAAATCTCAACTGAGGTCAGTATCCTGCTTATCAGCAGATTCTACGCACCAGTACATATATTTATGTACCACATCCAGTATCTAAAATCCAATTTTAATACTAGTAGTGAACATGTTGATGACAAACATATTTGAAATTGGAGCCTTGCATGTCTTTAATTCCTTCATGTCTGCCTTGTCCATATGGCAGTCACACTTCCAGTGACCCCATTTGCCACAATTTAGGCAGACATTTTGGGATATGTCATATGTCTTCCCAGAAGATTATAATGATTTTGCCTTTGCCTATTTTCCACACACTAGAAGCATTTGGCCAAGCCTTGGCCTTCTGGGATGTCGAAGTAAGATGCCCTTGCGCTTCTTGCCCTATTGCAAACTCTGGCTTTGTCTCCTTGAGTATAGCCATTAACTCTCCAAGAGTTTTCTATTGCAATTTGTACTTCTAAGATCTAAGGATAGATCTATGAAGATCCTTCATTTCAATATCATACTATAAGGATCTAATCCTTAGTTCTGACTAAGAAATTAAGGAGTCTTTGCGGCAAGCATAATAGATTAAGCACTAAAGTTATCATCACATGAATATTCCAAATATCATGTTATACTATTTGCTCAACTCCGGGCTTAGGCTCGAGACGTCACTCTATCAAATAAAGTAACTTCTCGTTCCCAGGACTATCCTGAGATTTTATTCCCAATCTGAAAATTAAAGTCGTTTAAAAAAAACATTTTCACCCAGGATTATATTTTAAACACTAATCTTTCAATTATCTTGATTGTTATAGTCCAACTATCCAATCAATGATTTCGGGACTATTTATTAATGATTACTATAGTCCAACTATATAATCAACTATAATTTAATTTGTTAAATTCAAATATATTAATTACTATAATCTAATTATATAATCAACTATAAATGAAATAGTTTGAATACAGTCCAATTGTTTAATTAAAACAACGATTAAATATTAGTCCAACTAATATATTATATATTGACGAAAAATTTGTGATGAGCGCGTATTGGCAAGTAACTAAATGAATTTGCAAATTTAATACTTGCCTCCCACTATTTTTCGGCGAGCCTCCAACCCTCTGTTGATTACTCGGGAAACCTTGTTTCCTAGTGGGCTAGGATCCCGTTAAATAACACACAACCTTGACTTTGGCCAACAAATTGTATGATACTTAACTAGGTAGATCTCTAAGATCAATGGATCTCATCAATTCCTAGATCCAGTAGGTGGACATCCAAGTCTGAAACATATATCTTATATATTCCAATATATATCTATATATTCCTTTACCTTTTCCTCTGAATCAATTAAGCCTTGGCTTTGGCACAACCAACTTAATGATTCAAGTTAAGCGGGACCCATTGACTTTGGAAAGCTTCGTAATCGATGTCGATGGACAAGAAGTGATATTGACTTTGGCCAAAAAATCACAACTTGGACAAGACACCGATATGGAACAAAGCCTTCATGATTCAAACACATCCGCGATGGACAAAGGTCTTGACTTTGGCCAACAAACCAGTGCCAATCTTGGATCTTGAGTAAGAATCACTCAATGGAAGGAAAAACGCTTAATATATTTTGAGGGTTTTTCGCGTAATTGGCAACCAATTAATTATCTTTATTAGGTCTCATCATCATACACCCTTAAACATGCATTCTAAAAACATAATAAGGCGCGTATAAATAAAATAATAATGATATGCAGATGGATACTTAACACATTTTGTTCCTAGAACAAATCTCTCACTTTCCTCTCTCCCGCTAGCACAAATATTACTTCTACCCAATTACATAACACTTCTAAAGAAACCTCATTTACATTGAGGGGAATATGTGAGAAGAGAAATACAAAGAGTCAAGAGGTAATAGGCTGGACACGCATGTCCAATTAATAAATTCTAAATTTATTACAATAATTTCCAAAATTACCCTCACCCATCTAATATCCATCCGATATACATTATTCATACATCGCATCCATGTATTCACACAAAACATGTTATCAATCAATCTAATCCAATTAATTAATCTGAAATTAATGACCATCCAATGTTCAAACAACGATTTGATTTTGCGCGAGTCCAACTCGTTTTAAGAATAAGTACTCAAAGTACGAATTCTCGAATTATATTAAACTACAACATTAAATCCAATTTAATTTGTATAATACTAATTCTATATTTAATTCCAAATTAAATATTACACTTTATAATGTGCGTTTAGTGACTTAGATTCTAAATCTAATCTTTTCGGGTCTCAAAGCCCAATTAACATTCAATGTCAATTTAATTAAAGTCCAATGGGCTTTCAATTAATTTCATAAGGCATGGACTTTGGTCAATATGGGTCAATCCCAAATACCAAAGCCCATTTAAGGAATCACCCTTAGAAACCAATTTAGGCCCATTAGGCCCAATTAAAATTTAAGGTCCATTTAGTTATATTTGGACTTTATGGATATGGTTTTGGGCCCAATTGGATCCAACCAATTAGCCTAAACCAAACTTGGCCCAACCAAGCCCATTAAGCCCAAATACAACTTTACAAGCCCAATTCCAAATTTGGCCCAATTAATTAAATTATAAAATTCCAAATTTCACAATTAAATTAATCTAAAGTGTATAGCCATAATTAATTAACCAAAATAATATTTCCAAAACACCAATTTTCATAATTAATCATGTTAATTATCATCAACACATGTCCAACACAATTGAATCAAAAAATCATATCATTTTCCATGCTTCAAAGTCACGGCAATTAGGGTTTATTGTCCAATTTCGATTTTAATCAAATTAAATCCTAAATCAACAATTCTCAAGTCTTTCAAACTCTTCCAATGATTCAAAAAAAAAATCACCATGACATTAGGGCACACACCATTCGGCCAAGCCAATGATTTGGGGAAAAATTGATCCAATCCAATTTTCATCAAATTGATCATGCATAACACCATGTTATCATCATTCAAGCATACATCAACAATCAATTTCATCAAAACATGCTCAAATCATTTTTACCCAAATTTTACCCTAATCAAATTTCATGCTTAAATCATGGCTCTTGATACCATTGTTAGGTTTCTAAGGTCAAACCAAGATCGATTTAAGCATTTAAATGTGTGAATACGATAAAGAAGTATGGCGGAATCATACTTACATTGATCGGATTTTGATGCGATGAACACAAAATCTTTTGCTCCTCTATAAAGCTCTCGGCAATGGCTCCCTTTTTGTGCTCTCCAAGTTTCGGTCAAGCTCCAAGCTTGGGTGTGGATTCCATGCCCATGGGTGAGTTTCCCTATCACCTTTGTATGACTCCTAATGTGTGCTAGCACTTGTGAAAATTTGCAACAAATCTTCACATTTTCTTCTTCTTCCACTCTCGGCATTGTCAAAAATGGAGAAGGAGAGAATTGGCCCTTGGCCGAATGGGAGGGAGAGAGAGGAAGAGAAGTTGTGTTTTTGTGTTGTGTATATGGTATTTGATTTTCAAAAAACAAATACCAATGCACTCTTTTCCAAAAAGGTACAAGGCAATTAAGCCTTCCGATAACTCACATAACTCATGAATAGTGACTAGCATCACATCACTCCAAGTGATGTGACTTCCATCACAAGAATGACTAATGATGTGACGCGTGATGTGACTTGTGGGCCGCACTTAAATTCGAAATATGAGTGGGCCCGCAAACACTCCCGGGCTCGGGTTTGCTAATTCTGAATTAACGAATTTTCCGTTGCGACGTAATTAAATCAAATTTAATTAAAGAATTGTTCCTACAAAATTACTATTCACGTCGCTAGCGAATTAATTCTAAATTAACTCGTTTGCCCGAATTAAAATCTAATTTTAATTCCACGTCGAAATCTAATTTCGTATAATATATCGAATATTATTTTATCGATTAATTCCAAATTAATCGTTCTCTCTCTTTAAATAATATTTTATCCCAAATAAAATATCCTTGTAATTAATCCTAAATTAATTTTCTCTCTCTTATAATTAATCACAGATTAATAATGTGCGAGTCATACGTCATCGGTGAATCTTCGGGAAACGGCCCATGAGATCCCCGTGTTGGACAGTTATGGCCCATAACATCATTATTTGTTTAGATCATGGTGTTGTTGTACAAATTAACTATGTGACAAATGAGATTGCTCTTTTATCATTTGTAATTAGATTACCAAGATGTATAAATGATAAAAGGTCCATATGATTAGTTCCGGATTGATAAGATATGAGACAGTATCAATCCATAAAGGTTTAATCATTAAATATCCCTAGTCGTAGTATTATCGAGATTAGACATCGATAATGCGGAATAGACTAGTATTGCACTTGTGCATGTTATGGGAGCATAACAGCATAGTTCTCATATATTTGGGTACATGATACTCATGCAAGTGTAATAGAAGGTTGTGTTTTACCGATGGTATGAAAAACAGCTTCGCTCTGGATAGACCCATCGGAATTCCATTGGTAGTATGACTATGTGTCTATGGAAGTCCGAATCAGGGTAGGTGTATTTGGTCTTAACTTGAGACTTGCACCGCTAATACTTGTGACAATCAATATACTTTGGTTTTGGTCATCTAGGGCTTTAACAGGTTCTGTGTACACCAATATACTTTGAGAATCGTAGTGTATTGGGTGTGATGTCGAGATGGAAGTATCACTCCAGTTATAGTGGAGATGATGATCACGTAGGATACGGAACTGGTTCTCTTATATGCTGCAGCTATCGGGATATTATGACTAGGTCATGTTTATCCGATTATAGAGACTAGTTACCAGAGATCCGATATGTTCTTCGTACGGGGCATACACGATTCCAGCCCCAGGCCTTGCACGTGACATCCGATGCTGGATCGTTATACGCAATACTATGTATACTACGCGTGATATAGATCACATATTCCAGTAAGAATATTTCTGGAGAATTGGGTAGGCACGATGCTTTGCTAGAAGCCAACCATGTCTTGTAAATCGGTAAAAACGTAGTACTAGGTACATACGTGTTCGGATAGTCCGACGACCAGATTTACTACCAACATATCCGGGGATCTCATGGGTCACTTCCCGAAGATTCACCGATGACGTATGACTCGCACTTTATTATCTGGGATTAATTAGAAGAGAGAGAAAATTAATATGGGATTAATTACAGAATATTTTATCTGGGATAAAATATTTATTAAAGAGAGAAAACGATTAATTTGGAATTAATCGATAAAATAATATATTTGATATATTATACGAAATTGGATTTCGACGCGGAATTGAAATTAGATTTTAATTTGGGCAAACGAGTTAATTTAAAATTAATTCGTTAGCGACCTGAATAGTAATTTTGCTAGGCATAATTATTTAATTATGTCGCAACGGAAAATTCGTTAATTTGGAATTAGCGAACCCGAGCCCGGGAGTGTTTGCGGGCGCACTCGCATTTCGAATTCAAGTACGGCCCACAAGTCACATCAAGTGTCAAATCACTAGTCAATCAATTGATGTGATGTCTAGTCACTTTGAGTGATTTGACAACTTGTCATGAGTGATGTGAATAATGATGGAGGTGGTTGTGGCTTTAATGCTTTGACTTTTGGTAAATGAATTTTTGAAATTCATTTTTTGTTATTAGATACACAAATCTCCAACAACCAACACATCTCCATCTCTCTCATTCTCTCCTCTCTCACGCCCAATGGACTGTTTTTCTTCTTCTGTTTTTCTGTCATTGCCGAGACATGAAGGAGAAGCAAAAGAAAGATTTATGGCAAAAGTTTATGGAGTGCTAGCACACTTTCGGGGTCTTGCGAATGTGATAGGGAAACCGACTTGTGAGCATGGAATCACAACACAAAGCTTGGAGCTTGGTGGATCACCATGGCCGAATTTTGGAGGAGCACAAAAAGCCCACTGCTGTGAGCATCATAGGATGAGGAAATGATTTTTTTTGTGTTCATTGCATCGCTCAACCGATCATTGTAAGTATTCCGCAACTTCTTTGAGTATTCACATATATGTTCATTGCTTGAATTGATCCATAGGACTTAATAGAACCCAACAATGGTATCTTGAGCCATTTTAAGCATGAAACTTATTAGGGTAAAATTTGGCAAAAATTGATTTGAGCATGTTTGAGTGAAATTGATTGTTTGAGTATGCTTAAATTATGATAACATGGTGTTATACATTGTCAATTTGATAAAAATCGAATTGGATAATTTTTCCCCAAAATCATAGGCTGGTCGAATGGTTGTCTTGCCCTAAAGTCATGGTATTTTGTGTTTTTGATCATTGGATGAGTTGGAAAACATTGGGTAATGTTGATTGTGGATTTAATTGGATTAAAACCGAATCGGACATGAAAAAACCCTAAATGTCGTGACCATTATGCATGGAAAATGATTGATTTTTTATTCAAATGTGTTGGACATGTTTTGATGATAATGAGCATAATTAATTGTACAAATTTGTGTTTTGGAAATGTTAATTTGGGTAATTAATTATGGCATACACTTTAGGTTAATTAAGTTATGAATTTGGAATTTGGTAATTTAATTAATTGGGCCTTTTTGGAAATTGGGCTTGAAAAGTTGTAATTGGGCTTAATGGGCTTGGCTGTACCAGTTAGGTTTAGGCTAAATTGGTTTGATCCAATTGGGCCCAAAACCATATCCATAAAGTCCAATTATGACTTAATGGACCTTCAATAATAATTGGGCCTAATGGGCCTAAATTGGTTTCTTGGCAAATAAGGGTGATTCCTTAAATGAGCTTTGGTATTTGGGTTTGACCCATATTGACCAAAAGTCCATGCCTTAAGAAATTAATTAAAAGCCCATTGGACTTTAATTAAATTAACATTAGATATTAATCGGGCTTTGAGACCCGTAACGATTAGATTTAGAATCTAAGTCGTAAAGGTTCGTTAATAAAGTGTAAATATTTAATTTGGAATTAAATAAATGAATTAGTATTAAATGCAAATTAAATTGGATTTAATGTTGTAGTTTAGTATAATTCAAGAATTCGTACTTTGAGTACTTATTCACAAAACGAGTTTGACTCGCGCAAAATCAAATTGTTGTTTGAACATTGGATGGTCATTAAATTCAGATTAATTAATTGGATTAGATTGATTGATAACATGCTTGTGTGAATACATGGTTGCGATGTATGAATAATGTATATCGAATGGATATTAGATGGGTGAGGGCAATTTTGGAAATTGTTGTAATAAATTTAGAATTTATTAATTGGACCTGCGAGTCCAGCCTATTACCTCTTTGACTCTGTGTATTTCTCTTCTCACCTATTCCCATCAATGTAAATGAGGTTTCTTTAGAAGTGTTATGTAATCGGGTAGAAGTAATACTTGTGCTAGCGGGAGAGAGGAAAGGGAGAGATTTGTTCTAGGAACAATGTTTAAGTATCCATCCGCATATCATTATTATATTTATTTATATGCGCCTTATTATGTGTTTAGAATGCATGTTTAAGGGTGTATGATGATGAGACCTTAACAAAGATAATTAATTGGTTGCCAATTACACGCGAAAAACCCTCACATCATATTAAGCGTTTTTCCTTCCATTGAGTGATTCTTACTCAAGATCCAAGACTGGCAATGGTTTGTTGGCCAAAGTAAAGACCTTTGTCTGTCGCATATGTGTTTGAATCATGAAAGCTTTTTTCCATATCGGTGTCTTGTCCAAGTTGTGATTTTTTGGCCAAAGTCAAGATCACTTCTTGTCCATCGACATGATTACGAAGCTTTCCAAGGTCAATGGGTTCCGCTTAACTGGGATCACTAAGTTTGTTGTGCCAAAGCCAAGGCTTAGTTGATTCAGAGGAAAAACGTTAGGCAATATATTGGATATATTGGCATATATAAGATATATGTTTCGGACTGGATGTCCACCTACTGGATCTAGGAATTGGATGGGATCCAATTGATCTTAGAGATCTACCTAGTTAATTATCATACAATTTGTTGGCCAAAGTCAAGATTGTGTGTTATTTAACGGGATCCTAGCCACTAGGAAACAAGGTTTCCGAGTACTCAACAGAGGGTTAGAGGCTCGCCGAAAATAGTGGGAGGCAAGTATTAAATTTGCAATATTCATTTAGTTACTTGCCATACGCGCTCATTTCAAATTTATCATCAAATAAATTAATATATTAGTTGGACTAATATTTAATGTTGTTTTAATAAAACAGTTGGACTGTATTCAAACTATTTGAATTAATAGTTGATTTTATAATTGGATTATAGTAATCAATATAATTGAAATAACCAATTTAATTATAGTTGATTATATAGTTAGACTATAGTAATCATTATAATAAATAGTACCTTAAAATCATTGATTAAATAGTTGGACTATTAGAATCAAGATAAATTGAAAGATTAGTGTTTAAAACATAATTCTGGGTGAAAATGTATTTAAACGACTTTAATTTTCAATTGGGAATAAAACTTCAGGATAGTCCTGAAAACTGAGAAGTTAATCTATTTGATAGAGTAACGTCTCGAGCCTAAGCCTGGAGTTAAGCAAATAGTAGAACATGATATTTGGAATATTCATGTGATGATAACTTTAGTGCTTAATCAATTATACTTGCCAAAAAGACTCCTTAATTTCTTAATCAGAACTAAGGATTGGATCCTTATAGTATGATATTGAAATTGAAGGATCTTCATAGATCTATCCTTAGATCTTAGAAGTACTAAATTGCAATAGTAAACTCTTGGAGAGTTAATGGCTATACTCAATGAGACAAAGCCAAAGTTTGCAATAAGGCAAGAAGCGCAAGGCACACCTTACTTTGACATCCCAGAAGGCCAAGGCTTGGCCAAAGGCTTCTGGAGTGTGGAAAAATGGGCAAAGGCAAAGTCATTATAATCTTCTGGGAAGACAAAGGACACATCCCAAAATGTCTGCCAAAATTGTGGCAAACGGGGACACGGATGCGTGACTGCCGTATGGACAAGGCAGACATGAAGGAATTGAAGACGGTGCAAGGCTCCGACTTCAAATATGTTGTTTATAAACATGTTCACTACTAGTATTAAAATTGGATTTTAAATACTGGATGTGGTACATAAATATGTACTGGTGTGCAGAATCTGCTGATAAGCAGGATACTGACTTCAGTTGAGATTTATCTGCGAATCGAAAACGGGACGAAAATCGCTGTTTTAACCGTAGATACCAAAGTTTAGGAACTGCCATCTGGGTGTGTACTTAAATTAGGAAACTGTTAAAATGTAACTAGTTTGACTAGATACCTCTCTATATCAAGGTTTAACCCGTTGCGGGTGTACCTTTATATTCTAGAACACTAAAGTGTTTTATTTTATAAAGATGATATTGAGATAAGCACATTAGATATGAATAACAATATTTATATTTTGAATATAAATAAATCTCAAACATATAACAATCACAAACAAATAGCTCAAACTGAGTAAATCAATTGAGACTTATATGTGGCATTGTTGTCTGGGACACAATTAAACAAGACTCGTATATCCACACTTTCGAAGAGTGGGTACTAGGACAAATTTGATTCCAATCAAATAAAGTCTACGAATCTAGTTTATTGGGCAAAGCGCCTAAAACACATTTTACTTGGTAAAAGTGTAAATGCCATCGATCTGTTAGCCCTCGTTCATAGTGACGTAAGTGGGCCCATATCTAGCTAGGCTAGAGGTGGATATGAATGTTTCGTGACCTTTACGGATGTGGCATCGCGTTATGATTATGTGTTTCTTTTGAAACACGGATCAGAAACTTTTGATGAAATCAAAGAGTTTCGACACAAAGTAGACAAACAGATTGGCTAAAGTATTAAACACCATGATTAGACCATGATGGAAAATACTTAAGCAATAAGTTTCTCGTATACTTGAAAGAGTATAGTATTCTTTCAATGAGGACTCATCCCGGAACACGTCAGTTTAACGATATGTCCGAATAGAGAAACCGAATTTTGTTGGACATAATATGGTTAATCATGAGTCGCTCTGAGCTACCATTTCCTTCAAAGGATATTCATTTAACAGTGCAAAACTTATTTTGAATAAGGTTCCATAATAATCTGTTAGACAAACTTCATATTAGATATGAAACAGGAAAGAAACCGGGTTTTTCTCATTCCTGAAGATTTGGGTATGCTAGGCATATATTTGGATGATACCAAACTAGAACCCAAATCGGATAAGTGCCTTAGTTGTAGGTTATCCTAGGGAAACCAAAGTATAGTACTTATACAACTCACAACAGAACAATGTAATTTTTGCTCACCATGCGTTTTTCCTAAGAGGAATACCTATATGCAGTGGTAAGTGAGAGGAAAGTAAAACTCGATGAAATCGAAGTAATACTGTTCCAGACACCGATTCCTTAATAGACATAAATAGTTCATCAAGGATGAAACTATACCAAAAATCTTCGAATACACAAGAACCGCGTAAGTCGGAGAGAGTCGGAAAACAACCTGGGAGGTATGGGTTTCTGATCTCACCTTATAAAGATGTCAATCTTATTGAGGGACACGAACTGACTACGTATGAGGAGGTGATACTAGGTATCGACTCCTTATTATGGCAAAGTGCCATAATGTCCGAAATGGATTCCATGTATAGAAACCTTTTGGAGGATGTTTACAACATCCTTACGGTTTTGTCATACCAAAACAAGCAAACAAGGTTTGCAAGTTATTCGATCCATGGATGAATTGAAGCAAACATATCATTCTTGGAATTATCATTTTGAAGTATCATAATGGTATATGATTTAATTCAAAACGAAAATGATTCTTGTGTATATAAGGAGGTTAGTGGGAGAGCACTGACAGTGATGTCCTAAGTAATGATGACATGTCATTCTTGGAAATGATATTCCCATAATACAATCGGTGAAAGCTTGGCTTTCAAGAAAATTCTCCGTAGAATTCTTGGGAGAATCAACATTTATTCTAGGAATAAATATCTACTGGGATATATCTAAAAATTGTTGATACTCTCCGAGAACTCGTACATTGAAATAATTGTACGCGACCTGGTGTCTCATATACTTTGAGCATATGGAGTCATAATCAGGCCAATCCGAGTGTTAGTCACTGGATTGATGTTAAGAACATCCTTGAGTATCTTAGAGGAACTAAGGATGCTGTCTTTTACTATGGAGAATGAGAACTTGAAGTGACTGAGATCACTACTGCAAGTTTCCAAACCGATAATAACGACTATAAGTCGTATAACGGCACTATAAAGTTTGAATAACGGAACAGTGAGCTGGAAAGCTTCCAAGCAAGATACTGTTACCGGATAAACAATAAAAGTGGATTATTGCTGAGGTTGAGGCAACAATGGAAGCCTTCTGGATTGATAATAATCCTAATTAGATTAGGAATAAATCTGTTAGCAGCTGAGCTAGGCTACAGCACAGGCTAAAGAATTAATGGTCTCATCAATGACCCAGATATATACTTCAATTATTCATCTGATTCGTTCGGATCATACATCATGGCGATGTGATGATCGAATAAATCGCATCAGATAATAATCATGCAAATCCGCTGACGAAAGCATTTTCTCAGCAGAAGTTTGAGCAAACCGTACATAGTTCGGGTGTAGGACACTTGAGTGATTGGCAATAGGCCAAGTGGGAGATTCTTGGACAGTTATGGCCCACATCATCACTATTTGTACAGATCATGGTGTTGTTGTACAAATTAACTATGTGAAAAATGAGATTGCTCTTTTATCATTTGTAATTAGATTACCAAGATGTATAAATGATAAAAGGTCCATATGATTAGTTCCGGATTGATAAGATATGAGATAGTATTAATCCATGTAGGTTTAATCATTAAATATCCCTAGTCGTAGTATTATCGAGATTGGACATCGATAATGCGGAATAGACTAGTATTGCACTTGTTCGTGTTATGGGAGCATAACGGCATAGTTATCATATATTTTGGTATTGGATACTCATGCAAGTGTAAGAGGAGGTTGTTTTTACCGATGGTACGGAAATAGCTTCGCTCTGGATTGACCCCTCGAATTCCATTGGTAGTATGACTATGTGTCTATGGAAGTCCGAATCAGGGTAGGTGTATTTGGTCTTAACCTGAGACTTGCATCGCTAATACTTGCGACAATCAATATACTTTGGTTTTGGATGTCCAGGGCTTTAACAGTATTTGAAAATTCGTTAATTTGGAATTAGCGAACCCGAGCTCGAGAGTATTTGCGGGCGCACTCGCATTTCGAATTCAAGTGTGGCATACAAGTCACATCAAGCGTCAATCACTAGTCAATCGATTGATGTGATGTCTAGTCAGTTTGAGTGATTTGACACTTGTCATGAGTGATGTGAATAGTGATGGAGGTGGTTGTGGCTTTAATGCTTTGACTTTTGGTAAATGGATTTTTGAAATTCATTTTTGTGTATTAGATACACAAATCTCTAACAACCAACACATCTTCATCTCTCTCATGTTGGGATTTATGTCCTAGAGCTTCATGTATTGAAAATGGAATTGATTATTGTAATAATAATAAATGCATTATTCATTTTATCAAAGTTGTTTGATTTATATGCATATTGTCCAATTGTCTTGTTTACCTTGATTACTCTTGTACCTTTAAACTTAGTGTATGTTTGATGCACAAGAGGATTTAAGTCTAAAATTAGTAATCTAAATAGTCCATAGAGAGCGAACAAGGATGGTACTTTGTTTGTGGTTTATCTATAGCTGCGGTCCATTCTATACTTGTATGACGATCTTTATCCGGGATCATTCATGTAGTGACATGGGAATGGAGGCACATTATATGATAAGATCATATAGGACTGGACTCGGATAAATACGAATTTCTTTTAACATCCGTTAACCAAAGAAATTAATTTTATCTAATAGATGGTCATATATGGATTCGATCTTAATCCTGAGTGTACAACGAACTCGTGCATGACAGGTTATGTCCTTTGATTTACTATGGTGAGGTTGGTGTGTTGCATTCCCACCAATAACTAGGTATTTTGGGGATATGATTTGGTATGTAGCTGTGAACGTTTTACATAGATATGGAATTCACTACTTCTTACGAGAAGCAGATGAATATCTATTTTAAGAGTTGATTCGGGACTTGAACAATTTGAGCGCTCAACTTTTCTATTACGAATAGAAAGTATTTTATATTCATAATTGTTATGAATTAATTGTTCATTATAGAATTAATGGTGCTTAAAAGACAAAATATTTAGAGGGGTTTTAACGGACTTATGACCCGGCTCTATTTATGAGATATTTGTGAAGGGCTAATCCATATGTAATGACTATATCGATGGACGCCGAAAATGTTCGATTTATTTAATCCATCTTCGGTAACGGGAGTTCAACTTCGAGTTTTTAGTGGAATAATGCGGAGTTAATAATTCGTAATAATTGATTAAAGAGTTTAATTAATATTTCAGAATTATTGAAGCTTGGAACCGTAGGTCCATTTGGTCCCTGTGCTAGCTCGATTAACTGTAGCAAACCTAATATAACTAGATTGTCTAAATATATGCTCACATTATATTTATTTATATATTATTAATTAGATTAATAATATTTATTGTCACAAATGAAAACTATGTTAAATTAGTTTAACTTAATGTTTTCTAGAATTCTTTGATTATGAGATAATCAAGTCTTGATTATGAGATAATCAAGTTAGTAATAATTATGAGATAATTACTACAACATAATTGAAGGTAAATAAATCATTATTAATATATTGATTTTTATTTATCATTGGAGACAAAGCCATATGGCTTACCATGTCATCCAAGCAATTATGTCTATTAGGTGGCTTGGATACACCTAATAGATTTGTCATTAGCTAATGCATTTTATGCTTTGGTATGGCCTCCACATTCATGTGTTTGCCATTGAAATAAAGCATTGAATGCTTAATGACAAAGCCATTGTCTTTAGCTTAACATTTCTTATGCTTTGGTATGGCATTCACATTTTTGTGTTGGCCATTGTAAGAAAGCATTAGATGCTTAATGACAATGTTAGTTGGCTTGTGTAAGAGAATATAATCTCTACCATTTCTCTCACTTCCTAAGGTTAACACTTTGCATCCATTCACACAATTATTGTGAGAAATATTTGAGAGAAAATAGAGAAGAACTTCAAATATTCACAAGTGTTGTGAGAGTATTTGAAAATTCCAAAAAGGCCAAACACCATTGTGACATCCTAAATCTCTAAATAGTTTAGAAGTTTAATCTTTGTGAGTGAGCCCACAATTTGATTTGTTGGTTTCGAGTCATAGTTTGGAAGATCGAGTGTTGATCCAAGTGTTGGACACCAAAGATTGATCTTGGCAACTACAACAAAGGGATGAGGCAAAGAAAATTTTGAAGATCCATACCGGACTCGGTGCCACCACAAGCAACTTCTGCTCGCCGCTAAGGAAAGTCGTTTCCTACAATTGGTATAAGAGCTTAAGGTTGAAAAGTTTTCTTAACCCTTTCTCTTTTTAAGTTTAAGTTTTAATATTTATATTAGATATAAATTATTAATATGCATGTTGTGATGAGTAGGCACAATTAGATTCATGAGATGAATGGTTTTTTAATGTTCATGTGATGAATGTTTACTTTGATTCATGTGATGAATGTATTGCGTTGATCGTTAATTTTTCCGTCTCTTATTTTAGTATTGGAAATGTAAGACCATAAGGTCATATTCTTTCAAGTGTTGTAAGTTCATTTCTTTTGTAATAAGTCCATTTTGGAACTGAATTTGTAACTTGGAGGAGCCGATGCCACAAAGGACTCATTACGAACCTATTCCGCGAAGAACTCAATAACATACCATGGAGCAAGTTTTGAAGACCAATGGATGCCTTGGATTTATTGTACTAATTAGATTAGTATTTTTTAAAAAATAAGAGTCGGGTTAATGCAATTTATGTATGTATGTGAAACTTCATTCCGTTACGAGTCCGTAAAAAAAACGGGGACCAAAACGGACTCCGGAAGCTCCTGAACGGAGTAAATGAAGTTCTAGTGTTTTGACACCAGACCAATTTCGTTCGAACTCCCGTAAAACGAAACTCAAACGTTTTGCTACTGCCTGGAAAACATTCGAACACCCAAAAAACGTAACACAAACGTTTTTATATGTGTTTTAAATTATTTATAACATATAGCCTAGAGTGTCTACTCTTGCATTTTCATATGCCATAACATGTAGACATGCATGATATTCAAGTTATAAAATATGATTTTATGTAAATTTAAAAGTTAAATTAGAATATAAGATGCATGTAAACGAATTAATAAGATTAATTAGTTTAAAGGTTTAAAAATTACGAATTCAAGTTAAGAACAAATGGACATTATGAGTATATTATTTTCCTTGGTATATCGGATGGAAACCCGGATATAAATTCCATAGCCGCTTCCGAATGGGCGGTAATTTGGTTTGCACTCGGGATACAATTTCACGTACCTTTGAGTAAATAACATACTTTTATCTGTTAAATGGTTTAATGATATATAGTCCATTAGTTGAATTCTAAATTTTAAAACCTATAAATGAACTAATATTTTAATTGTTAAAATTAATTAGATCACTTAAGAAACTTGATTAAAAAAGTTTAATTAAGTTAATGATTAGTAGAGACTAATAAGTATTAGTGAATAAAATTTTAAGTGTTAAAATTGGTTAGATCACTAATAATCCACTAGTAATAAAGATATGTTTTAGCCGAGCATAATCTTAATACATTAGAACTAGTGAGATAGAAACCTTAAACTTCAAAATAGTGAGTGGGAGAGGGATATACCACAATATATCTCGCGATCTCCATTGTTATCCAGAAACGTGAGATTCAATAGGCGCCTCGAGACGGCTTTGCTTTCGTCCCCCTACGGATGGTGTCCTTATTGGGTCAATATCAAGTTTGGATTCCGAAAGGATAGGGACTCTAGATGTATTTGGTGATTTGACCTACCTACTACGGCGGCACTTCACTAGTTAAGTCCAAGGGTTCCGAAATAATGGGTCACACTCACAAAGGAATGGTGTAAGTTGTTAATCAAAGCTTCCTTGATCAAAATAACGGTAGTTGATTAATATAGGAATAAGAGTTATTTCAGATATATTAATCAATTGAGAATGTCTCAATCTATCATGCGAATACTTGACCTACCCTACGGCGGCACTTATTTGTGGGATGATAGATAATCGTGGCATAGTAATTCTTTTAGGTTTCTAATTCATTATACATTGATCATGCATCATGTTTAATTTTATGCCTAAATGTTTGACAATTTTAATATGCGACGAATGAATATTGAATGTGCGTTTATTATTTTTTCAGCCATGGCATCTGCAATAATCTCCATTATCAAACAACAAGAAAAATTAACCGGGGATAATTATGTTAAATGGAAAAGTGACATGAATGCTATCTTGGTCTGTGAAGACCTTAAATTTGTCCTAATGGAGGAATGTCCTCCTGAGCCAGCACCTAATGCTGGCAAAGCTGCACGTAATGCCTATAATAATTGGATTAAAGCTGATGAGAAAGCCCATAGCTATTTGATAGCATCCATGTCTGAGGTTCTTGCTGCACAGCATGAGAGGCGACAACATCAATGATTATGCAGTCATTACAGAACATGTTTAGGCAACCTTCAGACCGGCAACAATATGAGGCAATTGCCTCTGTATTGACCGCTAGAATGAAGGAAGGCACATCAGTCCGAGACCATGTGTTAAGGATGATGGCTCATCTTAATATGGCTGAAACCCATGGTGCACGTATTAATGTGCAAAGCCAGGTGACAATGATCATGGAAACCCTTCCGAAGAGTTTCCTGCAGTTTAAGAGCAAATGTTTGAACAAGTTGACTTTCACATTAACTGAACTGCTGAATGAGCTCACCAATTATGAGTCTGTTACGAACGGTCCTCGTAGGCCCAATACCGAGGCAAATGTTGCCGAATCTTATAAATCTGCAAAGAAGACGAATAAAGGCAATTGGAAGGCAAAGGCAAAAACAATGAAAAAGAAGAACAATAAAAGCTCCAAAAGAACCAATGCCAAAGGAAAATGTTTCCATTGTGAACAACAAGGGCATTGGAAAAGGAATTTTCCTAAATACCTTACAGACCTTAAAGAGAAGAAGAACTCAGGTAAATATGATTTACTTGTCATTGAGTCTCTTTTGGTGGAGATGATAAATCCATATGGATTGTTGATTCTGGTGCCACTAACCATGTTTGTTGTCTTTGCAGCTACTTGACTCATGGAGGGACCTTACTGAAGGTAGCTTTACCATGAGAGTTGGGACAGGGGATGCTGTTTCAGCAAGAGCAGTGGGAGTTTCAAATTTGAATTTTAATAATTATTTATGTTTGAATGGTGTGCTATATATTCCTGGTTTTCACAGGAATTTGATTTCTGTAACAAAACTTATGGAATGTGGTTTTTCTTTTTCGTTTAATAATAAGTCAGTTATTATTAGTAGAAATGGATTAATATATGCACAGGAAACTCCGAAAATAATCTATATGTATTAAGGCCGTTATGCATGAATCATGAATCACTGCTTAATACTCAAATGTTTAAGATTGAAAGATCTAAAACTAAACGGCAAAAGATTTCTCATGATGATACCTATTTATGACACCTTAGACTTGGTCACATTAACCTTGACCGGATAGATAGACTAATTAAGAACAGAGTTTTAAATCAGTTAAAACTTGGTACTTTCCTTGTCTGCGAATCCTGTCTAGAAGGCAAAATGACCAAGAGACCTTTTACTGGAAAAGGGATAAGAGCCAAGAAGAACTCTTGAGCTAATACATTCGGATGTTTGCGGACCGATGAAAGTAAAAGCCCGAGATGGTTTTGAATACTTCGTCACTTTCATTGACGATTATTCCAGATATGGGTATGTTTACCTAATGCCGCACAATTCAGATACATTTGAAAAGTTCAAAGAGTATCGTGCTGAGGTTAAGAACCAATTATTAAAAGCATCAAAATTCTACGATCAGATCGTGGAGGAGAATACCTTGATAGAGATTTTGAGGAATTCTTAGTCGAGCATGGAATTGTTTCCACAGCTCACAGCACCTGGAACACCACAATAAAATGGTGTTGCAGAAAAGAGAAATCGAACCCTACTAGACATGATAAGATCAATGTTTAGTTATAGCACTCTACCTAGTTCATTCTGGGGGTATGCATTAAAAACTGCAAAGTATATCCTGAATGTAGTTCCTTCTAAGTCTGTTTCTAAGACTCTCTTAGAGTTGTGGAATGGTCGTAAAGCTAGTTTGTGATATTTTCACATATGGGGGTGTCCAGCACATGTGCTAAAGAACAAGACTACTAAGTTGGAACCACGTTCACAGGTGTGCCTATTTGTAGGCTATCCTAAGGAAACTAGAGGTGGATTCTTTTATAGTCCAGAAGATAATAAAGTATTTGTGTCGACAAATGCTACATTTCTTGAGGATGACTATATGAGAGAGTTCAAACCTCGAAGTAAAGTTTACTTGAGGAGTACTACTTGCTGGTACGACCAGTACATCATTGCCAAATGTTGACAAAGACATAACACATTCTACATTTGAAAGTCAGATACAAGTTTATCAGGATACCATACCACCTAGGCGTAGTGGGAGGGTTGTAAAACAACCTGAACGCTATCTAGGAAATGGTGAGGTGCAAATTATTGCATCTTGTGATGGTATAGATGATCCATTGACCTATCGTAGTGCAATGAAGATACTGATAAAGAAGAATGGCTCAAAGCCATGAACCTTGAGATGGAGTCCATGTACTCTAACTCAGTCTGGGAACTTGTAGACCAACCTAATGGAGTAAAACCCATAGGTTGCAAGTGGATCTACAAGAGAAAAAGAGGAATAGATGGGAAAGTACAGACTTTCAAGGCTAGGCTAGTGGCAAATGGTTATACCCAAAAAGAGGGAGTTGACTATGAAGAAACTTTCTCGCCAGTAGCCATGCTTAAATCCATCAGGATTCTTCTTTCCATTGCCGCATATTATGACTATGAGATTTGGCAAATGGATGTCAAGACTGCATTCTTGAATGGTAATCTTGATGAGAGTATCTATATGGTACAACCAGAAGGGTTCATTACCCAAGGTCAATAGCAAAAAGTTTGCAAGTTGCAAAGGTCCATTTATGGACTTAAGCAAGCATCTAGATCTTGGAACATAAGGTTTGATACTACGATCAAGTCTTATAACTTTGAGCAGAACATCGATGAGCCTTGTGTCTACAAGCGCATCATTGATGGGAAGGTGGTTTTCCTTGTGTTATACGTTGATGATATTTTACTCATTGGGAATGATGTAAAGATATTATCGGACGTGAAAATCTGGCTAGCTAACCAATTCCAAATGAAAGATTTAGGAGAGGCAAGTTATGTACTTGGGATTCAGATCATTCGGGATCGCAAGAAACGACTGTTAGCAATGTCTCAAGCAACCTATATCGACAAGATTCTTGTGCGATTTGGTATGCAGAATTCCAAGAAAGGTAATTTACCTTTCACATGGGATTCATTTGTCTAAGGAACAGTCTCCTAAGACACCTCAAGAATTGAGGAGATGAGACATATACCATATGCTTCAGCAGTTGGAAGTCTTATGTATGCTATGTTATGCACGAGACCGGACATCTGTTTTGCAAGTGGAGTAGTAGTCAGTAGGTTTCAATCCAACCCAGGATTAGATCATTGAGCTAGATGCATATATAACAGTTCATATTCAAGTATCTTCGGAGAACGAGAAATTATATGCTGTATATACAAGTCAGGATATGATTCTGAGAGGATATTACTGACTCTGATTTTCAGACGGATGTCGATTCTAGGAAATCAACATCTGGATCAGTGTTCACCCTAGGTGGTGGGCTATAGTATGGAGGAGCATAAAGCAATCTTGTATTGCTGACTCCACCATGGAGGCTGAATATGTAGCAGCTTGTGAAGCAGCTAAGGAAGCAGTCTGGCTCCGTAAGTTCTTGGCAGATCTGGAAGTTGTTCCAGATATGGATAAACTACTCACACTTTATTACGATAATAGTGGTGCAGTGGCGAACTCCAAAGAACCAAGAAGCCACAAGAGGGGTAAGCATATTGAGAGGAAATATCACCTCATCAGGGAGATAGTGCAGAGAGGAGATGTCTGTCACACAGATTCCATCCGCAGACAACCTGGCTGATCCGTTTACAAAACCTTATGGCTAAAGTATTTGAAGGTCACCTAAATGGTTTAGGATTACATGACATGTCCCATTTGCTCTAGTCCAAGTGGGAGATTGTTGGGATTTATGTCCTAGAGCTTCATGTATTGTAAATGGAATTGATTATTGTAATAATAATAAATGCATTATTCATTTTATCAAAGTTGTTTGATTTATATCGCATATTGTCCAATTGTCTTGTTTACCTTGATTACTCTTGTACCTTTAGACTTAGTGTATGTTTGATGCACAAGAGGATTTAAGTCTAAAGTTAGTAATCTAAATAGTCCATAGAGAGCAAACAAAGAGGTACTTTGTTTGTGGTTTATCTATAGCTGCGGTCCATTCTATACTTGTATGACGACCTTGATCCGGGATCGTTCATGTAGTGAGTGACATGGGAATGGAGGCACTTGTATGATAAGATCATATAGGACTGGACTCAGATAAATACAAATTTCTTTTAATATCCGTTAACCAAAGAAATTCATTTTATCTAATAGATGGTCATATATGGATTCGATCTTAATTGAGTGTACTACGAACTCCTGCATGACAGGTTATGTCCTTTGATTTACTATGGTGAGGTTGGTGTTGCATTCCAGCCAATAACTACGTATTTTGGGGATATGTTTGGTATGTAGCTGGAACGTTTTACATAGATATGGAATTCACTCCTTCTTACGAGAAGCAGATGAATATCTCTTTAAGAGTTGATTCGGGACTTGAACAATTTGAGCGCTCAACTTTTCTATTACGAATAGAAAGTATTTTATATTCATAATTGTTATGAATTAATTGTTCATTATAGAATAATGGTGCTTAAGAGACAAAATATTTAGAGGGGTTTTTAACGGACTTATGACCCGGCTCTATTTATGAGATATTCGTGAAGGGCTAATCCATATGTAATGACTATATCGATGGACACCACGAAATGTTCGTTTATTTTAATCCATCTACGGTAACGGGAGTTCAACTTCGAGTTTTTAGTGGAATAACGCGGAGTTAATAATTCGTAATATTTGATTAAAGAGTTTAATTAATATTTCAGAATTATTGGAGCTCGGAACCGTAGGTCCATTTGGTCCCCGTGCTAGCTCGATTAACTGTAGCAAACCTAATATAATTGATTGTCTAATTATATGCTCACATTATATTTATTTATATATTATTAATAAGATTAATAATATTTATTGTCACAAATGAAAACTATGTTAAATTAGTTTAACTTAATGTTTTCTAGAATTCTTTGATTATGAGATAATCAAGTCTTGATTATGAGATAATCAAGTTAGTAATAATTATGAGATAATACTACAACATAATTGAAGGTAAATAAATCATTATTAATATATTGATTTTTATTTACCATTGGAGACAAAGTCATATGGCTTACCATGTCATCCAAGCAATTATGTCTATTAGGTGGCTTGGATACACCTAATAGATTTGTCATTAGATAATGCATTTTATGATTTGGTATGGCCTCCACATTCATGTGTTTGCCATTAAAAGAAAGCATTGAATGTTTAATGACAAAGCCATTGTCTTTAACTTAACATTTCTTATGCTTTGGTATGGCATTCACATTTTTGTGTTGGCCATTGCAAGAAAGCATTAGATGCTTAATGACAAGGTTAGTTAGCTTGTGTAAGAGAATATAATCTCTACCATTTCTCTCACTTCCTAAGGTTAACACTTTGCATTCATTCACACAATTGTTGTGAGAAAGATTTGAGAGAAAAGAGAGAAGAACTTCAAATATTCACAAGTATGTGAGAGTATTTGAAATTCCAAAAAGCCAAACACCATTGTGACATCTTAAATCTCTAAATATTTAGAGGTTTAATCTTTGTGAGTGAAGCCCACACTTCATTTTGTTGGTTTCGAGTCATAGTTCGGAAGATCGAGTGGTTGATCCAAGTGTTGGACACCAAAGGATTGATCTTGGCAACTACAACAAAGGGAGAAGGCAAAGAAAATTTTGAAGATCCATACCGGACCCGGTGCCACCACAAGCAACTTCCGCCGCGCTAAGGAAAGTCGTTTCCTACATCTCATTATCTCCTCTCTTATGCCCAATGGGCATTTCTTTCTTCTGTTTTCTTTCATTGCCGAGACCTGAAGGAGAAGCAAGGAAAGATTTGCGGCAAATTTTTCCGGAGTGCTAGCACACTTTCGGTGTCTGCGAAGGTGATGGGAGTAGGGAAACCGACTTGTAAGCATGGAATCACACACAAAGCTGGAGCTTGGGGGATCCCATGCCGAATTTTGGAGGAGCACAAAAAGCCCACTGCCGTGAGCATCATGAATGAGGAAAAAATTTTTTTTTTTTTGTGTTCATCGCATCGCTCAACCGATCATTGTAAGTATTCCGCAACTTCTTTGAGTATTCACATATTTGTTTCATTGCTTGAATTGATCCATGGGACTTAATAGAAACCAACACCCTGGATATGTTAGCAGTAAATCTGGCCAACGGACTATCCGAACACGTACGTACCTAGTACTACGTTTTTACTGATTTACAAGACATGGTTGGCTTCTAGCAAAGCACCGTGCCTACCCAATTCTCCAGAAATACTCTTAAAGGAATATGTGATCTATATCAGGCGTAGTTAGTATACGTAGTATTGCGTATTGCGATCCAGGCATCGGATGTCACGTGCTAGGCCTGGGGCTTGGAATTTGTGTTGCCCCGTACGAAAGCACATATCGGACTCTCTGGTAACTAGTCTCTATAATCGTATAAACATTGACCTAGTCATAATATCCCGATTAGCTGCATCATATAAGAGCACCAGTTCCGTACCTTACGTGATCATCTCTCCACTATGACTGGAGTGATACTTTCATCTCGACAACACAAACCCAATACACTATGATTCTCAATATACCCAGAAGAGGCGTACACAGACCTGTTAAAGCCCTGGACGACCCCAAAACCAAAGTATATTGATTGTCGCAAGTATTAGCGGTGCAAGTCTCAGGTTAAGACTAAATACACCTACCCTGATTCGGACTTCCATAGACACATAGTCATACTACCAATGGACTACCGAGGGTTCTATCCCCCCAGAGCGAAGCTGTTTCCGTACCATCGGTAAACACAACCTCCTATTACACTTGCATGAGTATCCTATACCCAAATATATGAGAACTATGCCGTTATGCTCCCACAACGCGCCACAAGTGTAATACTAGTCTATTCCGCCATTATCGAGTCCAATCTTGATAATACTATGGCTAGGGATATGTAATGATTAAACCTTCGTGGATTGATACTGTCTCATATCATCTCAATCCAGAACTAATCATAAGGACCTTCTATCATTTATACATCTTGGTAATCTAATTACAAATGATAAAAGAGCAATTTCCTTTGTCACATAGTTAATTTGTTCAACAACACCATGATCTGTACAAATAGTGATGCTTTGGGTCATAATTGTCCAACACAAGATTGAACAAAAATTGAGACACACATGGAAAATATCGGGGCCACAATGAAGTCCTTAGAAACACAAATTGGGCAGATTAATTCTTCCATTACCAAGCAGCAGTAAAAGGTATTTGGATAAACTGCCACAGCTGCCAAGCTATCTTTTTCATGTCAAAGCAGCTAGTGGATACAAAAGAAGAAGCTACCATGACCACCATTTGGGTGGTTGCGTTTGGCTGAAGACGTTAAACTTAGCGCTAGTGGGGAGGCAACCCTTGCATTTATTTATTATTATTTGATTTATTTTTTTTATTTTTATTGTGTGCTATTTGTTTATTTATTCGTTTTGCATGCTATTGATGCAGGTAGCACGAAACACCAAAAACTCACGCAACCAAATTCTTACCAGTAGGAGCCTGATCAACGCCCTGCACTGTAGTGTTGTTCCTTAATCTGATTTCTTTATATTTATCTTTCATTGAGGACAATGTAAGTTTACGTTTGGGGGTGTGTTGCATGTATTCCTGCTATTTATTTTTATTCTAAAAAAATTAATTATTTTATTTTTATTGTCTTTGATAGTAAAGCATAAGTCTAATGATGAAATTGAGTGTTGATGAAATTTAGAAACGAAAGTCTTAATTGATTTTTATCTGATGCCTTGAGTAGATGATATAGGTTAGACTCATAAGCACTTAATAATAGGTTTTTAGCAGCAAGAACCTAGGTAGTTGGCAAAGTGACTAGTTGACAAAAATTGTTACCGATGAATGACCGTTTGCTTAGATATCTATCTTAATATACTAATATTATGATGTATGTATGATAAGAAAAAAAAGAAACCATCTATAACCGATAAACTTGAAGCTACCTATGGGCGAGTGTTAGGACCACCATAAGGAGAAATGCTACCTTAAAGGGTAGGTGTGTTTAAAAAAATGAGTAGAAAAAGAGGAAAATAAAATCATACCATACGGCAAAGAAAGACATTATAGAGTTAATTTGAGATATCTAGGTTGGTTTGACCCATCGGATCTCAATTTTTGAGACGAATCATCGAGTTAGCTTACTTATGAGTCGAGCTGTAAATGAACCTTTACACATACACGCTGTGAGTTTGATTTAGATAATTTATTCAAGAACTTAGATTTGAGTTGAAATTGTATACTTTGAAGGTTCTCTGATTTCATTGATAAACACTCTTTGAGGACAATATTAAGCATAACTATCAGGATTATTTTAATTATTTTTAAATTTTTGCATGATTGTGTGTGAATGACGTTTGTGGGTATCGTCGCTGTAAGCCCTCACGAGATTATAACTCATCCACTAGGGCCGCCTAGGGGTTTAAAGGCTTGTTGCATACGCTAAATGCAATTGTGATCCCTACGAAAGTGGCTTAGTTAATTTAGTTATTTTTATTTGTTTATTTGAATTAGTTTTATTTAGTCTTTTGCTCGGGACTAGCAAAACCTTAAGTTTGGGGGTGTTTGATAAGTGTGGTTTATACCCACTTATTCTTGTACTCTTAGCTTATTATTTTGTTAGTTTCCATATCATTTAATATATTTTATAGTTTATTTTATGTTTTATTTGTAGGAAGCATTAATACATGGATCTTGGGACATTTATACATGTTTTGGGACCATACGGACACATCGAAAGCACGCGGGAAGAGCAGAAATGCGGAAAGCAAACATTCAGCCAAATCTGCCACGCGTCGCGATGTGCCATTTACCGCGCGTCGCGACGTGCACTCGCTGCTGACCCTCATACAAAATCTAGAGAAATTGGCGCCACAGCGCCCGCACGCACCTGAAACGTGATTTTTAGGGTTTTAAGATACCCAATGACTCCAAGGCTCTATTATAAATAGATTAGTTCGTCCAAACTCAAGGGGAGAGGCTAATACAGAGCACTAAACACCAAAATACATAATTTTAGAGATTCAAGGAGGAGGATTGAAGAGCAATAAGATGAGACGAAGGCGGTGACGTCCAAAGAAGACGTACAAATTCGGGTTTTATCTTATTGTTTCTTTCTTAGAACTCTAATTATTTCCATTAGATTCATGACTTTGTTTTCATTGTTTTTATCTATTGTCATGAACTAAACTCCTTAATTTTAGAGAATGATGTAACTGATGCTTGAACCTTTGTTTTAATTGTTAATTTTGTTATGAAGTTTTATTAAGTTTATTTGTATTCTTTTGAATTTAATGCTTTGTGTTTGCTGGCCACAAATATGATGATATATGTTTAGAATCTATCTCTCGAGAGAGGGGATTTTTAATAGATATAGAGAATATAACCTAGGAGTTTATAGAGTTCGAGAGAATATATAAGTTCCTTTGAAGTCGTTAATATAGAATCACAAAGCGTAATGAGTTGTTAACTACTAGATTTTTATAAAGATATCGAAGTCTGTAGTTGATGATATGTTCACTGATACTCGAGAGAGGGTGTGGATATTTTCGGAGTCTTAACTTATAAACAATATAACTGAACAAGGATTAATTGGCATGACAAATACATAGGCAACAACTAGGTGAAATCAGGATCTAGAATCTCTATCGTATTAGTCCATCCTATATAATTATTTTTATATTTATTTACTTAAATCTTTATTATTTGTTTTCTAAATAAAGTTAGGATTATCAATTGTAGTATTTAGTGCGAGTTAACGCAATCCCTGTGGGTTCGACACTCTAAACTCATTTATACTAAACTTTACACTGTACACTTGCGGTACGATATAAAATATCACAACAGCTACCCAAACAGTAACCAAATCGTTGTTTGCACAACTGTTACACAGTAAGCCCGAAACTCACCCGATAACGCCATTTTTCACCATTTTCGTATATTTTCACTCCGAAATAATTTCCGGTAATTATTCCAATGCCTAATACACATCCAATACATTTAAATAACATATTTTTCATCACTAAAATTCCAGAATTTCTAGATCTGATATAGGTGCCAAAAATATCATTTTTCATGCTTTAAATCCATTTTCTCAACATTAATCATATTAATATTTACACCAAACAAAGCCACCACCAATGAAGAACTCAAGAATAATTCTAGGAATATAAGAGTGGTCATAACACTCTAGAATGACATCAAGTCATCATATGATAAAATTGAACTAATATTACACTAATATTACTCAATCTTACTTCACGCTTTCATCTAACCTCCAAATCCATCCTCCAAATCCATAAAGCCCCAAAATCCAAGAAAGAAAGAAACCCTAGAATTATTCAAAATATTTAAGAACAAGAAACAAATTCTCTAAGCTTAAGAATATTGATGATTACCTCAAAATCTCCTAATTTCCTTAAGCTTCCTTCTTGATTTCATCTCTTTCTCTCAAGTTTCTTCAAGAAATATTTTGGGAGCTTTCATGGAGGTGTATTTTCGACCAATGGAGCTAATGAATGAGAAAATAAAATTTTCACTTTAAATTATAGGGCTTGGACGAAATTTGGGATATTTTGGTCATTTTGGTTAATTTAATCTAATTAAATATTAAGCTTTAAGTTACTTGTTCAATTTGAATACTCCAAGCTTAAAAGTCATGCCATTTGTTACCATAAAATAATTAACACATGTAATAACAATTATTACAAATGAATATTATTTAATCTAATTAAACATAAAGTTAAAGTAGACAAATTCAAATTGAATACTTCAATCTTAAAGTTTAATATTATTAGTAACCAATAATAATTAAACATATTACACAACAATTATGTAATATGTATATTATTTAATTATCTAAATATTTAACATTTTAATATCTAAATAATTAATTAACATAATTATTATTATATATGTATTTTTATTTACATTAAATAACAAAATACATATATTAATGACATGTGTCAAAATCTCATTTGATAATTAATTAATATGTATCAAATCAAATTTTGTATCAAATACAAATACAAATACAAATACATATTAATTATTAATTTACCAAAATCCCCTAATGCATGTATTTTCGTTTAACCGTTTAAACGATTCGAATTAACTCATTTAATCCGGTAAAGTATTATGAATAATCTGTATTATTCATAACGCGTTGCCCAAGTGCTCAACGAGTACATTTCATATTGTGGGACTCTCTAAGTTTTGGTCTATCCATCACGGAATCCAATTTCGTGTCCATAATTCACTCATTCATGAATTATGATGACCACAGATAATCTCGTTAAACTATGCAAGTCGAGGTCATTGCATACGTATAATCCCTCCATCACAGGCTATCCATATTATACCGGGTAAGGGTGGGCGCGGTTCGGTTTGTTTCGATTTTTGTTAAAAATTGAACCAAACCATATTTTACGGTCTGATTTTTTTATCTCTCAAATCAAACCATTAAATAACGGTTTGGTTCGGATTGAAAATTTTTTAAACCAACAGTTTACAGATTGGTTCGGTTTGGTTTACGAATTATTCTACTTAAAATAAATTTGCATCCACTTAAGGGAAATGTGTATGGTGCCAATGAGCAGTGACTCTTAAAATAAACATCACACAAATATGAGGCTACGATTTCAAATATTCAAAAAAAATACCATTTTGTAGTCACCTTGTAACCAACCGTAAGGCATAAGTATACAAGTTAATGAAATTAAATCTCAGTAAAGTCATGAGTACAACATTGAAATTGGAAGCTAATAAAATAATAATGATAAGGACGGCTTCATCCTTAAGAGTGGCTTACGGCTCCGTCCATTTTGCTCAATACCCAAAGTTATCCAAAGCTTCTTCAATTATTCTTCAATATGAAAAGATACACAACCACAAGAAAACCACATGCTGGAAAAGTTACAAATGAGTTAGTTACTCAGACAAAAATATTAACAAACCAAACTCTGTGCAACAATTGTACCTTCAACATATAAATAATCTTTCCAAAATCAAATTAAGATAATAAGTTCAATTCCAAACTTAATTATAGGAATCTTTAAAAGAAGTCTGACATAAAAAAAATGATGGTTAAGAAACTTAAAAGCTAATAAAAGAACAAGTTAATATTCACCAATACTAAGTAAAAAATAAATATCATATTGAAACTTTAAAGACATATGTTACCTTAATCATCTATACTAAGAGCAGCAAGTGATGGATCCACAGAAGCAGCAATAGCAGTATTAGCAAAGCCTTCTTCTGAAAAACAAAAAATTTAAGAATAAAAGTATTAACAAATAAATATAAGAACATACTAATAAAACGAAAACATAGAGTAAAATTAAAAGAAAAATGCAAACCTTTTTCTATCTCTTCAAGTTTTTGAAAGTATTCCTCATAGTTCTTGAAAGTTGTAGATGCTCTTAGCCAATCCTGCCCACAAACAAGAGCCTCTACCATTTTTGGAGTCAAAGAACTCCTAAAAATATCAAGTACCCGCCCTCATGTGCTAAAAGCACTTTCTGATGCAACAGTTGATATTGGAATAGCTAAAATATCTTTTGCCGTTAAAGCCAAAACAGGATATCAAGCAGCAATTTTTTTCCACCAATCCAATACATTGAATGACTCACCCTCCACAAATGCTTCACGCTCTTCCCCTAGATATCTATCCAACTCACTTTTTTCTGCCAAGCAATCTTGTCCAACTTATTGATTAAAAATAGCCATATGTGATTTAGCTTTGACTTCTTTTCCTTTCACTGAAGTACTCTCAGAGGATTGGTTGTATTTCTTCCTCTTAGGCCCAACAACTGACTCATAGTGAGCAAACATACCATAAAGTTTATATCGAATTCTTCCTGACAATTGATTTGCAATGTCAGCCTCATAAACATTATTAATCATCCACTCAACAAAATACAATTTCTAACGAGGATCCAACACACCAGCAATAAACAATAATACATTCATATTACTAATGTTGCTCCAATACTTATCACGTTTTCTCTTCATCCTCTCAGCCATCATGCGAATTGACATGTCATCACTTTCACATCTTTGCTTAATTTCAAAACCTAAAATTTCATTAACAAAATTATTACAAGTAACATACAGAGAGCCATATATATTCATTGTGGCATCATAAAAATACTTCAAAAATGGAAAATTGTTACGTGCATGTTCCCAATCTTCTTCAGTAGGCACTCCCTTCATCTTCTCATTCATAAGTTCCTGACCAACTTTTCATCCTGAATATCCAGCAAGTCAAAAGCCTTTTGAAATTTAATAGCAATCTCCAACATCAAATATGTGGAGTTCCATCTTGTCTCAACATCTAAACATAAAAAGACTTTTAGTCTCAATCCCTTTTTCCTCAGCACAATTCTTAAACCTAGCTATTCTTGCAGAGGATAACCTCACATATCTAACCACTGACCGAATTCTAAATATAGAATCATCTATATCTTTTAAGCCCTCTTTCACAGTTAAGCTCAATATGCGAGCACAACATCTCATATTGAGAAACTCACCCTTCATAATAAGTGTATTCCATGATTGAAATCTTTTTTTCAAATATTGAATGCCTACATCATTCGCAGAGGCATTATCAACTGTGATGGTAAGAATCTTAGTGAGACCCCAGTTAACAAGATATTTCTCCATAGTTTTTCCAATAATCTCACCAGAATGGCCGGTAACTTGACAAAAGTTGAGTATTCTCTTATGAAAGTTCCACTCCTCATCTATAAAGTGACATGTTAGACACATATAATTCAGATTTTGATTTGAGGTCCATGTGTCTGTGGTTAAGCAAACTCTATGAGCATATGATGAAAAATATCTTTTCAATTTACCCATCTCCTCCCTAAATAATTCCAAACATTCATGTGTCAATGTTCTACAAGAAGGAAGACTAAACTTTGGTTGCAAAGCTTCTAAAAACCCACGCAGTTCTTCATGCTCAACAAACTTAAATGGTAATTCACCAATAATAAACATCCTAGCAAGTCTTCTTTTACACAATCCTGATCAAATCGACTTTCCAAAGTCCCACTACTAGTCCCATTACTATCAATAATGCTAGGAAGAGTCTTCCGTTTTAAGTTCTCTAGATGTTTACATTTATATTGAGAACATCTACCTAAATTAGCATGCATAGTACTAGTTCCTTGTGAACTTTTAAATGCAAAATGTTTCGAGCAATAGTTACAATATGCCCTTAATATACCATTATTCTCATTCTTTGTGAAATGATCCCATACCTCAAACCTATGTCTCTTAGTAGTTAATGCAGAATGAGGGGTTTGTGATGATTTACCACTGCTGAAATCTTCGGGGTCTTCAAGGTTAAGCACTGGTATATTATCATCACAGCATTGTCTCTCATTGTCATCACCATTGGGAGTGCAGGTAGACATCTGAACACACAAAAAAAAATTTAAAGTTCACAGATGATAAATTACCAATATACAAAGAAATCTGCAATCAAAACATTTTTGTAGAAAGAATTACTTTCCTTAGTTTACCCACAAGAACACCGAATTTATTAATAGCTAAGATGAAAACTTAAATCTAGAAAATGGTGTAAGAAAACTAATGCAATTCTTGTGTGTTTTAATCATGGAAAATAAAATTTATGTTTCATTTTCTAGAACCCAAAAAAATAAGTTCACTGATCATGCTTACTAAGCACAACCACATCCGTGTTGGGAAATTGATCTAATTGAGCGGATTCATACACCAATAAGAGTGAGACCTCAAAAACGTTCAATTTAACGAATCACTTAGGATAATATTGACAGTAAAACCAATCATGGTTGAAAATTTTGTAGTCGCTTTCTTATCAAAGAAAGATTACATGTCATTTATGAGCTTAATTACAAGAGTCAGATATGTCAATATTTCCAAAAGATAAAAATACCTTTTAAGTTTTTGATCTTAGTATAGTGCACTTGCAGAAATTCTTCGTTTTAATTTTACTTGGTTCTATTGTGAATTTTATCAAACATTTGATATGCATAAAAATAAAAGTATAATCAAACAATAAACCCCCACGAAAAAAACAAAAAACCAATAATAGAACAACAAAAATATAATAATGTAAATAACAAACCTGAATAAATGTAATGGTAATCTTTTTTTCTTTTTTTTGGCTCACTCTCAAGGCTTTCTTTCTTTCATTGTGTCAATAATTCCTAGAGTGATAGATGAGGACAAATCTAGGAGAGATGAAAGAAGAGTGATGAGCGGTAGAGAGAGAGATTGAGGGATAAGGAAAAATCTAGGGTTTTGTTTTAATTATGACGGTTCGGTTCAGTTTAACAGGTACGGTTCAGATTCGCACCTAAACCGAACCGTAAACCGTTTGAGGTGGGCCAATCCGAACCGCAAATCGAACCGTTAGAAAAAAATCATAAATTCGATCCGGTTTGGTTCGGTTCGCGGTCTGGTTCGGTTCAGTCGGTTTTTTTCCCACCCCTAATACCGGGGATATAGATAGAAACGTCAAATCCATAAGGTATAATATAAATTTACGATCTCTAAATAACACTCGAAACTTGCTTCCAAAGTATACCACAACCATTGATTTACTAGATCGTAAACATGTACAGGATACCTATGCCATGTACACAAGACTGACAAATTCTATCTGATACTCATAAGATATCATGAGCATCAGTCAACACCCAACAAACATGTGGAGGTCTGATCTAATTAGATTGGTGACGTGACTGCCATCAAAGTGTGGATGATGTCTCATATATCCACAGTGGTATCTCAAGTCGAATGACCACTATGCTACTCGACTCGAGAAGATTCTTATTGACGTTGGTGTACCATCTATTAGGAAATCTTCGGTGAGTCATTCAGTGTTTATCAAATAAACACATACACGTCTATATGAGTCTCCCACGACTCATGGTTCATTGGGATAAACCATCGGACCAAATCTCGATAAACGACATATATTGGTCTCAGTGGATTTTACTAACCGACCGTGTAAGTAAATATTGACCGGGAACTTTATTTGAGAATATACAACTTATAGTGACGCTTCCTAATGTCAATTACAAACTACGTTGTAACTGCGCACTACGTTGTAACTGCGCACTACGTTGTAAATCATGGGTCTTTGTCTAATATATACATATCACTAAATTATATTTAGTTTCAATATAATCGTAATTAGATCGAATATGCATATAAAAACAAGAGGTGCAACCATTAAGTAAGTAATATTATGAAAAAATGAATTGTTCGTATTTATGAATCGGACATAAATCCAATCCTAACAATTTCTCCCACTTACTCTAGTGCCAATCCACGGTATCATATACACATTTCAATATGTATCACATATGCATGGCTCTCAAGAGCTTACCTAGCACTCAAGAGGTAGGCAACAACAAGTAGGTCCGCTACAAGATATTGAGTTTTTCCAACTAACTCAATCGTTTCCCTTAGCCAACATCATTCATATTTTATAGAACATAAATTATACATCAATATGACTCAGATACAATATCAACATTATGCTAAAACTACAAAGTTGTCTAAGTATTTAGGGATCAAATCCAAAATACTGTGCAGACAACCGCAATCACAACACTAATATCAAAATTTCTAATCTATAAAGTCACTATGCAACTTCATAAGTCAATACTTCATAAGTTACAACTAATTCCAGTCACATAGTAGAATCATTTGTGACACTCACACTGCATATTTTCTGATTCTATATGACGTAGACCATCTAACGTCATAATTAGACTCAAAACTAATATGACTTTAATGATTTCGGATTATATTCTCCACGAATAAAAAACTCGTTCTTAATATCTCAAAGATAACAAAAAACATGTTTAAAGACCCATCCTATGGTCTACAAGGTATCAAAATAGCTCGTAACAATTACGATTAAATTGATATATTTAATCGCACATAATATAATATTCATTATGACGTCATCCTATGATGCATAAGATTGACTAGACATTCCAATCAATTTCTCTTTTGACAAAGGAATCATCATTTACGAAAGATAAATATTATATACAAGAGACACACTAACTGTCAAAAAGTTATACTAACTGTCAAACAATTATACTAACTGTCACACAGATAGTATTGTTGTGTCCTTTATTAGATCATATCTAATGCACGACTAATAGGAATATCTCACAAGTCTCTGAGTTTTATATCATATATAAAATTTTATATCGAATATAACAAAAAACTACTCTCACTGCTTTCACGGAGAAAATAAGACTTAGGTAAACCTTGTACCTTAAACATCTCATTATTACATTAATAATGATAATGTCGTTATGATATACAACACTAGAAAGAAATTTGTACGCTCCCACTAAACCCACTGTCACATATGTATTCTCTATGCTTTGATAAAATCAGACAATCTGACTGATATCAAAATTAGAGAACACAGATTTTCAAAAAACTCATATGATTCTACAATAGGCTCTATAAGC
>SKCR01012905.1:0-226596 GCA_019454045.1 Zanthoxylum bungeanum
AAGGTTCACTGGTATGGTGACCGGTGTGGGACCTGTGTGGGACCAATATGATCCGTGCCGGTTCCAGTGAGCATGCAAAACACAATATCTCACCTGTATGGACACCGGTAAGGGACCGGTATGCCGGTTTCTATACAAAAATGTAAATATAAAGGTTTTAAGGCAATTTGTATATAAACCTAATGCATCTAAGTGAATGTGCATGTTTCAATTAGTGCCCTAAGCTAAGACTTCACATAAATTATTCAATGTGTGAAAGTATTTATATTCTTCGCTCTTCACCACCATTATGTTTCGATATCTTTTTGTAACGTCTCGCTTTTACGCGTCGAAAACTTCACTCTGTCGCTTAATTTGTTGCATCATCAAAATCCATTATGCGACTATGTCGCTAACAATCTCCCCATTTTTGGTGATGGCAACCCCTTAAAACCTGTGAGCTTTCGAGAGTCCAAATATTGACGATTTTACTCCCTCTCACTATTAGCTCCCTCTCAATGTGTGATTGTCTTCAAAATAGCTTTATAAGACTGAGACAAACACATTAGTACATTTACTCCCCCTTAATCCAATGGTGAGGGTAAAACAAGTTTTAATCTCATTTCTAATGATTTCTCCCCCTTTGGCATTATTAAAAAGTAAAGAAGTAAAATTTAAGTTTAAATGAGATACCAATAAGTAAGTGCATTATCAAATGATGATACCAAAATTTAAAAATCTGCACATTTTGCATTTTCCCTTTTTGTCATAAAAAGTAGAAATTATGCATAAAAAATATTTCTCAAAATTTATACCAATGATTACCAATTAACTAAAGATCAATGCATTTTTAATTATTTCTTCCCAAAATTATGATACCAATTAATCAAATATTCATGCTTTTCATTATACCAATGGGAAATCATGTTGATGTACATGCATTTCATTTTCATTTAAATATGTGAAATGGCAAAATCATTTTCAATGCAAATCAATCAAGTAATCACATATATGTCATCTAACTCAATAAATTCAATGTGATACTTATTGATACAAAATGGGGTTTAAATGTATGATTAAGGAATTTAATGATATCAAATGAACAATTGATACCAATAGAAAGTTGAGTATATTGCCTAATCACTTGTATGCTTCAAAATATATTAACCAATTTGAAATAAGCATACAAATACAAGTTGGAGGAAACGGTACCAATGTTTCTGTAAATATGGAGTTTACCTTTAACCGTTCTCATTCCTCATCTTTTGGAGCCTTTGGGATCAATTTGCAATTCTTTTTAAAGATCCTTCCCAAAGCTCCCCTATAAATTTATCAAGTTCATTTTGGTACCCAACCTTTCTTAGGTTCATGGGGGTTAATCTTGATTCCTTGAGGAATCCATGTATTTTTAATCACATTTTTGTTCATGCACTCAAAAATTTTGTGTCCTTTCTTATTGCATGCATGACAAATGATATTTTCATTTTTAGCAATATTAACATGGAGTCGGTGCCTTAACAAAATAATTCTTCGAGAATTTTCTTTTAATAAAAGGCCTATATCCTAATCTTTCTCTTTTAAATGCACATTTTTGGGATCCAAGTCATAATATGAATTTACTAACTATGTTTTCCAAATCTATAACTTTTGTGTTTAATAAAATATTTTCGTTCAAAATACATTCACATGTTTTTGAGCTAGATGGCATATTAGATATGACATTTTCAAGTTCTAGCTTTTTATCTCTTAAACATGCATTTTTATCATTTAAGCATGCTATTTCTTTTTCATTTTTGTCTTTAAGCATATAATCTCATTATCTAAAACATGAAATTTATCCATACAAGATGAATGTTCATTTTTAAGTGATGAATGCTCATTTTTAACCAATTTAAGTTTATTCTTAAGCATATCACACAACTCATTTAAGCCATTAAAAGCATCAAGTAAATCATTGTATTTCTAAGAGTTGTGTATCTTTTCTTCTTCGCTTTAAAAGAATAAATCATCTTCCTCGATAGCCATGAATGCTATCGTTTTGTCTTTGATATCTTCCTCCTCAGATGAGCTAGATTCGCTATCGCTCTAAGTTGAAGTAGCTTTCAATGTCTTTTTCTTAGATTTTCCTTTCATTTTCTTCAATGGGCAATCGATATGTATATGACCCGGTTTATTACATTCATAGCAAATAATTTTCTTGTGCTTCCGTGGCCATTTTTATTCTTTCTTTTCATCTATCTTTGATTTTCATTTAAGCTTTGCGGATTTGAGAAGCTTCTTGACCTTATTGGTTATTATTGCCAACTCATCATCACTATCTTCCTCACTTGAGCTTGAATCATCTATTCTTCTTGCTTTCAAGGCAAGATTCTTTCTTGTTCTCTTCTCATCTTCCTTCTTTTGATCCATTTTGATCTCCACTTCATATTCAAGCAATTTTCTGACCAAATCATCTAGCTTCAAAATGTTCATGTCGTTTGCTTCTCTAATTGAGGAGTTGTAGCTTCTATATTCCTTAGGAAATGACCTAAGAATTTTCTTCACTTGATCAGTTGGCCCAATGATTTTCCCTAAAACACCTAGATGGTTTATAATGATTGTAAAGCTTGAAATCATGTGATCAATTTCTTCCCCGAATTTCATCTTGAAGTTGTCCAATTAGCACATAAACCGGTTGATTTTTGATTCCTTCACTTGGCTCGTGCCCTCATTGATCATTTCCAAAGACTTTCATAGCTCATATGCGTTTCCACACTCTAGAAGCTTGTTTATTTGACTTCGATCAATAGCACAAAGGAGTTGGTTGAGTGTCTTAGCATTTTGTGAGGCTTGTTTTAAATCCTCATTATCCCATTTTAGAGTAGGCTTTGGAATCTCAAAACTATTTTTATCTTTCTTCGTTGGCCCTTTTGTACCTCGTGTAATTACCAAGTAGGATTGCGAATCAACGGCTAGAAGGTAGTTGAACATCCTCATTTTCCAATAGTTGTAATCGATTCCGGTATAAAATGGTGGTCTAGTTGTCGAAAATCCTTCGGAAAGATTTGATGAGTTGCTTGTAGATGCCATGATCTATTCTCGGACGGTGAAGTCTTTGTTGAGAATACCTCGCTCTGATACCAACTGAAATTACCTACAAGCAATAGCGATAAACCAAACTATAGAGTCAATAGGGGAGTGAATTGGGTTACGGCTAAAATATGCGGAATTAAAAACTCTTTACCGATTTTAAGTTATTTTAACAATTAAGCTTAAGATCAATTTTCTCTATTGTAATAACTAACATATATGCAAATTCCTAAGCAATAAAAATATATATAAATGAAACTTGCAATATGTAAAGAGAGTAAGGATAGAGAAAACGACACCGAGATTTATAATGGTTCGGCCAACAATGCATGCGTCCACTCCCTCAAGCCGCGCTAGAAGCTTTTCACTATGAACTGAATTTTTGCTGTGGCTCACTCGCAACCAAGATTTTTAAGCAAGGTGCACTCCAAACCTTTACACTTTGAGTTTTAGATATAGGTTCACTAAAAAATCTTTATAATGAGTTTTTTTCGTAGGCGCACTCACGAACCTTTACAAATTACCCAAACGATGGGATTTCACAAATCCCAAGTGTTTAGAATTTGAAGTTGTAAAACACACTTGGATACTCAGAATGATAAAGAATATTGTGTGAGTTGGTTACCCAAGTGATCTAAGCTCACTACAAATGTATATGAAGGTGTAGTGAGTGTGAGCTTTATGTATGAGTGTTTATTAATATGAAGGTTTATGAAACACTCTTGTTTTTGCTCTATGAGATGATATGAAGGTTGTATCTTGAGTATCTAACCAAGTAAAAATGAATTGGGACTTAATTTATAGTAAAAAATAAGATAAGCCCCAACAGCTCTTTTTGAGACCGGTATGCCGGTCTCCAACGGATATATTATGTTTGAAGAACTCAACCGTTAGACCGGTATGGACACCGGTATGATGACCGATTTGGGTCATGCCGATTCCACTGTGTGTGTACTATGAAGAGCCTGATCAGTATGTTAACCAGTATATGAACGGCGTAGGTCATCATGCCGGTTCCAGTAAAAGAACTAGCCGTTAGGCTCACCGGTATGGGACCGGTATGGACACTGGTTTGATTTGTGCCGGTTCCAATAGGTGTTCATTCCTAATATTTACCGGTATGATGACTAGTATGGGACCTGTATGGTCCGTGCCAGTTCCATTAAACATGCAAAATAGAGCATCTCACCGATATGGACCCGGTAAGGGACTGATATGTCAGAATTGTTAGGGTTGGTGCTCAGAGTGCCAATCCGGATCGTATTTATGTCCGATTCATAAATACGAGCAATTGTATTTTCCATAATATTACTTAATTTTATGGTAGCACCCTTGTTTTTTATATGTTTATTTGATCTAATTGCGATTAAGTATCTGATTACGATTAGATCGAAACTGAATCTGGTTCAGTGATATGTGTATATTAGACAAAGACCCTAGGATTTACAGTATAGTGCACAGTTACAATGTAGTTTGTAATTGACAATGGGAAGCGCACTATTAGTTGTATATCCTTAAATAAAGTTCCTGGTCAAGATTTACTGACACGGGTCAGTTAGTAAAATCTACTGAGACCAGTACATGTCGTATATTGTTACTTGGTCCGATGGATTATCCCAGTGAACCATAAGTCTAGGGAGACTCGTATAGACATGTAGGTGTTTATTTGATAAGACACTGAATGACTCACTGAAGGTTTCCTAATAGATGGTACACCAATATCAATAGGAACCTTCTCGAGTTGAGTGAGCATAGTGGTCCTTCGACTTGAGATACCACAGTGGGATATATGAGTTATCCTCCACACTTTGATGGCAGTCACGTCAACGATCTATTCATGATCTGACCTCAGCCTATTCATTGGGTGTGGACTGATGCTCATGATATCCAATGCGTATCAAGATAGGATCCGTCAGTCCTGTGTACAGGGCATAGACATCCAGCACGTGATTACGATCTAGTAAATCCATGGCCGTGGTATAACTTTGGAAATCAGTTCTGAGTGTTATTTAGATATCGTAAATTGAAAGTTGAGTGTATTATACCGAATGGATTTGACGTTCTTATCTATATCCCAGGTATAATACGGATGGCCTGTGACGGAGGGATTATACATATGTTATGACCTCGACTTGCATAGTTTAGCGAGATTATCTGTGGTCGTCATAATCTATGAGTGGGTGGATTATGGACACGAAATTGGATTTCGTGACGGGTAAACCTAAACTTAGAGAGTCCCACAATATGAAGTGTACTCGTTGAGCACTTAGGAACTCGACATGAATAATACGGATTATTCATAATACTTCATAGGATTAAATGAGTTAATCCGAATCGTTTAATCGGTTTAAACAACAACACATGCATTATGGGATTTTTGTCCGATAATAATTATTGCATATTTGTATTTGATACATAATAGATTAGATACACATTAATTATTCGTCAAATGAGATTTTGACACATGTCATAAATATATGTATTTGTTATTTATTGTAAATAAAAATACATATATAATAATAATTACATTAATTAATTATTTAGATATTTAATTGTTAAATATTTGAATTATTAATTAATAAACTTTTCCATAAATGTTATGGAACTTGTTTAACTATTATTGGTACATTTGGTTTGCATTAATTAAACTTTATGTTTGTCCAATTTTGATTGGATAATATAAAGTTTAATATGTTTTTTTCATTTATTTAATTAGATTAAATGGAAATGGACAATAATACCCTTCCAATTTCGTCCCTAGCCATATATTTAAAGGGGAAAATTGTTTTCTTCAACCTTATCACCTCCATGGCCAAAAGCTTCACTAAAAATGGGTTTGAAAATTATTTGAAGAATCCATGAAGATTTGAAGGAAAATCAAGAAAAAAAGTTGGGATTTCAAGTGATTAAAAGGTAATCTACTTAACCCTAAGCTTAGAAATTTGATTTCTTATTTCTTGATGATTTAGAATGGTTCTAGGGTTCCTTTATATCTAAAAAATTAGGGCTTTAGGTTATGGATGATGGATTGGAAGCTTGGATGCATGTGTGAAGTTATTTTGTATAGAATTAATGTAGTTTTCATCCAATTTATTCAATTGTTGAAGAGTTGCTATTCTAGAGTATTGTGACCACTCTTATGGCACCTAGAATTGTTCTTGGGTTGTTCATATTTGGTGACTTTGATTGGTGTTTGATTAATTAGATTAATCTTGAAAGAATTGGATTTAAAGCATGAAAAATAGAAATTTTGGTTTGCTGATCAGATTCTGTAAAACTGATATTTCTATGATGATTTTGATGTCATATGAATGTAATGGATGTGTTTTGGGAGTTGGAACATTTGCCGGAAAGTGTTTCCGAGTTGAAATAAGCGAAAACGGCCAAAAATGACGTTATCGGGTGGATTTTGAGCCACACGGGTGACGGCTATCCAAACAGTGATTCTGTCACTGTTCGGGCAGCCCGTGAACTGCCCCAACACTATTGGATCTGACCTGGGCAGTTTCCATAAGTTTCGGGTAGTCATTTCGGTCAAAACGTGTTTTAGGTCATTTTACGGAAAAACGATTTTCGTGAAAGTTTCGCGAGTTTTCAACTATGTTTATGTTAATATTTGATATTAAATAAATAGGTTTAGGTGAAATATGAATAAATTATTCATATTAGATATTGAATAATTTATTTGGTATTTTGAAAAAGTTTTAAAATACGATTTCGCTCGAACCCGCGCTTCCGCTGCGTCCATCGCCCAAAACCCCAACAGGTCTCTGTACCAAAAATGCAAATATGAAGGTTTTAAGACATTTTATACATGAATCTAATGCATCTAAGTGAATGTGCATGTTTCCTATGAGCTTAGGCACTTGAATATTCAAATCTCATTACAATTAGAGCCAGAAGCTAAGACTTCACATAAATTCCTCAATGTGTACAAGTCTTCACATTATTCGCTCTTCACCACCGTTGTGCTTCGACAACTTTTTGAAACATCTCGCTTTTACGCATCGAAGATTTCACTCTCATTGCATCATCAAAATTCATTATGCGACTATGACGCTAACATCACTATTCTTTGAAATCCAAGGAGGCCTATTAAAACGAAAGGTTGTAGCCCATGGAATGGATTTTCAGAATTTCCAAAAGCAGCTCACATGACAACAACTTTCAAGCGAATAACAGAATTCAAAAACTTGGAGGGAAACAATGGAATGCAAAACATAAGAAATGAATTTAAAATTTCAAGCCAAACTCAAACCCAAATCCACCAACTTTTTATCCTCCTTTCCTAAATCTTCAAAGCAAAAGTTGTTTCCTTCTTTTCTCCCAAAATCTCATTTTTCATCATCTTCTTCTTCTTCATCTCAATGGTTCTCTCTCCTCCGCCATGCAATCTCCACCTCGGATTTGCTCCTTGGCAAGTCAACCCACGCCCGTATATTGAAATCTTCGCAAATCCCAGATCGTTTTCTAACCAACAATCTCATGGCAATGTATTCCAGGTGCGGGTCACTTGTGTATGCCCGCAGGCTGTTCAATAAAATGCCCGACCGGGACCTCGTTAGCTGGAATTCGATTCTGGCTGCGTATGCTCACGATAACGTTGAGAATGTGAAAGAGGGTTTTCTTCTTTTTCGTGCTTTACGTGAGTCAATTGTGTTCACTAGTCGGTTTACTTTGGCTCCGGTGTTGAAGTTAAGTTTGTATTCAGGGTATGTTTGGGCTTCGGAGACTGTTCATGGATATGCGGTGAAGATTGGTTTGGTGTGGGATGAGTACGTTTCGGGGGCTCTTGTGAATATTTACTCGAAATTTGGGAAAATTAGAGAGGCCAAAGTTTGTTTGATGGAATGCTGGAGAGAGATGTTGTATTGTGGAATGTGATGTTGAGAGCGTATGCAGAAAAGGGTTTTGGAGAAGAAGCATTTTCTCTTTGCTGATTTTCATAAAAGTGGACTGTGTCCTGACGATGTGAGTATGCGGTGTGTGTTGGGTGTGATTTCTGATTTAGGCAAGAGCCACAAGGAGCAGGTTCAAGCTTATGCAATAAAATTGGATCTATACAATGATAATCCAAATGTTGTTTTGTGGAATAAGAAATTGTCTGAGTATCTCCACATTGGTGATAATTGTGGTGCCATTGAGTGCTTTGTGAATATGATTACATCAAATATAGAGTATGATAGTGTTACATTTGTAGTTACTTTGGCTGCAGTTGCAGGCACAGATAATTTAAATTTGGGGCAACAGATCCATGGTATGACTTTTAAATCAGGTTTTAATTCAGCTGTTGTTGTTGGGAATAGTCTTGTCAACATGTATTCAAAAATGGGCTATGTCTGGTTTGCTAAAAGGTGTTCTCTGATATGAAAGAATTGGATTTAATATCATGGAACTCGATGATATCAAGTTGCACACAGAGTGGTTTGGAAAAGGAATCAGTAAATCTGTTTATAAATCTGCTACGTGGTGGCCTGAGACCAGATCATTTCACGTTGGCAAGTGTTCTGAGGGCATGTTCCTCACTGCAAGAAGGCTTGTATCTCTGTAAACAGATGCATGTTCATGCGATAAAAAATGATACTATAGCTGATAGTTTTGTATCAACTGCTCTTATTGTTGTTTATTCAAGGAGTGGAAGTATGGCTGAAGCAGAGTACCTATTTGAAAAATGGATGGATTTGATTTGGCGAAATGGAATGCTATGATGTTTGGATATATATTGAGTAGTAATAGTAACAAAGCATTGGAACTCTTTCTCTCTTGCATATGAGTGGAGAGAGATTAGATCAGATAATACTAGCGACTGCAGTGAAGGCTTGTGGTTCCTTGTTGAGGTTGGAACAAGGGAAGCAAATACATGATTACACTATTAAATCAGGGTTTGACTATGATTTATGTGTCAATAGTGGTATCCTCGATATGTATGTGTCAAAGGGGAGACATGTATGTCAAATCAGTTTTCACTCATTTTTAATGATATCCATGCACCTGATGATGTTGTGTGGACAACAATGATATCTGGATGTGTTGAAAATGGAGACGAGGACCGTGCTCTTTCTATATACCGTCAGATGCGGCTCTCTGGGGTCCTACCTGATGAATACACTTTAGCTACCCTTGTCAAAGCCAGCTCCTGTCTTACGGCACTAGAGCAAGGAAGACAAATTCATGCAAATGTGATCAAGTTGGATTGTTCTTCAGACCCTTTTGTCGGGACTGCGCTTTGTTGACATGTATGCCAAGTGTGGGAACATAGAAGATGCATATATTTATTTAGACTAATGGATGAGAGGAACATTGCTTGTGGAATGCCATGTTGGTTGGTTTAGCTCAACATGGAAATGGTGAAGAAGCCCTTGAACTTTTCTCTGTCATGAAAGATCATGGTATTGAACCTGATAGGGTAACCTTTATTGGAGTCCTTTCTGCTTGTAACCATTCTGGTTTAGTTTCTGAAGCCTGTGAGTATTTGCATTCAATGTGTGAAAAGTATGGTATTGAGCCTGATGTGGAGCATTACTTTTGTCTAGTTGATGCCCTTGGTCGAGCAGGACGCACTAAAGAGGCAGAGGAGGTGATTTTGTCAATGCCCTTTGAACCTTCTGGTTCGATGTACAGAGCGCTGCTTGGTGCTTGTAGGGTTCAGGGGGACACAGAAACAGGGAAACGAGTGGCAGAGAAGCTGCTGGCCTTGGAGCCATATGATTCGTCAGCTTACGTTCTTCTGTCCCAAATCTATGCTGCTGCTAACCAATGGGATGATGTGTAACTGTTGCTCGAGGAATAATGAAGAGGAAGAACGTAAAGAAGGATCCAGGTTTTAGTTTGATAGATACTGTTGAGACCCAGAGGCTGAAGACTTACAACAGGAGGAGAGGAGGAGGCCCAACTACCATAGCAGCCCAGCAGCCCAACAGAATGAAGGCCATGGCTGTCCAGCAAGCCAACAGTTTGAGCACTACAAATGATCCAACAGACAGGTGGGGACCAAGAGGGACACCTGTGCCTATGACTAGGCAGAGGGATGGGGACCAAGAGAGAGAGAAGGGCGAGCAACAACAATAAAAAGGGGAAGACACGATGGAAGGGGTGTGGAATATTTTGCTGTTGAGGAGGAGGGGGGTGAGAGTGAGGAGAAGTAAGGGAATCTTAGGGTTAATTGTGGAGGTGGGAATTAGGCTATCTGTTACTTTCGTATTTGCAGCTGCGTCTGCACTTTTATTGTTCTTTTCTGTTATTAATCTAGTATTGTAGAATGGATGGAACATCATTGAGAGAATGCTTATCCTTTTATTAATACAAATTAATGAATATTCAGTACAATCAGTATTCACTGTTACATCAAATTCTATTCTACTGTTACAATCAAATTCGTTGAACCAGAGAACACTGATCACATTTCTTCAATCCTGAGATTGTTTGTTGGAGAAGACTTGGTAGCGCTGGAGATGAGTTCAAGCTGCAAAATAGGCAAGGTGAATTAGCGTGTAAGAGAGGGTCTTAACAAATTGGTATCAGAGCATTTTTCCCGGACTGTGGGTAGTAATGGTAACAACTCGAGAAGGGAGCCAAATGGAGAATAGGGTGGAAAGGCTCGAGGGAACAATGGAGGAGGTAGAAAGGAGGTTAGATGTACTGTTGGAGGTGATGACTGAGATAAGGATGAATCAAAAACAGGGAGAGAAAGGTAAAGCAGCGGAGACAGGTGAAGGGTCGGGTAAGCCAGGAGAGGAGATACCCGTCGTCGGAATGGAATTGGGGGAGGAGGGGGATAGCGAACCATCGATGAGGGGTACACAAACAAAGCCTCGGCGGCTGGAGCTGCCTATTTTTGATGGTATTGACCCTCAAGGGTGGGTATTCAGGGCTGACAGACAGTTATTTTTGGTCCATGAGGTGAGAGAGGGAGATAAGGTGCAACTAGCATCGGCTTGTCTCGAGGGGACTGCCCTTAATTGGTACCAATACTCCACGGCAAGGTGGCCGATTCGGACGTGGAGATCTCTCAAGAAAGAGTTGATTGAACGGTTTCGCACCACTTCGGGGCCGACCGGGTACCCGGCTTTGATTGCACTAAAGCAGGAGGGTACGGTGACAGAATTCATAGATGCTTTTGAGTTAGCGGCGGGAACGACACCGGAAGCGGGGGAAGACCTATTGGGGCATTTCTTCACGTGTGGTCTGAGAAAGGAATTGCAGGTGGAGATGCGGCCATGGAAGGCTGTTGGTTTAAAAGCAATAATGAATTTGGCTTTGGACTTAGAGGAGAAACTTGACTTATATAAAGGGGAGACAATGAGAAAAACAGAGACCACTCGAAATGGGCCTTCAAGAATTGGGCCAGGAGGGTGGTGGGGAGCCGGGTCGGGCGGAGGACAAGGGGCGAGAGTTGGGAGTTGGGTTGCCATTTTCGGGTATACAGGGTCAAACACTCTCCATCCTAACCAACATAAGGGAAATTTTCGCAATAACCTAGGGATGACAGGAGCTTCTTCGACAATTCCCACCTCCACCACCATCGCAGGCGCCACTCGACCAGCCCCCAATCATGGGACCTTCCCAGTGAGTCGCTCATTGCCCGGGAAAAATTCAAGTTATGGGTCCCACGACCCAAGACCTCTGCCGTTCAGAAGACTCTCGGAAAGTGAAGAGCAGTATCGAAGGGCGAACAACCTCTGTTTTCGGTGTAACGGACGGTACGTTCCTGGACATGTCTGCAGTAATCCTTCATTGCGTGTGTGTGTAGTGGATGAGGGCACCGAAGAAGGGAAACAAGTGATGACGGGAGGGGTTCTGCTGTGTGAAGAATTTGAAGTGGGGCAGCTCTGTGATATGGAACTCTTGCAAGAGAATCCAGAGGAGGCGGGTTTAAAACAAAGTGCGAATGGGATGAACGCCGATGGGGACTCGATTAACCTGGCAATGGGAAGGCAGACTTTTAGCGACCCCATCAATGAACCGACAGTCACTGTATCCATGAAGTCTTTAATGGGGTTCGCGCCAGCAGGAAAGACAATGCGAATGAGAGGGAAGGTTTTGGGAAGATCGGTAGTGATTTTAATTGATGGTGGGGCCTCAAATTCTTTTTTATCCCCTACAATTGCCACAGATTTACGGCTTCAGGTGGATTTCACCAGAAAGTTTGGGGTTTGGGGTAGAGTTGGGCGACGGATGTCGAATGACAAGGAGAGGTGTATACAGAGCCGTTCCGGTGGAGATGACTGGGCTTTCATTCAAGGAAGATTGCCTTCTCTTTGAAACGGGATGCGCAGACCTGGTGCTGGGAGTGACATGGCTGGAGACTCTCGGGGACTTCTCTTCCAATTACAGGGAGCTGACTATGACAGTTAGAAGGGGTAAGGAGAAGGTCACGTTGAAGGGGGACCCGACATTGCGGAGAGGATTAGTGACATATAAAAGTTTGGTAAAGGCTTTGCACGATGAGGGAGAAGGTTACGTAGTGGACTATAGAGAACCAGAAAAGGGAAATAAGGGAACCACTGATTCAGGAGAGAATATAGCCTCGTTGGTGCAAGAGGTGCTGGGGGAGTTTCAATCCATTTTTGATCAGCCCATTCTACTGCCAAACGTGAGATCCCAGGACCATGCCATCAGATTACAGGCAGGGGTGAAGCCTCCCCAAGTTAGGCCATATCGTTACCCGTTTTATCAAAAGAATGAGATTGAGAGAATCGTGCAAGAAATGCTGACGGCAGGAATAATCAGACCCAGTAACAGTCCTTTCTCCAGTCCCGTACTGTTAGTTCGGAAGAAAGACGGGAGTTGGCGGTTTTGTGTGGACTATCGTGCTCTAAACAAGATAACAATTCCAGATAAATTTCCCATTCCGATTATCGACGAACTCTTGGATGAATTAGGAGGAGCAAGTGTCTTCTCCAAGATCGACCTGAAGACAGGATATCACCAAATTCGTGTCAGAGACGAGGATGTGGAGAAGACCGCATTTCGGACACATGAGGGGCACTACGAATTTCTGGTCATGCCATTCGGCTTAACCAATGCCCCCGCCACTTTTCAAGCCTTGATGAATGCAATCTTTCGCCCCTATCTCCGTCGGTTCGTACTTGTATTTTTCGACGATATTTTGGTTTACAGTTCAGATTTATTGGAGCATTCCCAGCATTTGAGGCAAGTTCTGACGGTGTTGCACGAAAACAAGCTGGTGGTGAACGGCAAAAAATGTCACTTTGGACAAACGAGTGTTGTTGATATTATTTGGGACATATTATCAGGCGGGGGTGGCCGCGGATCCTTCCAAGGTCGAAAGTATGGTAAAATGGCCTGTTCCATCTAACTTAAAAAGCCTCAGGGGGTTCTTGGGGCTCACGGGCTACTATCGAAGATTTGTTCGAGACTACGGCAAGATTGCCAGGCCACTCACGGATTTACTCAAAAAAGACTGTTTTCGGTGGGATGTGTTGACTCAACAGGCCTTTGACCGTTTAAAGAACGCAATGACAACAGTACCTATTTTGGCTCTCCCGAACTTTGAGAAACAGTTTATGGTGGAGACCGATGCTTCTGGAAAAGGTGTTGGCGCAGTTCTCATGCAAGAAGGACAACCCATAGCTTATTTCAGTCGCGCTCTTTCTCCTCAATCACAAGCCAAATCAGTTTATGAGCGGGAGCTCATGGCTATAGTGTTAGCAGTACAAAAATGGCGACACTACCTGTTGGGGAGGCCATTTGTGATTCAAACGGACCAGGTTAGTTTGAAGTATTTGGTGGATCAGCCAATATTGACAGAGGGGCAAATGAAATGGGTAGCTAAGTTATCCGGATATCAATTTACAATTCGGTATAGGCCCGGCAAGGAGAATCGCGCAGCAGATGCGTTGTCCAGAAGAGGTCAGGAGGAGGGTATACGAGGAACGACCTTACTGACGGCAGTAACGGTAGGGCAGTGCCATATTCTGGAGGGGGTTGAGGAAGAGATTCTGAAGGATACCAGACTTAAGGCCATTTTGCAGGACTTACTCCTAGACCCCAGCAGCCATTCGGGTTACACCTTACGCGGGGGGCATCTTTTCTGTCGGGGTCGAATTGTGTTGTCTTCTATGTCCTCCCGCATTCATCCACTCCTTCTTGAGTTCCATGTTACGCCTGGTGGGGGACATTCGGGCTATGTGCTCACGTACAAGCGGATAGCGGGACTGGTGTATTGGAGGGGAATGAAGAAAGATGTTCAAAATTTTGTGGCGGCTTGTCACACCTGTCAGCGAAGCAAACACTCTTCCCTTACACCTGGGGGTCTCTTACAGCCACTACCCGTTCCCCAAAACACGTGGGATGACATAACCATGGATTTTATTGAAGGCTTACCCCGCGCTCATTGTGTTGACACGGTGTTGGTGGTGGTAGATAGATTGACCAAGTACGGGCACTTCATTGTTCTGAGTCACCCATTCACAGCCAAGACAGTGGCCTTACTGTTTGTTAAGGAAGTTGTGCGACTACATGGGTTTCCGAAGTCCATCACTTCAGACAGGGACAAGATATTCATGAGTCTTTTCTGGACAGAACTTTTTCGCCTAGCTGGGACAGTGCTCCGACGAAGTTCCGCGTACCATCCTCAAACAGATGGGCAAACCGAGGTGGTCAATCGTTGTTTGGAAACCTACCTTAGGTGCTTTGTGGGAGACAAACCTCGTTCGTGGCCTCGTTGGATACCATGGGCTGAATATTGGTATAATTCTTCCTTTCACGGATCGGCCGGCATGACTCCTTTTAAGGCTCTTTATGGGCGTGACCCACCCCCTCTGATTCGCTTTCCTGATGGAGGTTCCACAATAGATGAGCTTACTGTCCAGTTGAAAGAGAGGGACTCTATATTGCAGGAGTTACGAGCCAATTTGTGTGTCTGCCCAGGAGCAAATGAAATCACAGGCAGATCGGAAACGAAGGGAACTGCAGTTTCAGGTTGGGGATCTTGTATACTTGAAAGTACAACCTTATAGGCTAAAGTCCCTAGCTAGACGACCTAACGAAAAGCTTAGTCCACGGTTTTACGGGCCATTCGAGATACTTCAGCGAATTGGATCGGTTTGCGTATAAACTCCAACTACCAAGTGAGGCTAAAATACATCCGGTCTTCCATGTTTCGCAACTCAAGCGGTCTACTGCCCAGACCCTCACAAGCCAACCCCTGCCACCATTTCTGACAGACGAGTATGAACTGCAGGTGGAGCCAGAGAAGATACTTCAGGCCAGGAAACTCATCAATGGCGACTACGAGGTCTTGGTAAAATGGACTGGGTTACCAGAGTTTGAAAATACTTGGGAGTCCCTTGAGACATTGCTTCTCCAATTTCCAAACTTGCACCTTGAGGACAAGGTGATTCTTGATGGGGGGGAAACTGTTGAGACCCAGAGGCTGAAGACTTACAACAGGAGGAGAGGAGGAGGCCCAACTACCATAGCAGCCCAGCAGCCCAACAGAATGAAGGCCATGGCTGTCCAGCAAGCCAACAGTTTGAGCACTACAAATGATCCAACAGACAGGTGGGGACCAAGAGGGACACCTGTGCCTATGACTAGGCAGAGGGATGGGGACCAAGAGAGAGAGAAGGGCGAGCAACAACAATAAAAAGGGGAAGACACGATGGAAGGGGTGTGGAATATTTTGCTGTTGAGGAGGTTAGGGGGGTGAGGAGAAGTAAGGGAATCTTAGGGTTAATTGTGGAGGTGGGAATTAGGCTATCTGTTACTTTCGTATTTGCAGCTGCGTCTGCACTTTTATTGTTCTTTTCTGTTATTAATCTAGTATTGTAGAATGGATGGAACATCATTGAGAGAATGCTTATCCTTTTATTAATACAAATTAATGAATATTCAGTACAATCAGTATTCACTGTTACATCAAATTCTATTCTACTGTTACAATCAAATTCGTTGAACCAGAGAACACTGATCACATTTCTTCAATCCTGAGATTGTTTGTTGGAGAAGACTTGGTAGCGCTGGAGATGAGTTCAAGCTGCAAAATAGGCAAGGTGAATTAGCGTGTAAGAGAGGGTCTTAACAGATAGATTGTTACGAAAAATGTAAGTATGGATTTTAAAGCCTAAGTTTTGATGCTCGCAAGTGCACGAATCATTTAGTAATATAGTGTAATATAAATACGGATATTGAACCCACGAAAACTAATTTAATTCTAAATATGTTATCCAATTCTAAATTGAAAAGTTTAACAAAATAAAAGAAATAAAGAACATGTACATAAACACTAAAAATAAAAGCAAGCAATAAATTAAATTAAATGAGAATACCAAGAAAACAACATTAAGGCATATGACTTCACCATAAACAATCCATCTTAATCAATTCTAGTATAATGTATTCCATGACATCAAAAGTATTCATTCATGCAACATCCCTATAATGTATAGGTAAGTTTCAACATTATGAATCCATTAAGAACTATGGAAATTGTTGGGTGTAATTATATGTCATCTATAACTAGGCATTAATGGTATTGTAGCAAGAAGCAAAACTTAAATTGGGCATGTCGTCTACCTCAATTTGCATCAAATTTAATTCAAGCAATTATGGTGTTCAATTATAAATACCTAAATCATAAAATAAACTTAGCACATCAACACCGGAGAAAATTTAGGGATTAATCATTAACTAAAATGTAATTGATAGTTCATAATTTTGGGTATATCATAGCCCTAATAAAAAGGATTAGTTCCTCGTAACTTGAAGAAAATATGTTATGTTGACGGCTGATTTTGGTCTCAGGGCAATATGGGAATATTACTCCGAGATAATTCTCCCTCAATAGTGAATTTGTTTGGTTATGGGGGACCAAAAGCAAACTTAGCAAAAGACAGATAAATATGCCAATCGACAAGGAGATTTAACGTGGTTCGGCGGATCTTGGTCCGACCTACGTCCACGGGCACAAAAAAGGATGATACTTTTATTACTCAAACACGCTTCTCAACTATGCTTCTTGTTTTTTACAAGTCAGAGCATGGTGATTCTGATGATGATATTGGTTCTCTTTTTTCTTCTCCCTTTAAGCATACTCTACCCTCCTATTTATAATAGTGGAGAAATCAGATTCCTTCTTTTACAAGGGTTTCCTAGTTGAAAAAATTTCTCTTTCCCATAAGGATTCCTAATCAAAAACTACATTTACTTCATTTATCATAGTAGGACATTGACTTACTATTTTACCCCATGAAAGTATGATAACTTATTATCTTATCTCATATGGATAGAATGCCTTATTTTCCCGAACATGTCTTGCCCTATGCTCGGTCTTCATGTGGTCGGTCATAATTGTCTTTTGTACTGAGAATGCTGCTGTCGACCTGATAATTGCCCGGTCATCTTGAACTCAAGTGCTCGGTCACTAACCGTAAAGTTCCCGGCCCCTTATTGTTGACTCTTTAGTGGTCGGGTCGGCATCAATAATTTTGACTGAGAAGTGAATTACCTTTTTTACCCTTGTCGTGCTGCTTAAATAACATAGTGCCTGAAAACACCATCAACATGTTACACATATTAGGGAACATTAAACAAATAAAGAAAAGAAAGGCAGAAACCAAATTAAGTTGCAGGTCCTGCTTCTGAATCAAGTTGTGGTTCCTCTCGTCTCTATTTACGGCTCCCACCCTTTTATATGAAAAATATTATTTTCAGAGATTGCTATACTGCAATCAAAAACATGTCAAAGGTTTCGGAAACGAGTAATTGTATTGAGAGATGCTAACCGTTTCCATTATTTCAAGGACGGAATGTGCTCTTGTGGTGATTATTGGTAGTCATGGATTAATCTACTTCAGGCAATATTTTTACTGATATTTAGTATGATGATAAAAACATGCAACTAAACAAATTTTGATCAGTTATTTCCCTTTTAGATTATTTTTTTTAATTTTAAAGTTAGATCTAGCATCTCTTTTACTGCTGAGAGAGGTGTATACTTTTATTATATCAACTTAACTAACTTTGGGACAAATGAGATTATTTTACGCATACTGGATATCCAAGAAAGTTGCATTTTAGCAACCAGTGGATTTATAATTTATTTATTTAGTATAAATGTCCAGAATAAATCACAATGTCACTTTTTTGGATCATATGTCTCCAACCGTCCATCGTAAAATAATCTAAACGAAATGAAACAAAACAAAACAGGGGAAAAAAATTGAGAAGTGTAGCCAATTCTTAAAACATGTAAAAACCAAAAAAAGTTATCCCACTGTTTATGATTCATGAAGTTCAACTCAAATAAGCAAACATGACCACACATTACAAAGGAAGAGGAATCCGTAAGCTTCTGCTTTTGAAATGGAGTCCACAACTCCTGAACCAAAACTCCAAAATTGACAAAACAAATAAAGCAAAATTCATCTTTTTCTTTAAAAAAAAAAATGCATCTTATCCCATCTGCCCTCTCTTAGTACCAAGAGAGATAGTCTTACCCTTATTGTCCAGGCTAACATATTTCTCCCAACGCCAACAACCTGAAATTGTTAACGACGTAGTCGCAAGATAGATTTTGATGATGCAACACTAGAAGAATTCGACGTTCTTTAGCAAACATTACAAAAAGATGATAATGAAGCTAAAATATTGATGAAAAGCTAAAATGTGCTACAAGATGATCAAGAGAGCAAAATTGATAAAGAGCCAAAAAGATGATGAAAAACCAAAGCAAGATGAAGATTAAGATGATGATTAAGAGCTAAAACTAATTGTATGTGAGTTTATTCAAATGTTTTAAAGCTCTTAGGAATCATACATTTTGCATAACTTATATTTAAAATGGCTTAGAATGTTTAAAGAATCATTTGCACTTTATTTACAAAAATAAATTTCAATGCACAAGTGCATCGAAAAATAATTTTGAAAAATTAGAAAATGGTTGAATTAAATTTCAAATGATATACTATTAGACAGATATGTATCTCTAGTTTACTATGGTTCAAACGGAACACAATTCCAATATATAGAATTTTGCCAAAGTCATATTACTACAACATTAGAATTAGAAACATATGAAAACCTTTATCCCACTGTTTATGATTCATGCAGTTCAACTCAAATAAGCGAAATGACCAAACATTAGGAGTAGTTGCGAAAGCAATATGCAGAAAGGTCATATGATAACATGAAGTCCAACAAAAACAAAAACAAAATGCATCTTTTTTCCTGAAACAAAACTCCAAAATTGACAAAACAAATAAAGCAAAATGCTTCTTTTTCCTGAAACAAAATGCATCCTATCCCATCCGCCCTCTCTTAGCACCAAGCGAGATCCTTACCCTTATTGTCCAGGCTAACATATTTCTCCCAACGCCAACAGCCTGAAATAACTTCATTTAAGCCCCATTCCTCCTTGTCTGCTATCCTTCTGACGTCATCAAATTCCGAAGGCAGGGAATTTTTTACAAGCTCCAAAAATAAAACCTCCGGAAACTTCTTGTCGTCAGCAATCAATCTATTGTAAAAACCAGTCATTGTGAGAAGGTGTTCAAGCACATTACCTTGCCCTGCTTTATATTTCATCCCCAGTAGCTTGCTCATCAAGAAACGAGACGCGTCCTTATCAAACTCCATAACTAAATTTTCAATGCCTGCAAAGTATTTTTTAGCATTGTCATTTTGAGGCACAAAGTTGCGGATGTAATTGGACATCTTGGTTTTCATAAGCATGAGACTCATCCTATTGCTTCTTTCCCATTTTTGGTACATGGATTTCTCTTCTGGTGAGCTAGTATTAGTTGGCTCTGCTGGTTTGTCTTGAAGAAGAGCAAGATCCAAATCCATCAGACCAAGGAAAAATTGCACATTGAGTTTCCATTCTAACCAGATATCATAATCTAGATCATCTAAATCTTTCATACCAGACCATGCATTCATCGCAAATACTGACTGAGCTGTAGTACACACACGAAAAAAATGTTCACAATAAGCAGTATAACACAAGAGGGGCCCAGAATTTACCTAAATTTTGAGGGATCCTAAGCAAGTTCTTAAAATAAAATAAGAACTACTTTCAATTGCTGTACATCTCCAAATTTTCAACACAGTGAAATTTAAATGCCCACGATGGAAAAACGAGAAAAGTGCTTTTAAAGAAACACTTGGTATGTCATAACTCATGAGCAATTCCTAGCAATTTCGCAAAACAAGTTTCACTGCCAAACACCTTAAATAGAGGCTAAAAAGTCACATTAAAGCAGTACAAGAGCATAGTTTGTAATATTTAATTAGGCCAATTTCTCTGTGTTGCTTCCATTACAAATCCAATTATATTTGCAATTTGAGCTTAGGGGTGGCAATTTGTGATTCAAACTGTTAAATCGTGTATTAGAAGACACTTAACTATTAACTATCTAATTAATCATACTGGGTAACCTTGATTCTAATTGTACTAAGGCTAATTAGAATTATATTAGGTACTAATTATTATGATTATTATGACCAGCTTAACCCCTTCAGTTCAGGTTAGTGTTTGAATTCTTGACATAATTTATTCAATACGTTGGGTCATGTCAGTCGACTTAGTCCAAAACAAGGTTCAAAAACTCAATATACGGTGCGAGGCGGTCTCCCATGTGAGGCAAGATGGGCAGCTTTGAGACAACATCCTCAATTCGAACAGGAAAAACACTAAATGCACCGAAAAAATCACTCATAACAAATTCATATCAACTAATACATAAAAACATCCATCAAAACTAAACAGAATGAAGCATAATAAAATAGGTTCATGAACTAAAATGATCGTTAAATTCTAAATAGGCTATCATTTGTGTCTACTAGCATAAAATATGCGTCTGAAGTGTCATTATCTAAAGAGTCATTGTCATATATAATTTTTATCATAAATAAATTTATTAATAACAAATTATAACTAATAAATAAATATAATAATAAATGTTCATTATTTTTAAAGATAATAATTATTTTGTCATTTTAGGCGAAACATCGGAGTTAAGCTATCCTGACAATGTGGTTAAAAACACTGTAGGTTAGGATTTCAAAATTGAAAATTTTATTTTATGTAACTTTTTAGTTTATAAAGAAGCCCAAGTCAGCACTCTTTGTCTCGAACTTTCAATTCCATTATATAATTATTTTTTCTTTTATTAAAAAATAGTAATTTTAGGGCTTTCAGGTCAAGGCATCGACCTTAAATCACTCAAACAACCGCCGCTCGAATGGTCATGAGGTGGGCCTATTGAAAATTCGGCGTGAGACAACAATCTCAACACCCCGTGACCGAGTGGAGGCACCTAGAGGATCAAATAGAGTTTTCAAACTATGGTCCATAATATTATTATACCTCTATCAATAATTTAATAGGTCACTGGTTCGACAAGTTGAAAGTCATAAATTTTTTTAAGATTATTTGATAATATGTTCAAGAATATTTTTTTTTTATTTTTTGGAAAATATGTTCAAGAACATTAGTTAAGTAGCACTTCCAAACTGGCCTTTACAATGAAAAATTTATATTATCATACTTAGTAAACACTTTCCATTTTTAATCCAAGGCAATAGTAGTTTTGTTTTTGTTTTTTTTTTTTTTTGTTTTTTTTTTTTTTTTTAAATAGCAGCTGGCTTAAAAGCCGCAACACCCGGGTACCAAACGGACCCTTAAACCTACATTTCAGTTGCGCATAAATCCATAAAATAGCGAATTATAAAATCATGCCTGGGCTACAATTAATATTTCTAAAATTAAAGTTCTTCGAACAATCACCAAATTCAAGAACAAAATTCTGTGCATACTATTTTATTTAACAAAGATCAAACGAAACAACAAAACTCACATAATAAACAACCGATGCACCGCTTTTTTCATTAATAATAATAATAATAATAATAATTACCTTGAATCGCCACTGGGTTCTCTGTAGCAGAATCCATCTACTGTTTTGCTTTCGGTTACTTATTTAGAAGCGAGCGTATATATTATATATAAAAACAAAATGGAGTCCCAACTTTTATACAATTCATTTATGTTTCGATCTGTCACATGGATACAATCACGGCCGTCAAAATGGTAGGGACATTTTTGTCATTGATCGTTTGATTGATTCTAACGTGTTGAAAGAGTTACAGAAACGCTACCTTGGCAGAAATCCCAAGTATTAGGATTCTCGGGGAGGAAATGAAAAAAAAAATTGAAAAAAATAAAATTGGGTAAGGATGAAAAAAATTTAATATTCATTTTTATTGGATAAATTGATGTAGATTGCGTGAAATATTCATTCTTTCCTCATTATCCATTTAACTTTTTATTTATTTATTTTTACAATTTTCAATAAATATTTTCAAATTACTATTCATAAGGTATTAAATTATATATGTCATTTTCTAATTAGTGATGGTACCACGTCACCCATACTTCTGTTGCACCAAAAAATTACTCATTTTGAGAAAATCTACAATGCAATAGAGGTATCACGTCATCCATGCAACAAACCAATCATCCATTGCCACGCGTGCAAAAAAATTAAAAAACAACTAAAAAATAGGTATTAAATTATACATGTTATTTTCTAATTTATTGGTGGTATCACGTCACCTATACCTCATTTGCACTAAAGAATTACTCATTTTATAGAGATGTAAATAAAAAAATATATTAATATTTTATAAAAATATATAAATTATAGATAGTATAAAGACTTGAATGAAATTATAATGAGGGATCCATCTTTATAGTAAATTATAGACTAACGAATTTCAATCTCTAAAATATATTGTTATTAATATTATAGATTTATGTAATAACAATTATAAATTTTTTCAATTTATATGTTTTATTTTTGGATAATGTAATAATTCAATTAACATATCTTTAAATGACTTAAATTTAATTTTAAAAAATTATCTATTATTCGGAATTCGAGGGCCATAAAAATCCTCTTTTATTAATCGGGGATCTACATCCCTCCTGTAAAAAAATTACGAGGGAACGGGAAGAAGACATAATTATCTGAATATTGTCGGGGATGAGTACGAGGATGTTAATCGTGATTTTCATATATTACACAAGCTCATGTATCTCTTCAGTAGTATAAAGTTATCGATTCCACGAGGATTTATTACATATGTTACTAATTATTAAGATTATTTACCTACAAGTATCTAATTAAAATTAATTATGATTTTGGGTTGAATTTAGATTAAAGCTCAAGACAATAAATATAACTATGGAAATTTAAAAGCAATCAATGAAAAGAAAACATATAGGGTTGTGAATCCGCCCAGTATTATTCTAAATATGAAAAGAATTTCCTATACTTGTGTAATATATTGGCTTATTAACTTGGAACACTAAGTTATCCACAAGCCCTGTAAACATTCAAAGTAAATTAATTAACTATATTTTTATGTCAATTAATTAACCCCAAATTCATTAAAATCAAATCTCAATTATGGCTACTCCAGCCATAGAGGTATATTTCTGTATTGGAGGGAAATCCCTAAGAAGAGAGCATGTGCTATTAAATTTAAGGTTAAACCTAAAATCACTTTCTCAAGTTCATGTAAGTTTACCATATCAATCCTATTAGTGATCAAACAATAAGAAGCATTAAGATCAAGATTCAATAAACAAGCCAAAATATCATATAAGATATAAGAAAACTCAATTTATAAACTCAAAATATTGGGTTTAATTACAATCTCAAATTATAGATTTAGTTATTACAAATGCTCAAAAACTCTGAATATATATTCAACAATACATAAAACATTAAAGAGTTAAAAGGAATAAGAAACTCTGTCGAGATTTCTAGTCATTTGCTCCTTATTGTTGAGTTTTTAAGTTGTGCTCGTTTGATGTGCTTTGATTCCTCTCAAAAATCACTTTGAAGACTCTGAAATTAGGTTATGAGACTCTCTCTCCTTGTTTTGGGATGAGTTTTAGCTTATATAGGAAGATTTAGGGGTGGTTCATTCTTAATGACGATTCTAATTATGCCCTCTTAGTCGTGACTCGCGTGGATTGGCGTTGCGATGCCCAAGTTCTTCATAAGTGCGTTGCGGTGTGCTACTTGCTAAACACTCTGCCTCCTTTTCTTCATGTGCACGTCCTGACGCGCACTCTAGTGCGGGACACTCATTTTGATTATGAACTTACCCAATTTATACCGTATTTTACCATTTTTATCCCTAATTGATTTCATTTAGTCTGGGTATTATTTTTTCCGGTAAAACAAATCCTAAACACATCAAAGCGCTCATAAAACTTGAGATAACTCACAAAACATCAAGCTGGATGAGCGGGCAAATGTTTTCATATTAGTCTCTCATCACACCCCCCCCAAACCTAATATTTTGCTAGTTTTCGAGTCAAACAAATAAAAATCAAATCAAATAAAAAAAAACTAAAACTAAATTAACCTAATCCACTTTCGTAGGGATCACGATTGCATTTAATGTATGAAACAAACCTTTAAACCCCTAGATGGCCCTAGTAGATGCGTTATAGGCTAGAGAGGGCTTACAATAATGACATCTACAAACATCAATTACACACATGTTGGGGCGCTGTGGAACCCCTAGGGTCGGATCGGTACTCCACGCAGCAGAAGTGGTTCTAACCGAATGATATCAGAGATAGGTGTATTGTAAAATATTTTAATGAAAAATAGATTCCGATACAAGTCCGTAGGAGAAAATGAGACTAAATTCGTAGTCCGAAAACTCTGAAATGGAGAAAATGAAGAGTTAATGTTCATCAGCTCTCAATGTCGCGACGCGGTGGCTTGGAAGTTGCACCGCCCAAATTTATGAGAGCTCAACATCCCAGCGTTGCGACGCGTAAGGGTGAGAGTCGTGATGCTGGAAGATTTTATGCTTAGTGTCACGACGCTGCCTGTGTAAAATGTTACCAGAGAGCATTTTAACCTTCAAATCAATCCTAAACACTTCCAATTTTCTCCTATCATTTCAATACATCTTTAAACCAATTTTAACATCAAAACCAACCAAAACACATATTATACAACAAACATACATGTATTCGAAATACAATTATGCATTTCTTTAAATCAAACATAAAACAAATAAAATCCAACAATATTGTGACTCATGAACAGTTTTAGGTCACTCAAAGGTGGTCAAGTGATTCTATAATGGTAGCCATAGCTCTAAGCTTTCATCTCCAACATGAATATTTTTAACCCAATTTCAAGCGTACTGTGTTTATACTTCCAAAGCATTCTTACCAATTAATTAGCCTAATTTGAACATCAAGTTATATTATTGTGCATCCAATACATAATACATCACTATATACTTCATCAATGAAAATATAAATTTGGAGAAGATCAAACTTACCTATAAATCTTGATTATAAGATCCCATCTTCTTCTCCTTGTTGAATATTTTGTGAACCTCCGAAATAACTCACTAATGAAAACATAGCTTTGGAGAAGATCAAACTTACCTAGCAAGCTTGATTACAAGATCCAATCTTCTTCTCATTGTTGAATATTTTGGAGAACCTCCAAGGTTAGCTAGCTTGACTCCAAGATCCAATCTTGTTCCAATGCTAGCAAGCTTCACTCTAAGATCCGATCTTGATTTCCCATTCTTGAAATATTATAGAGAAGTTCCAAATCTTCTCTAAACACTTCTCTTACTTAGGCTAATTTTTATAACTCTTGCTTGTTTTTAGCTTTCTTAACCTTGATTAAAACTTTGCTCAAGCTTGTTATTAATAGCAAAACTTAGGTAATTTTTAATTAATAAAAGTTCTAATCAACTTTTATGTGGGCATAATGTAATTTGTACAAATATGTATAATTAGGTGTGACTAATCACATTTGTCTACTACTTTGATTTAATCCAATTAAATCAAGACAAAATATAATTAATGGATTAGTTCATTGTCTATCACTTTGATTTTTAAATCAAGAAAAATACACCTATAAGTACATATTTACAGTTACCAAAATATCCTTTAATGGTGGAGATATTTATGAATTTACAACAAATCACTTATGTAATTTTGGATTAATCCAATTAATCTAATTGAGTCAAAGTAAATAATTAATGTTATCCAATTACACTAAATTATAATATCAAATATTATCGGCTACCCAAGTGCTCAATGAGTATACTTCATATTGTGAGACTCTCTAAGTTCAAACACGTTCATCATATAAGCCTGGCTTTATTTGTACATAATTCTACCACATTTGAATTCATGAAGAACACGAACGAACTTTCTAAACTATACAAGTCGAGGTCATCACATATGTTCAATAATCCATCTGTCATATGCTATCGAAGTTGTGCTTAGGAAACATATATTTCACCGTCAAGTTTCCGAGACGCACATCTCATGTTGACATGTCCACGATTCTTTACAATTAATCAGAAATCATTTATGTTATATGCGAACCACCCTAGGTGATCGGCTTTGGCCAAAGTCTTAAGAATCTTGACTTTACTCACATGGATACCTAAAATCCTTTTGGTACATATACGAGCCGACAGATCCTATCTTGATATGTACTTGATTAATGAAGTGCATCGATCCACACCCAACGAACATCTAGTGGTCAGATCATGAAAGGTCTTTAACATACATGGCATCTAAGTGTGGAAGATCACAAATAAAATAAATGTTATCCTATAGTCAAATGATCACATATATTATTCGACTAGAGGAGATTCATATTGATGGCAGTGTGTACTTCCAACTATTAGGAATCACATGTGAGTCATTCAGTATTCGCTCCAACGAATACCCACGTGTCTATATGAGCTTCCATTGCTCATGGTATATCGGGTTAAACCATTGGAACTCTAATTCCAATATACGACATGTGCTAGTTTTCTATATTATAGGAATTCGACCGTATTCTAAATCAAATGAATAAGAATATCTACCTTAAGAATAGTTCATAATAGTAATATTTTCCCAATGTCAGACCACCCAATGTTCAATATTACTATAAGACTATTCTAAGGTCAATGTCATTCTCAGCATATTTATATATCTATCTATCTAATATGCATAATGACATTACCATTAATGAGGTTTGAAATGAAAATATAGTTATTTTATTAATAAATAATAAAATAAAATGTACAATATATTATTTGGATTGGCACTACAGGCATCAACTCCAACAAACTCCCACTTTCTTAGTGCCAATCCAGATGTTACCGTAGTCTCATCTCATCCATATATTTATCGAATAACTTAGGAGGTAAGGCCATAATAAGCGAGTCTGCTATGTTGTCTTGTTCTTGAACCTTCAAGACCACTATGTCTTTTCATTCAATAAACTCTTTAATCACATGATATTTTCTTTCAACGTGCTAAGACTTGGAATACGCTCTTGGCTCCATAGCCTGCATAATAGCTCCGCTATTATCACAGTACAGTAGGATCGAATACTTAATACTAGGAACAATGCCAAATTTTATGACAAAATTTCTAATCAAACAACTTCTTTAGCAGCTTCTGAAACCGCTATAAATTCCGCTGCAGTGATGGAATCAGCTATTGAGCCTTACTTTGAACATTGTCAACTAACTGTACCTTCATTAAGGGTAAATATATATCTGGATGTAGACTTTCTATCATCTGGATCTACCTGGAAGTCGGAGTCTATATAATCATTAACTTGTATCTTATATTCTCCATATATGAGAATTCACGGCTATCTAATGATCATTACCCAGATTAGATTGATATCAGCTAGTCACATTGTCGTCGAAATTGATATCAGATCTTGTACATAGAATAACATACATAATGCTTCCAATACAAGAAGCATATGACAAGTTAGACATTCTAACTCGCTCTTCCTCAATCTGAGGTGCCATTTTTTTGAAAGATATGTCATATCAGAATGGTACATATATTGCCTTGCAGTTTGGAAATTCGTACATTTCTAACATCTTATCTGTGTATGTGGATTGTGAAAACTCTACAAGATTCATAACTCTATCCCGGTAGACTCTTATACCCAGTATATAAGAAGCTTCACCATTTTTCATGGAGAAGTTTTTGCAAAAGTAGGCTTTCACACTTTGCATCAATCATATATCATTCCTAATGATAAAGATGTTATCTATATATAAAAAATAATGAATAGTATCATACTCCCACTAAACACACGGTTCTTTCTCATTCTTGATGAATCTAGATAATCTAATTATATCAAAATGACGATTTCAGCTTCGGGATGTCTGTTTAAGTCCATAAATAGACTTCTGGAGCTTACAAAGAAGTCTCACTGGATACGAAACCCTTTGGTTGTTCCATATAGATATCATCCTCAATGAATCATTTAGGAAAACGATTTTCATATCCATCTGTCATATCTTATAGTCGTGATATGTAACAATGGCTAAAAGAATCCTAATTGATTTTAGCACGGCTACTGGTGAAAAAGTTTCCTCATAGTCAATCCTAGGACGTTGAGTGTAACCTTTCGCTATCAGTCGGGCCTTAATATTTTCCACCTTTCCATCGGGCCCTCACTTCCTTTTATAAATCCATTTACAACCTATAGGTTTAACTCATTCAGGAAGTTCAACTAAGTCTGAGGCTATATTGTCATGCATAAAATCCATTTCAAAATTCACGGCTTCCTGCCATTTTCCCGAATCGATATCCAATATCGCTTCTTTATACGTAGTCGGATCTGTTTTCTCCAAGAGGAGAACATCAAGGCTCACATCAGATGTTAAAAACAATATCTCTGGAGGCCTTGATATTCTATTTGACTTACTTAGGACTTATATTGTAGATCATTCACCTAATTTGATCTCTGGTTCCATCTGAGGTTCCTTAATATTTTGATCAAACTCATCAAGCTTAATCTTTCTATAATTCTCACTTTCTCTCAAAAATTCTTTTTCTAGAAAAGTGGCAAAATGAGTAATAATTACATTTCGTTGCTCAGAATCAAAGAATTGATATCCTAAAGAATTTTCATGATAGCCAACTAACTTATATTTATACCCCTGGTTACTATTTTATCCCACTGCGCAACTCTAACATATGCAGGATAACTCCAAATCTTTAGATATTTAAGACTTGGATTTCTACTGTACCATATCTGATATGGGGTCATAGAAAAAGCTTTCAATGGAACTTTATTAAGTATGTGGGCAGCAATTAATAAAGAGAAACCCCAAAAGATAAAATATGGAATATTTGTATAGCTCATTATAAATCATGTTGAGGTTTTAAGATAAATACTCGGGTAACACAACGGAACGCGGAAAATCAAAATTTTTGGATTTCAATAATTTTTCTTGGATCAATTAAAATAAACTTATTTACTTTAACTACCCAATACTTAGAAACAGAAATTTTACCCAATAAATCATATTTCTTGAAAATTATCGTTTGACCCCTTTACTTTACATTTTGTTCATTTTTATCCTCAAATTGTCAAATATAATTTTGGATGATTCCAAATCAGTTCTAAAATAATTTATAACATGTCCAATACATGAGATTATAAATTATAACAAAAACCCCCATAAAAGTCCAAAATTACCGTGAGGTCCCGTAGGTGGGCATATTGTGCATTTTTCTCTTTACTTGTTCAAAACATTTCAAGATCAAATCTAATCAACCAAAATTTAACATGCATCATACACACATCATAATAAATCATATATATGAAAATTACCAAATTTGGAAAGGTATAAACCCTAATTTTATAATTTTTTAAATTACAACAAATTAAACAAATCCAATATTTCAATCAAGTCACTACCATACCAAACAGGTATCACCACTTTGAAATAACTCTAGAATAATTTTAGGTCATCAATGAGTGGCCTAACAACTCTAGAATGGCAACTAGATTATCAAATGATCAAAAGAATGCTTACTAACAGCTTAGAAGCTTTTCTTGTTCATCATACATGCAAAGCCCTATCATCAAACTTCCAATCATTAAAACAAAAATAAAAAGGAGTAGAAAAACTTAAGAACAACATAGGATGTAGCCAAGAACAAGAGGAATATTTTTCCTACAAATAGTAAGTTGGAAATACTTACTTATTTCCAAGCTTTTCTTGATTTCCTTTTGTTTTCTTCTCTTTTTTCTATCAAACTTCTTTTGTTTATGTTTATGGAGGCTTGGATAAAGATTAGCAAATGAAAAAATTTAACACCTTAAATACTATTAGGGTTGGCAGAATGACACAAGAAAAAAAGAATAAGGATATTTTCAATTTTAACAAATTACAACAAATATCCAAGTAGTCAAAATGATGAGTGGTATTTATATCACTATTTCTCACTCATTTAACCTAATATTTTGTATAGTTTCTCGAGTTTTACGAATGTTTTGATATGTTTTTGTTTATTTTGCAAATAAAAATAATATTAAGACTTAATGGAATCAACTCAGGGCTACAACGATGAAATTTGGAGGAAAAAATGTCAAAAACGAAAATTTAATGTACGCGTCACGAAGTGCAGTCCTAAATTCCAATTTTGCGCAAGTTTCGTATTTTGGCAATAACGCTTTCATCTGATATCCGATTAAGCTGATTCAAGTTCCAGATTCAAGACGACTAGAAGATCTACAACTTTGAAAGTCAAAATAATTTCGAATTCTGAAGTTTCCATGGTCTAAATTGATGAATAATCCAGTGTATTTTGAGTAATTACTATAGTCATTTTCAAAATATAAAATAAAATTAATAAAAATAAAAATAAAAATTTTCAAACTTCCACCCAACATGCTTCCATGTTTGGTGACATATTTGGTGTCATGTTTGGTGCCATGTTTGGTGGAGCAATCGGTGGAGAAATTGGTGGAAGTCTTTAGATTTTCCTATAAATACCAAGCCATTTCATTTGTAAATCTCATGCTTTCCTTAGGTTTTTGTAGGGAATTTAAGGATTGCATCTTGTTTGTATTTATTTTCAGTATTTAATTTATGCATTTTTATTTTCAGTAATAGTAGTAGTTTCTTTTTCTTCTCTTTTCTTTTATGTTTAGTAGTTAGATTTCCGCTGGGGGAATGGTGAAGTTTTTATTATTTTAATTTAGATTAATCTCCCTTAATTATAATATGGAAATTATAATTCAAACTAAAAGGTTTACCACCTTAATGACTGGTTTTATTTATTTGACAAAAAGTAACGCCGCCTATATGGTCGGTCTTTAGGTGACAGATAGTTGCCGCCTATATGGGTTGTTTATGGACAAATAATGATACCGCCTTTATGGCTGGTTGGACTTAATTAAAATCTGACTTAATGAGGATACCGCCTATATGGTCGGCTGGTAATATCACGGATAAATTCTGTATTATAATAAGGGAGATTTCTAAATTAGAAATAGTAAATGTGGATCCCCCAACCCCCAGCATTTTATTAGAGAAGTGATGAAACATAATATCTACACTTAATAATTGATTTTCTTTTTATGGGTAATTCTTTAGTTTGTTTATTGAGTCTTAAGCTTAATTCGTCTTGTTGTCTGATCACCAATAAGATTGATTTGGTAAACTTAAAATGAACTAGACATAGAGATTTTAGGTTTCAGCCTTAGATTCAATAGCCCACGATCTTCCTTGAGGATAGATAACCCTTTAATAGATTTTCTTACAGGATAGACATATACCTGTCGGGCGGGGGTTGCCACAATTGGAATTTGATATTAATAAATCCAGATAATTTGGTTGACATAGACATATGATTCAATTGGGTTATACTGGGTATTTGCGTCTGACCATCGACAGAGGCTTTTGCATATCTTCGTGTTCCAGGTTAGCAAACTGATTTATTACACATAGGTAAGAGAATCAATTCATCTTTAGAATAATATTGTGTGGAGTCACGACCCTAGATCTTTGAGTCTTTTCTTTTCCTTAGTATTTTCTTTTGAGTCTGTTTTTATTTTAATAGCAAATCCACATTCAACCAACCAAAAGCAATCAATTCCCTTCTCCCTACAATTAGATACCTGTAAATAAATAGTATCAATAATTAATAACAACAGTAGGAATTAAGTCCTCATGGGATCGATATTTTTATACTACTTGAACGATACGTGCGCTTGCGTTATACGCATGTGAATGCACCGGTCAAGTTTTTGGCACCATTGCCGGGGACTTATTTTTCTTGAGTTATTAATTTTGAAGCTATCTAATTTACTCTTTTTTTTTATCTGTAATTTTTATTTCTTTCTTTTGTTTTCAGGTGGTTGAAAAATGGAATATTGTTGGGAGATTGAGAGATTACGTGCTTTACAAGAAGATACACCCCACATCTGGGAGCAACAGTCCAATTTTCTGAGGCCTGTTGTCCAACCCAACAATTATCACTGGACGCCAGAACCAAGCATTACTACATTTGCTCAACAGAACGCAATGGGGAGATGTGACATATGTAATGGTAACCACCCGAGAGATCATTGCGAGTACAACTACAATCCATGGTGGCAGAGCTATCAAAATCCTTCATGGTATGAAGACCCATCACATTTCACAAAACCATATTTTCCATCTTATCCACCACCCACCTACTATCTTCAACAAGAACCAGAACCATCAGAGGAAGATCAGATGATTGACATGCTCAAAGATTGGTTCAATACACAAGATGAAAAGTTGGATACAATGCTTGAAACATTTCAGAATCAATTCGAAAGCATTCAGAGACAATCAGCATCCATTCAGAGACTGACAAATCAAATGAGACAATTAACAGAAAACCAGAACTTCATACCTCAAGAAGCATTTTCAGATGAAACTGACGAAGCCTTCGAGTACCAATCATTTCAAGATGACACTTTAACAGAGGAAGAGGCTGAGCAATATCAACAACCAGAGGTATCAGTTCAGGAGGCCATACCAGTAAAGTCTCTATTTGATTTTTATTCAGATTTAGACTCTGATGAGGAATAAGAACCAGAGCTGTTTGTGCCAATAAAAATTGAGAATGAATTTCAGTATTCTCAAAATGAAGATCTTGGAGCATGCTTTATACTAATGTTTGAAGAAGATCTACTCGAGTCAGTCATATCAGAGGATGAAGACCTAAAATCTGACATCTTTTTACATCTTCAGGTTGACACTTATGGAGCATGTATTTCACAGATGACAGATGAAGAATTCAATGCAGAAATCCTGAAATATATCTGTGAAGAAAAGGTGGAGAAAGAAGCAGAGCAAATGGAGGAGCAAATGTCTGAAGATTCAGTGAATTCAGGCGAAACATCACTGTTTTGGGGAGTACAGATCAGAAATATCGCCCAGAATCTTGACAGAATGGAACTTCCATTCCAAGTCAAGCACCATACGAGACCTCCTGATTTTCTTTCTTTCTTTTCAGGTACCACTGGAGCGACAAAGAATAAAAAGGTGGCACAAGCACTGAATGAGACAAAACTCTTTTTGCCACCTTACCATTGGAAGAGACCCTTCAAAAGCAACTCTCATGGGATTGTCTTTAATCGGACATCCAAGACAACACTGAAACCTCATTGACAGATAGATTTCAGTCACATCTGGCTGAAGACGAAAAATTTAGCGGTAGCAGGGAGGCAACCCATGCAATTTGTTGTAATTTATATTTTCATATTTTGTGTATACATGTTGTAGAGTTTTTAATTTTGTGTGTTATTTTTGTAGGAAAAGGCACAAACAGAGCATTTAAGGAGGAATGATGTTTGGCAATCACAAAGAAGAGAGCTAATTCATTAGTGGTAGCTGAGTAAGGAATAAATTCTTGAGACACATCCTTATGAATTTATAAGGAATAAGGATATTTTCAATTTTAACAAATTACAACAAATATCCAAGTAGTCAAAATGATGAGTTGTATTTATATCACTATTTCCCACTCATTTAACATAATATTTTGTATAGTTTCTCGAGTTTTATGAACGTTTTGATATGTTTTTGTTTATTTTACAGATAAAAATAATATTAAGACTCAATGGAATCAACACAGGGCTACAACGATAAAATTTGGAGGAAAAAATGACAAAAACGAAAATTTACTGTACGCGTCACGAAGTGCAATCCTAAATTCCAATTTTGTGCAAGTTTGTATTTTGGCCATAACGTTTTTATCTGATATCCGATTAAGCTGATTCAAGTTCCATATTGAAGAAGACTAGAAGATCTACAACTTTGAAAGTCAAAATAATTTCGAATTCTGAAGTTTCCATGGTCTAAATTGATGAATATTCCAGTGTATTTTGAGTAATTACTATAGTCATTTTCAAAATATAAAATAAAATTAATAAAAATAAAAATAAAAAATTTTCAAACTTCCACCAAACATGCTTCCTTTTTTGGTGCCATGTTTGATGCCATATTTGGTGCCATGTTTGGTGGAGCAATCGGTGGAGAAATTGGTGGAAGCCTTTAGATTTTACTATAAATACCAAGCCATTTCATTTGTAAATCTCATACTTTCCTTAGGTTTTTTTTAAGGAATTTAAGGATTGCATCTTGTTTGTATTTATTTTCAGTATTTAATTTATGCATTTTTATTTTCAGTAATAGTAGTAGTTTCTTTTTCTTCTCTTTTCTTTTATGTTTAGTAGTTAGATTTCCGCTGGGGGAAGGGTGAAGCTTTTATTATTTTAATTTAGATTAATCTCCCTTAATTATAATATGGAAATTATAATTCAAACTAAAAGTTTTACCGCCTTAATGACTGGTTTTATTTATTTGACAAAAAGTAACACCGCCTATATGGCCGGTCTTTAGGTGACTGATAATTACAGCCTATATGGCTGGTTTATGGACAAATAATGATACCGCCTTTATGGCTGGTTGGACTTAATTAAAATCTGACTAAATGAGGATACCACCTATATGGTCGGTTGGTAATATCACGGATAAATTCTGTATTATAATAAGGGAGATTTCTAAATTAGAAATAGTAAATGTGGATCCCCCAACCCCCAGCATTTTATTAGAGAAGTGATGAAACATAATATCTACACTTAATAATTGATTTTCTTTTTATGGGTAATTATTTAGTTTATTTATTGAGTCTTAAGCTTAATGCGTCTTGTTGTCTGATCACCAATAAGATTGATTTGGTAAACTTAAAATGAACTAGACATAGGGATTTTAGGTTTCAGCCTTAGATTCAATAGCCCACGATCTTCCTTGAGGATAGATAACCCTTTAATAGATTTTATTACAGGATAGACATATACCTGTCGGGCGGGGGTTGCCACAATTGGAACTTGATCTTAATAAATCCAGATAATTTGGTTGACATAGACATATGGTTCAATTGGGTTATACTGGGTATTTGCGTCTGACCATCGACAGAGGCTTTTGCATAACTTCGTGTTCCAGGTTAGCAAATTGATTTATTACACATAGGTAAGAGAATCAATTCATCTTTAGAATAATATTGTGTGGACTCACGAACCTAGATCTTTGAGTCTTTTCTTTTCCTTAGTATTTTCTTTTGAGTCTGTTTTTATTTTAATTAGCAAATCCACATTCAACCAACCAAAAGCAATCAATTCCCTTCTCCCTACAATTAGATACCTGTAAATAAATAGTATCAATAATTAATAACAACAGTAGGAATTAAGTCCTTATGAGATTGATATTTTTATACTACTTGAACGATACGTGCGCTTGTGTTATACACGTGTGAATGCACCGGTCACAAAACCATTTTGATAACAATTTCCTTTAATTTAAAAGTAAAACATTTACATTTTAATCATTTCCTAAATTTATCATTTGGTTAGATATTATGTTTTAATTACTTGAATTATTTAACAATTAATTAATTAATTAATTAATTACAAATATCTTAAATATATATATTATATTTACTTTAAATATATCAAATATATATATAAATGATATATGTCAAATATCATAATTTGATAATTAATTAATATGTATTTAATAATATCATATATTAAATACAAATACACATTAATTAGGAAATGACGGTTTGACCCCTAACACATGTATCTTTCGTTTTTTCCGATAAACAATTTATAAATAATCTCAGTAATTCATAAAAGTTGATATAATGCTCTACGAGTATATTTCATTAGTAAGACTCTCTAGATTTAGGTATATCCGTCACGAAATCCAATTTTGTATCCATAATTCACCCAACGATCACGGATAAACTTGCTGAATCATATAGGTCGAGGTCACGGAAAATTTATAATTCCTCATTCACAGGTATCCAGATATATCCTAGAGATATAGATGTAAACGTCAAATCTCTATAGGGACGATCTCGTCGAACGTATCTATTAAACATCTCTAAACGAATACTTAGAACTCACTTCTAAAGTGTATAACGGGCCTATAGTTTTTTATCTGATTACTAATCATATATGGACAACATATGCTCAGTACACAGAACTGACATATCCTATCTTGACACACAGAGGATATCATGAGGATATATCCACACCCAACGAACAGACAGAGGTCTGATCTAAATAGATCAGTGACATGACTGCCATCTAAGTGTGGAGGAGATTGGCCTGATTGTGACTCCATATGCTCAAAGTGTATGAGACACCAGGTCACGTACATTTTTCAATGTACGAGTTCTCGGAGAGTTTCAACTTTAAATCTATCAAAGTAGATCTTTATTCCTAGAATAAAGGTTGTTTCTCTCAAGAATTCTATGGAGATTTTTCATGAAAGCCAAGCTTTCACCGATTATTTATGGGAATATCATTTCCAAGAAATGACATGTCAACATTATTTATAGGACAGCCACTGTCAGTGCGCTCCCACTAACCCTCTTATATACACAAGAATCATTTTCGTTTTGAATTAAATCATACACCATTATGATTATATCAAAATGATTTTTCCAAGAACACAATGCTTGCTTCAATCCATAACATGGATCGACTAACGTGCAAACCTTGTTTGCTAGTTTTAATACGACAAAACCGACAGGATGTTTTAAACATCCTCCTATGGGTTTCCGCTTAAGGAAAGCGATTTTGACGTTCATCTACCATATTTCATAAATGAAACATGCAGCATTAGCAAGCATTAACCAAATGGATTTAACCATGGCAACATGTAAAAGATTTCGTTATAATCGACACAATGTTGATAACGATACCTTTCCGCTACAAGCCTAGCTTAGTACAACGATATGTTGCAATCCATGTATGTCTTCCTTGAAGACTTATATAGTACCAATAGGCACAATGCCTTCCGGTACAACAACTAGTGTCCAAACATAGTTGATATACATGGAATCCATTTTGGACTCATGGCACTTTGCCATGATAGGGAGTCGATACCTTGTATCACTTCCTCATACGTAGTCAGTTGGTATTCCCAAAAAGATTGACATCTTTATGAGATGAGATCAGAAACCCATACCTTAGGTTGTTTTCTGACTCTCTCCGACCTACGCTGTTCTTGTGTATTCGAAGATTATTGGTACAGTTTCACCCTTGATGAACTGTTTGTGTTCCATTAAGGATTCGATGCCTTGAACAGTATTACTATGATTTTCATCGAGTTTTACTATCCTCCCACTTACCACTGCATATCGGTATTCCTCTTAGGAAAACCACATGGCGAGCAACAATCTAATTGTTATGTTGTGAGTTGTATAAGTACTATACTTTGGTATCCCTCGGATAACCTACAATTGGCACTTATCCAATTTGTGTTCTAGTTTGGTATCATCCAAACATATCCCCAGCATACCCAAATATTCGGGAATGAGAAAACCCAGTTTCTTTCCTGTTCATATCTAATATGAATTCTGTCTAACAGATCTTCATGGAACCTTATTCTAAATAAGTTCTGCACTGTCAATGCTTATTCGTTGAAGGAAATGGTAGCTTAGAGCGACTCATGATTAACCTTATCATGTCCAACAAAATTTGGTTTCTCATTTCGGACACACCATCAAATTGACGTGTTCCGGGAGGAGTCCTCATTTGAAAGAATACTTATACTCTTTCAAGTATACGAGAAACTTATTGTTTAAGTATTTTCCATTACGGTCTTACCGTGACGGTTTAATACTTTAGCCGATCTGTTTGTCTATTTCGTTTCGAAACTTTAAAAGTTTCTGATTCGTGTTTCAAAAGAAACACTTAACCATAACGCGATGCCACATCCGTAAAGGTCACGAAATATTCATATCCACCTCTAGCCTAGTTAGACATGGGCCCACTTGCTTCACTATGAACTAGGGCTAACAGATCGGTGGCATTTGCACTTTTACCAAGTAAAGGTGTTTTAGGCACTTTGCCCAATAAACTAGATCGTAGACTTTATTTGAATATAATCAAATCAGTCCGAGTACCCACTCTTCAAAAGTGTGGATATACGAGTCTTGTTTCAAATTGTCCCAGACAACACTGCCACAACTAAGTCTCTTCTGATCAAATCAGTTTGAGCTATTTGTTTGTCACGTTATATGTTCGAGATTTATTTATATTCAAAATATAAATACTGTTATTCACATCTAATGTGTTTATCTCAAATATCATCTTTATATAATAAAACACTTTAGTGTTCTAGAATATAAAGGTAAATCCGCAACGGATTAAACACCGATATAAAGATAATGTTCCTAGTGAAACTAGTTACATTATAATAGTTTCCTAATTTAAGTACACACCCAGAGGGTAGTTCCTAAACTTAGGTATCTACGGTCAAAACAGCGACTTTCGTCCCGTTTCTAATTCGCAGATTAATCTCAACTGAAGTCAGTATCATGCTCAGAACAGATGCTACACACCAGTACATATTTATGTACCACACTAAGTATTTAAAATCCAATTTCAATACTAGTAGTGAACATAATTTTGACAAACATATTTGAAGTCAGAGCCTTGCTCGTCCTCAATTCCTTCATGTCTGCTTTGTCAAACGGCAGTCACGCTTCCGCGATCCCGTTTGCCATAATTTAGGCAGACATTTGGGGATTTGTCCTTTATCTTACCAGAAGATTATAATGATTTTTTGCCTTGCCATTTTCAACACTCTAGAAGCTTTTGGCCAAGCCTTGGCTTCCTAGAATATCGAAGTTAGGTGCGCCTTGCGCTACTTGCCTAATTGCAAAGTTTGACTTTATCTCCTTGAGAATAGTCATTAACTCTCCAAGAGTTATTTATTGCAATTTAATACTTCTAAAATCTAAGTATAGATTTATGAAGATCCTTCAATTTCAATATCATACTTTAAAGATCTAACCCTTAGTTCTGATTAAGAAATTAAGGAGTCTTTTGCGACAAGCTTAATGGATTAAGCACTAATGTTATCATCACATAAATCTTCCAAAGATTATGCTCTACTATTGCTTAACTCCGGGCTTAGGCCTATTATGTTATTTTATCAAATAAAGTAACTTATTAGTTTCCAGGACCATCCTAAAATTTTATTCCCAATTTTAAAAATTAAACCATTTAAATACATTTTCCCTAGGATTATGTATTAAACGTTAATCTTTCAATTATATCTTGATTCTAATAGTCCAACTATTTAATCAACGATTTTAGGTACTATTTATTATAATGATTACAATAGTCCAACTATTTAATCAACTATAATTTTAATAGATAAATTCAATTATATTGATTACTATAATCCAATTATAAAATCAACTATAAATGAATAGTTTGAATACAGTCCAACTGTTTATTAAAACGACGATTAAATATTAGTCCAACTAACATTTATTTTATTTGACGAATGATATTTGATTTGAGCGCGTATGGCAAGTAATTAAACGAATATTGCAAATTCAATTCTTGCCTCCCACTATTTTTCGCGCGAGCCTCTAACCCTCTGTCGAGTACTCGTGAAACCGTGTTTCCTAGTGGGCTAGGATCCCGTTAAATATCACACAATCTTGACCTTGGCCAACAAATTGTATGATAATTAACTAGGTAGATCTCTAAGATCAATTGGATCCATCCAATTCCTAGATCCAGTAGGGGGACATCCAAGTCCGAAACATATATCTAATATATGCCAATACATCCAATGTATTGCCTAACCTTTTTCCTCTGAATCAACTAAGCCTTGGCTTTGGCACAACAAGCTTAATGATCCCAGTTAAGCGGAACCCATTGACCATGGAAAGCTTCGTAATCAATGTCGATGGACAAGAAGTGGTATTGACTTTGGCCAACAAACCACAACTGGGACAAGACACCAATATGGAACAAAGCCTTCGTGATTCAAACACATCCTCGACGGACAAAGGCCTTGACTTTGGCCAACAAGCCAATGCCAGTCTTGGATCTTGAGTGAGAATCACTTAATGGAAGGAAAAACGCTTAATATTTGTGAGGATTTTTCGCGTGCAAATTGGCAACCAATTTATTATCTTTTTAAGGTCTCATCATCATACACCCTTAAACATGCATTCTAAACACATAATAAAGCGCATATGATAAAATAATGATATGCGGATGGATACTTTACACATTGATCCTAGATCAAATCTCTCAATTTCTCTCTCCCGCTAGCACATGTATTTACTTCTACCCGTTACACTACACTTCTAAAGAAACCTCATTTACATTAGGGGGAATAAGTGAGAAGAGAATACAAAGAATAATGAGGTAATAAGGCTGGACACGCATGTCCAATTAATAAATCAAATTTATTACAATAATTTCTAAAATTGCCCCACCCTTCTAATATCCATCCGATATACATTATTCATGCATCGCAACCATGTATTCACACAAGCATGTTATCAATCAATCTAATCCAATTAATTAATCTGATAATTAATGACCATCCAATGTTCAAACAACGATTTGATTTTGCGCGAGTCAAACTCGTTTTGCGAATAAGTACTCAAAGTACGAATTCTCGAATTAAATTAAACTACATAATTAAATCCATTCAATTTTTATTTAATACTAATTCTTATTTAATTCCAAATTAAATACTACACTTTATTAATAAACTTTTACGACTTAAATTCCAATTTAATCGTTACGGGTCTCAAAGCCCGATTAACGTCCAACGTCAATTTAATTAAAGTCCAATAGGCTTTCAATTAATTTCTTAAGGCATGGGCTTTTGGTCAACATGGGTCAAACCCAAAGACTAAAGCCCATTTAAAGGAATCACCCTTATATGCCTTTGAAACCAATTTAGGCCCATTTAACGTTAAAGGTCCATTAGTCGCATTTGGGCTTAACGGAAGTTGTTTTAGGCCCAATTGGATCCAACCAATTTAGCCTAAAACCAATTTAAAGCCCAATTTAATTAAATTCCAAAAATCCAATTTCTTAATTTAATTAAACAAAGTTCATTGCATAATTAATTACATAAATCAACATTTCTAAAACATCCATTAGCCCAATTAATCATGCTCTCATCATCATCATCATCATCACATGTCCAACAAATTTTGATTAAAATCAAACCCAAACATGCTTATAATGTCTCGGCCAAGTTGGGCATTTTATGTCCGATTCAAATTCAATCCGATTAAATCCAAATCAACATTAAATCCACATTCCCGATTGATTTCCAACACATCCAATGATCAAAAATCAAAAATTCCAAGACATTTAGGGCACTAATGTATTCGGCCAACCTATACATTTTGGGGAAAAATGTTCCAAACAATTTTTCATCAAATTGATCCAATCAATCATCAATTAAAACACAATTAAGCATACTAATTCATCCAATTTCATTAAATCATGCTCAAATTCATTTTACCCAAATTTTAAGCCCTATTTCAATTTCATGCTTTTCAATCGCTCTGATACCATTGTTGGAGATCTCTAAGTCCCAAGGATCGAATACAAAGTAAGAAATACATGTGAACACATACGAGGGAGTTGCGAAATACTCACATCGATCGGTTGAGCGACGCGGCAACGAACAAAACAATTTTCTGCCCACTGTGAAGCTCACGGTAGTGAGCTGCTGCAGTCCACCATTTTCGGCCATTGTTCGTCCTCCAAGCAAGCTCCAAGCTTCGTCAAACGATTCCATGCTCATGGGTGGACTTCCCTATCACCTTCGCATGTCTCTCGGAGTGCTAGCTCTTATGAAATTTGCCACAAATTTCCACTTGCTTCCCTTCACTCTCTCGGTTTTTCAGACCAGAAAACAGAAAGAATGAAGCCCCTCTTGGGCGTATAAGAGAGGAGAGAAAAGATAAGAGAGATGATGATCTTTGGTTGTAAGGATTTGTGTATCTAATACACAATTGATTTTCAAAAAATCAATTAATACATTTACCAAAAACAAGCCATAAATGCTTTCTATCAACTACACACATCACTTCCCATCAATTAGTGAATAGTGACTGGTGTCAATCACTCAAAGTGAAAGACATTTATCACTATGATTGACAAATGATGTGACGCTAGATTCGACTAGCGATTTGACGCTTGATTTGACTTGCGTGCCGCACTCGAATTCGAAATGCGAATGCGCTCGCAAATAATCCCGGGCTCGGGTTCGCTAATTCCAAATTATCAAATTTTTCGTTGCATCGTAATTAAATCTAATTTTAATTCAATAATCATGCCTAGTATAATTACTATTCACATTGCTACCGAATTAATTCTAAATTAATTCGTTCACCCGAATTAAAATCTAATTTTAATTCATCGTCGAAATCTAATTTCGTTTAATATATCGAATATATTAATTAATCGATTAATTCCAAATTAATCGTTATCTCTCTTTAAATGATATTTTATCCCAGATAAAATATCTCCGCAGTTAATCCCAGATTAATTTTCTCTCTCATCTAATTAATCCCAGATTAATTAAAGTGCGAGTCATACGTCATCGGTGAATCTTCAGGAAGCGACCCATGAGATCCCCGGATATGTTGGTAGTAAATTCGATCGTCGGACTATCCGAACACGTACGTACTAAGTACTACGTTTTACCGATTTACAAGACAAGGTTGGCTTCTAGCAAAGCGCCATGCCTACCCAATTCTCCAGAAATATCCTTACAGGAATATTAGATCTGTATCAGGCGTAGTATACATAGTATTGCATATTTCAATCCAGTATCAGATGATCACATGCGAGGCAAGGGGCTGGTTCAGTGTCTGCCCCGTACGAAGCATATATCGGATGACAAGCAACTAGTCTCTTTATTATCGGATAATCATGACCAAGTCATATTGTCCCGACGGTTGCAACCTTTTTTAGAGAACCAGTTATGTATCCATGTGCGATCATCATCTCCACTATGACTGGAGTGATACTTCCGTCTTGACATCACACCCAATACACTACGATTCTCGATATACCTAGAAGAGGCGTACACAGAAACCGGTTAAAGCCCTAGACGACCAAAACCAAAGTATATTGATTGTCGCAAGTATTAGCGGTGCAAGTCTCAGGTTAAGACCAAATACACCTACCCTGATTTCGGACTTCCATAGACACATAGTCATACTACCAATGGAATTCTGAGGGGGTCTATCCAGAGCGAAGCTGTTTTCCATACCATCGGTAAAACACAACCTCCTATTACACTTGCATGAGTATCCTATACCCAAATATACGAGAACTATGCAGTTATGCCCTCACAACGTGCACAAGTGTAATACTAGTCTTTTACGTATTTATCGATGTCCAATCTCGACAATACTCTGACTAGGGATATTTAATAATTTATCCTTCGTGGACTGATACTGTCTCATATCATTCTCAATCCAGGAACAAATCATAAGGACCACCTATCATTTATACTTCTTGGTGATCTAATCACAAATGATAAGAGAGCAATCTCCTTTGTCACATAGTTAATTTGTACAACAACACCATGATCTGTATAAATAGTGACGTTATGGGTCATAACTGTCCAACAAATATTAAATTTGCAATTTCGTTTAGATACTTTCCATACGCTCACATTTCATTTTTCGTCAAATAATTTAATATATTAGTTGGACTAATATTTAATCGTTATTTTAAAACAGTTGGACTGTATTCAAACTATTTCAATTAATAATTGATTTTATAATTGGATTATAGCAATCAATATAATTGAATTTTACTAATTATAGTATAATTGGTTAATGTAGTTGGACTATAGTAATCGTTATATATAAAGAGTGCCTCGAATCATTGATTAAATAGTTGGACTATTAGAATCAAGATAAAATTGAAAGATTGAGCATTTAAAATATAATTTTGGAAGAAAATGTTTTAAACGGCTTTAATTTTCATATTGGGAATAAAATTTCAGGATAGTCCTGGAAACTAAGAAGTTACTTTATTTGATAAAATAACATCTTAGGCCTAAGCCCGGAGTTAAGCAAATAGTAGAGCATGATCTTTGGAAGATTCATGTGATGATAACTTTAGTGCTTAATCCGTTAACCTTGCCGCAATGACTCCTTAATTTCGTCGTTATAACTAAGGATTAGATCTTTAAACCATGATGTTGAAATTGAAGGATCTTCATAGGTCTATACTTAGATCTTAGAAGCATTAATTGCAATAGAAAACTCTTGGAGAGATAATGGCTATACTCAAGAAGACAAAGCCAAAGTTTGCAATTATGCAAGAAGCGCAAGACGCATTTTACTTCGGCATTCCAGAAGGCCAAGACTAGGCCGAAGGCTTCTGAATTGTGGAAAAGGGCAAAGGCAATATCATTATAGTCTTATGGGAAGACGAAAGGACATATCCCAAGATGTCTGCCTAAACTGTGGCAAACGGGGTCATTGAAGCGTGACTGCCGTATGGACAAGGTAGACATGAAGGAAGTGAAGACGGGGCAAGGCTCTGACTTCAATATGTTTATCGTAAACATGTTCACTACTAGTATTAAATTTGAATTTTAGATACTAAATGTGGTACATAAATATGTACTGATGTGCAGAATCTGCTGATTAGCAGGATACTAACTTCAGATGAGATTAATCTGCGAATAGGAAACGGGACTACAATCGCTGTTTTAAACCGTAGATACCTAAGTTTAGGAACTACCATTCGGGTGTGTACTTAAATTAGGAACTGTTAAATGTACCTAGTTTGACTAGAAACATTAACTCTATATCAAGTATAACTCGTTGCGAGTATACCTTTATATTCTATAACACTAAAGTGTTTTATCTTATAAAGATGATATTGAGATAAACACATTAGATGTGAATAACAGTATTTATATTTTGAATATATAAATGAATCTCAAACATATAACATGACAAACAAGTAGCTCAAACTGATTTGATCAGGTAAGACTCATTGGTGGCAGTGTTGTCTAGGACACATTAAACAAGACTCGTATATCCATACGTTTGAAGAGTGGATACTAGGACGGATTTGATTCAAATCAAATAAAGTCTACGAATCTAGTTTATTGGGCAAAGTGCCTAAAATACCTTTTACTTGGTAAAAGTGTAAGTGACATCGATCTGTTAGCCCTTGTTCATAGTGACATAAGTGGGCCCATTCTAGCTAGGCTAGAGGTGGATATGAATATTTCGTGACCTTTGCGGATGTGGCATCGCGTTATGGTTATGTGTTTCTTTCGAAACACAAATCGGAAACTTTAGAGTTCGACACGAAGTATACAAATAGATCGGCTAAAGCATAATTCTTCACGGTTAGACCCTGATTAAAATACTTAAGCAATAAGTTTCTCAAATACTTTAAAGAGTATAGTATTCTTTCACAGTGGACTCCTCCCGGAACACGTCGATTTGACGGTGTATCCGAACGGAGAAACCGAATTTTGTTAGACATGATAAAGTTAATTATGAGTCGCTCTGAGTTACCATTTTCCTTCAAAGGGATAAGCATTTAACAGTGCAATACTTATTTTGAATAAGGTTCCATAAAAATCTGTTAGACAGATTTTTAACTGACTATGTATGAGGAAGTGATACAAGGTATCGACTCCCAATTATGGCAAAGTGCCATGATGTCCGAAATGGATTCCATGTATAGCAACTATGTTTGGATACTAGTTGTTGTACCTCAAGGCATTGTGCCTATTGGTACTATATGAGTCTTCAAGGAAGACATACATGGAAGGCAACATACAATGTACTAAGCTAGGCTTGTAGCGAAAAAGGTATCGTTATCAACATTGTGTCGATTACGACGAAACCTTTTACCTATTGCCATGGTTAAATCCATTTGGATAATGCTTGCAGATGCTGCATGTTTCATTTATGAAATATGGCAGCAGAACGTCAAGATCGTTTTCCTTAAAGGAAACCTTTTGGAGGATGTTTATCAACATCCTAACGGTTTTGTCGTACAAAACAAGCAAAAAGGGTTTTCGAGTTGATTCGATCCATGTATGGATTGAAGCAAGCATTATGTTCTTAGAATAATCGTTTTGATGTAATCATAATGGTATATGATTTAATTCAAAACGAATATGATTCTTGTGTATATAAGGAGGTTAGTGGGAGCGCACTGACAATGATTGTCCTAATAATAATGATACATCATTTCTTGGAAATGACATTCCCAAAATATAATCGGTGAAAGCTTGGCTTTCATAAATATTCTCCGTAAAATACTTGGGAGAGACAACCTTTATTCTAGGAATAAAGATCCACTGGGATAGATCTAAAAGTTATTGGCACTCTCCGAGTATTCGTACATTGAATAAGTGTACGTGACCTGGTGTCTCAAATGTTTTGAGCATATGGAGTCCCAATCAGGCCAATCCAAGTGATAGTCACTGGATTGATGTTAAGAACATCCTTAAGTATCTTAGATGAACTAAGGATGCTATCTTAAGCTAAGGAGAAGGAGAACTTGAAGTGACTGGGATCAGTGCTGCAAGTTTCCAAACCGATAATAATGACTGTAAGTCGTAATATAGGTACTATAAAGTTTGAATAACGGAACAGTGAGCTGGAAATTTTCCAAGCAAGATACTGTTACCGTATAAACAACAAAAGCGGAACATTGCTGTGACTGTCGCAGAAATAGTGGCATCTTGGATCTAAATACTTCTAATTAGATTAGATATAATTCTGTTAGCAGCTGAGCTAGGCTACAGCACAGGCTAAAGAATTAACGGTCTCATCAACGATCCATATATATACTTTAAACTGTTTTCATCTGATTCATCAAATCATACATCGTGGCGATGTGATGATCGAATAAATCGCATCAGAGGATAACCTCTTAAATCCGCAGACGAAAGTTATTTTCTCAATAGAAGTTTGAGCGAACCGTACATAGTTCAGGTGTAAAGCACCTGAGTGACTGGCTATAGGCCAAGTGGGAGATTGTTGGACAATTATGACCCATAGCGTCACTATTTGTACAGATCATGGTGTTGTTGTACCAAAGGAAATTGCTCTTTTATCATTTGTGATTAGATCACCAAGATGTATAAATGATAGAAGGTCCTTATGATTAGTTCCTGGATTGAGATGATATGAGACAGTATCAATCCACGAAGGTTTAATCATTAAATATCCCTAGTCGTAGTATTATCGAGATTGGACATCGATAATACGGAATAGACTAGTATTACATTTGTGCGTGTTGCGAGGGCATAACGGCATAATTCTTATATGTTTGGGTATTGGATACTCATGCAAGTGTAATAGGAGGTTGTGTTTTACCGATGGTACGGAAAACAGCTTTTCTCTAGATAGACCCATTCAGAATTCCATTGGTAGTATAACTATGTGTCTATGGAAGTCCGAATCAGGGTAGGTGTATTTGGTCTTAACCTGAGACTTGCACCGCTAATACTTGCGACAATCAATATACTTTGGTTTTGGTCGTCCAGGGCTTTAACCGGTTTTGTGAACGCCTCTTCTGGTATATTGAGAATAGTAGTGTATTGGGTGTGATGTCAAGATGGAAGTATCACTTCAGTTATAGTGGAGATGATGATCACGTAGGATACAGAACTTGTTCTCTTATACGCTGCAGCTATCGGGATATTATGACTAGGTCATGTATATCCGATTATAGAGACTAGTTACTAGACATATGATATGTGCTTCGTACGGGGCAGACACAATTCCAGCCCCAGGCCTTGCATGTGACCATCCGATACTGGATCGACATACACGATACTACGTTTCTATCTACGCCTGATATAGATCGCTTATTCCTATAAGAATATTTCTGGAGGATTGGGTAGGCATGGCGCTTTGCTAGAAGCCAAACTTGCCTTGTAAATCGGTAAAAATGTAGTACTAGGTACGTACGTGTTTGAATAGTCCGACGACCGCATTTACTGCCAACATTTCCGTGGATCTCATGGGTCGCTTCCCGAAGATTCACCGATGACGTATGACTCGCACTTTATTAATCTGGGATTAATTAGATGAGAGAGAAAATTAATCTAGGATTAATTACGGAGATATTTTATCTAGGATAATATATTAATTAAAGAGAGAGAACGATTAATTTGGAATTAATCGATAAATTAATATATTCGATATATTAAACGAAATTGGATTTCGATGCGGAATTAAATTAGATTTTAATTCGGGCAAACGAGTTAATTTAGAATTAATTCGTTAGCGACGTGAATAATAATTTTGCTAGGGCATAATTATTTAATTACGTTGCGACGGAAATTCGTTAATTCGAAATTAGCGAAACCGAGTCCGGGAGTGTTTGCGGACGCACTCGCATTGCGAATTTAAGTGCGGCCCACAAGTCACATCAAGCGTCAAATCGCTAGTCACATCAAGCATCAATCACTTGTCACTTTGAGTGATGTGATGTCTAGTCACTTTGGTGACTTGACAACTTTTCATGAGTGATGTGAATAGTGATGGAAGGGTTTGTGGCTTAATTAGCTTGACTTTTTGAAAGCAAAATGTGTATTTGATTTTAGAAAATCTATTACCATTTTTTTTAAAAAAACCACAACACACCTTTTCTTCTCTCTTCCTCTCCCACTTCTCACGCCCAATGGCTGTTTTTCCTCTCTTCTTTTCTGGTTCACCGTGAGATTGAAGGAGAAGCATTGTGATTTTTTTGTGCAAAAATCACCTAGTAGGCTAGCACACACATTCGGGGTCATGCGAAGGTGCTAGGGAACCGTACTTGTGAGCATGGAATCACATCACGAAAGCTTGGAGCTTGGAGGTTGATCCATGGCCGAAAATGGAGGACCCAAAATCTGCTCACTGCCGAGCCATGTTGGAGGGAGAAAAGAATTTTTGTTCTTCGACGCATCGCCTCAACCGATCGATATAAGTATTCTGCAACTTATTCGAGTATTCACATGTTAATTTCATTGCTTGAAATCGATTCCAGGACTTAGAGAAACCCAACAGTTCCTGGTCAAGGTTTACACTACTTGGTCAGTATAGTAAAACCCGTTGAGACCGGTACATGTCGTATACTGGAATATATGATTCCAATGGTTTTCAATGACCATAAGTCTTGGAGACTAGTATAGACGTGTAGGTGTTTATAGCGGATAAACACTGAACGACTCACCGAAGATTCTTAATGGATGGTACACCAACGTCAATAAGAATCTTATCGGGTTGAGTAGCACTTTTGATTCTTAGACTTGAGATGCCACTGTGGGCACATGAGACATCTTCTACACTTAGATGGTAGTCACGTCACCGATCTATTAAGATCAGACCTCCGCCTATTCGTTGGGTTTAGATAGATCCTCAGGGTGTCCTGTGTGTATCAAGATAGGATCCGTCAGTTCTGTGTATCAGAGCATAAGTAGTCTAAATGATTAGCAATCAGATAAAACCATGGGCACGTGGTACAATTTAGAAGTTGGTTCTAAATGTTTTTTTAGATTGCTAATAGAATAGTCGACTGGATAATCCCTATAGAGATTTGACGTTTACTTCTATATCTCTGGGATTTATCCGGATGCATGTGACAGAGGAATTATACATTTGCCATGACCTCGACCGGTATGATTCAGCGAGTTTTTCCCGTGATCGTCATAATTTACGGATGGATAAATTATGGACACAAATTTGGATTTCGTGACGGATATGCCTGAATCTAGAGAGTCTCAATAATGAAATTACTCGTAGAGCACTAGGAACATTAATAAATAATATTGATTATTTATAAAGTCATTTAAAGATTAAACGCAAAATACATGTGTAGGGACCCGATAGTCATTTCCTATTTAATTTTTGTGTATTTGCATTTAATACTTGATTAATTCAAATACACATTAATTAATTGTCAAATTGAGATATTTGACTAATATCACAAATATATATGTATTTAATATTTAATGTAAATATATAATACATATCTTTAATATATTTGTATTTAAATAATTATTTAATTTAAATAATTAAATTAATTGAAAATATAAATATCCTAAGTTGAGATATTTTTTGGAGATGCTTTAGTTGCAATTGTGACTTATTGAATTTATCATTAAGTGTAATGATCATTTCATCAAATTGCAAGTTGAAATTCAATGAAATTAAACAAATTTCTTGTTAATTTCCTTAGGCAATTTTCGGCCAAGGCAATTTTTGTAGCAAGTATATTTGTTTTGTTTTTCATTTGGTGAGATAACCTATTACAGTTTATCAAACTCCATTAAAACAAAAGCTTAGAAGATAGAGAGAAAAGAAAAGGAAAATCAAAGAAAAGCTTGGAATATAGTAAGTATTTCCAACCTTCCATTTGAGAGTAAATTGTTCCTCTTGTTGTGGGCTTCACTTGGTGATTTTCTTAAGTTTTTCTATTCTTTATTCTTTGTGTTTTTGATAGATGAAAGTTTGATGAAGGTGTCATGCATGTATGAAGTTGAAGAATGTTACTAATGAGTTTAAGCATTCTTTTAATGTTTTTAGAAACTTGTTGCTAATATAGAGTTGTTGACCCACTCTTAAATGACCTAGATTTGATCTATTTTTATTTTCATTGTGTTGAGACTTGAATTGTATGGAATAAACATGATTGAAGTATTGGATTCAACCAATTTGGTCTATTTGTCCAATTTGAGAAATTGAAAAATTAGGGTTTAAGACCTCTTCCAAATTTGGGGCTTTTCATTATATGGTGTATTTGGATGTGTATATGATACATATAAAATCTCATGTTGATTGGATTTCATTTGGATGTGTTTTGAACTTTGGAAGTGCAAAATGCACACTGATGTGCTTCTAGGAGGCTCACGGCTTTGAAGGAAAAAATTGGGTTTTTTGTTGCTATTTGTGTTTTGACATTTAGGACATGTTAAATTCATCTTAGAAATGATTTAGAATCATCCAAAATTGATTTGAATATTTCGGACTAAAATGAACAAAATGCAAAGTTTTGGGGTAATTTGGTAATTGCACAAAAATTTGATTTCTTGTGTAATATTCATAATTTGAATATTGGACAATTAAGTTTATTTAATTTATCCGAGAAAAAGTTTTGAAATCGGAAAATTTGATTTTCCACTATTTCCATTGCGTTACCGGATTCCGCCCCTAAAAACCCTAACAGTTAGTGGCGCGGTGTCCAACACTAGAAGATGAGGTTTTGGTCATCTTACCCTGAATACATGATTCACAAGTTGGATAGGGTTCAATGGTGAGATCTGGTATCAAACCATTCCTAACCAATTGGGTAAGGCATTTCAAACCTCTAGGACCTAGCCTCATATGCCATAGTGTAATATTATTAACTACAGGCAAACTACATTTATTAATCATAGTATTCAAGATATCTGTAGAAGTATGCAATATGTAATGACCATGCTCATTGGGAAAATAAAGGATCTGAATATTACGTCTATCATATAAATATAAAGAACAGTTTTTAATATTAAACATATAGCCTTTTGTATCTATATAAAAAAGAGATATAATATTTACTACACATCCCGGTAAAATATAGCAATCAATTAACAAAAGGCTCCCACTCGACAAGGGGATCTCGCATACTCCCACTGCAACTGCATCCAGAGAGTCTCCCACCCCAAAACGCAACTGCATCTCTCCAAGCTTTAGCTTTTTACTTTTCTTTAGTACCTGCAATGTTACAGATGTGAACAGGACAAGCAGAATCTAAAATCCAGCTGGATGTAATAGCTTCACAAGCTAGTGAGATATAAATAATTGGAAAAATAAATGTATCTGATGTAGATGCTCTCTCTCTCCTTATCTGGGCAATGTAGTCAGGACAGTTCCTTTTCCAGCGCCCGACTTTACTGTAATGATGGAATTTGTCTTCAGACGCCCTCTTGGGCTTAGCTATTTTTCCTTACGGTGGAGGATCAAATCCTTTTTCTTCTTCGCTTCCATCTTCATTCCATTTGGCCTAGCCTGGGAAGAAGCAGAAAATGAAGTAGGTTTCGGAGGGCGAGTCGGTACTTCATTCCTTGTCCTCTCCGCTATGATCAGCATCCTATGCAGTTCATGGTAGGAACATCTAATCCCGTTCATGTTGAAGTATATTATGAATTGGTGATAAGATGTTGGGAGCGAACCAAAATGACACTCCTACCGAGAATGTCATTCAGAGTGAGATTATATTGCCTCAATTGTTCATTCAAATCGATCAAGTGAAAAACATGTGAGCTCACAGCTTGCCCTTCGTTCAGTCACGCATGGAATAGTTCCATCGCCACTTTATGAACAACAACTTGTTCTTGGTTCATATACGATTCTCTTAATCACATCATCATATTATACGCATCTGGTATGCCATAGCACTACCTTTTGAGTCCCGGTATCAGAGAACTTATGATATATCATTTGAATTTCAAATCAACATCTTTTCAAGATTGGAAAGTCTCTCGTTCATCCAGTATTACATCCTCAGACACTGCAAGGGGTAGCAGACCCTCAAGTATATATCCCAACTTTTCGGATTCAAAGACAATTCTTAAATCCAATCCCAATCGGTAAAGTTTTTAGCGCTTTTAAATTTGTTCGTATCCAATAAACGTGTAAATGGATTAGTGATTTGTGCCATCATCGCAAATCTATAATATAGATTATAAAAAAAAGGTTAGAGATATAAACAGTTTCATATAATATCACAAACATTAACTATATCACAGATTTTTAATCTAAAAATATCTCTCCCATTAAATCATGCAATATTGTAATCCCCAAAGAGAATATAAATATTTAATAATTAAATTAAATACAAATAGTGAAAGGTGCATCCCATGAATATACTTCAGCTCACAGCTTTGGCACCTTCTTGCCTACGTATATTCATTAGATAGACAACTTATTGTCAATCACTCACTAGTGACTTCTATTTTCCGGTCTTGGTCGTTTCTTGTTATGACAACTTTGGCACATTTACAAGAAGGCGTACCAAGGTTAAAACTCGTCAATACCAAACTCAAGCTACTTGCGTAATCCTAATGATTACGCCCAAAAATAACTCGCGGTTATCGCAGTATAGTTGAGGTGTCGATTCCTCAGAGAGATGGTTACAACAGAACTAATTCACTTAAACAAAAACGTTTAGCAATAACTAAATTAAAGAAAAGATTAAATTGCAATGTAAATTAAAGATTTCGAAAACTTAAAAGAATTTATCAATGGAGAGAAATAGCAAAGCGTCAAGATCCTCTCTTGTACCTATTACTTCTATTCCGTTATTGATTCGTTTTATTACACAATTGGGGATTTCACGTCCCAAACCCACAATTGGAGGATATTCAATTCTACACCAATTAAAGTTCTAAGGTAATTGTTATTCTATCTTCTCTACGTTCACAACTCACAAGATTATCGTTACAACCTATCTAACGACGACAATATACCCTCAGATAATATTGCAGCAGAAGATTAACTCGCAAAACAACCTTAATCTATCACAACCAATTTCACCAACAACACATAGAAAAGCGTGACTGAATCTATATATCAATTAATAAAATATGGGTTCGGATTAAAATAATCAAAAGAATAAAGAAAAGAATAGAGTATCAATTGTATTAAACAAATAAAATCATCCACGAATCAAACAACAAAATAAAAGAATTGGGTACAAGAGTTCGCCCTTAGTTTTGCTTTAGGAGATTAGTTCCGCATGCAGAAGGAAGAAATAACAGAGATAGATTGGAGAGACATCATATGGATCATTATCACTGCTCCCTGAACTGCGCACGGCTTTTGCATGAAAAATTTTACTGTGACCCTTCAGCTCCCCTTCACATGCGCAGACTGCTCTCTCTCTTTCTTGTTGTTCTCGGCGTCTCTCTGTATTATGTGCTTTTATTTTTCCTGCGCAAGCTCCTTCAGCAGCCTCTGTTTTTCTTTGTTATTTCTTAATTATGCGCAACAGTCTTTAACGCCCAGCAGCCCTACCGCTTTCATTCTCTTGCATGGTTTTTTTTTTATAATAATGCATGGAAACTTAATTGAATTAGGTTGGGCCCACGTGCGATATTCTTTTGACCAATTCAAAGTCTTACTCCAAACAAACTCTTCCACACTTTCTTCTTTTAAAGTCTTGTTCACGTGACTTTGTCTTTTATTTTGGTCAACAATTGCAACTTGGCCCCACCTTTGTTTTCTTCTTTATTTTGTGTTGTTTCTTCAAATTCCTTTTCTCTTTCTTTCAATTCATGACAAATTATGGGAAATTCTTTCTGCTTCCTAGTTTAATTCAGCTTTCCATTCCTAAAATAATAAAGAGAAAAATTACTAAATTAATTTTAATAACAAACAATTTTTAAATTAAAATAATGATAAAAATTATATAATAAAACATAAAATCTAGAATTAAATACTTGACTATAACCCGAATAAGCGATGTTTCAAAGTAAATTTTCATGCACTTATCAAACCCCCAACCAGGTTATTGCTAGTCCCTAGCAATTCAAGCGTAAAATAAAATAAAATTAAAAATTAAAAATTAAAAACTATCTAAGCCACTTTCGTAGGGATCACGTTGCATTTAGCGTATACAACAAGCCTTTAAACCCCTATGTGTCCCTAGTGGACGAGTTATAGTCTCGTGAGGGCTTACAGCGACGACACCCTCAAACGTCATTCAAAACACACAAGCATGGAAAAATTAAAATTAAATAGTCCCAATAGTTTCACATAATTTTTTTCCTCAAAGAATGCTTAGTAATGAAATCAGAGAACCTTCAAAGTACTCAACGTAACTCAAATCCAAGTTTTTGAATAAATTATCTAAGCTAGACTCAAAGTGTGTGTGCGCTAAGGTTCATTCACAGCTTTATTCCTAGGTGAGCCAACTCAGTGATTTCGTTTTAAAATTAGGATCGATGGGTCAAACCAACCTAGATATCTCAATTAAGTTCTGTAATTTCTTTTCTGTGCTCAGTATGGCATGATTTCTTTTCTTCCTTTGGCTCTCTTTTCATTTTCTTCTTTTTGCATTTTTCTTTTCTTTCCTTTTTTTTTTTGGTTCAACACACCTACCCTTTAAGGTAGCATTTCTCCTCATGGTGGTCCTAATACTCGCCTATGGGTAGCTTCACGCTTATCGGTTATAGGTGGTTTATTTTCTTTCTTCAGAGACATTTCTTTTATTTTCAACCATACCATATGTCATAACACAAGCAAATTAGGATAGAAATCTAGGCAAACAATCATGAATCGACATGCAATTTCTTCAACTAGTCACATTGCTAACTACTCAGGCTTTCACTGCTAAGAACGTATAATTAAGTGCTTACGAGTCTAACATAGATAAACTATTCAAATCATCAGATAAAAGTGCATTAAAGGACTTATCGTTTCTAAGATTTCATCCTAACACAAACAATATCATCATAGGACATATGTTTAACTATCAAGGACTAAAAGCAAACAAAACAAACAAGCAAAATATTTTTTTTTAAAGAAAGAGAAAATACAACACGAATAAAAGACAACACGAATAAGACATATACATCTAGATGAAACAAATGATAATACCACCACCCCCAACCTAAATGAAACATTATCCTCAATGTAACAACAGAGAAGGCAAAAACAAGGAAGGAGTTCACCTGATTAGAGATGTTGTGAACCTGGATGAAATATTGAATTATCATGCAGAAGAAATGAAAACAAAACAAAACAAAAGGAAAAAAAAGGATAAACGATTAAAAATAACTAGAAAATAAATAAAGACATAAATAAATAAAGTACAACAATTGGAAAAAAAAAACTCAATCCGCGTAGGTAAGGTCAGCAAGAGGTGTATCCTCTACTGCGGGAATCAAATTGTCTAGGAACGGTTTCAGCCTCTGTCCATTTACTTTAAACACTCTGCCATTCTTGGGATCTTCTACTTCAACAGCTCCATGGGGAAAAACTTGCTTCACGATGAAAGGTCCGGTCCACCTAGATCGTAGCTTGCCTGGATGAAGATGGAGACTGGAATCATAAAGATGTACCTTTTGGTTAGGCTCAAAATTTTTCCTCATTATCTGTTTGTCAAGGGTAGCTTTCATCTTGGATTTGTAGAGGCGGGAACTGTCACAAGCATCATTCCGTAGTTCTTCGAGCTTTGTTATCTGTAGCTTCCACTGTGTACCTGTAATACTCATATCAAAGTTAAGATTTTATTAGCCCAGTAGGCTTTATGTTCTAACTCGACAGGTAAATGACAAGCATTTCCAAATACAAGCCTATAGGGAGACATTCCAAGAAGGGACTTGTAAGCAGTACGATATGCCCAAAGTGCATCCGGAAGTCGTAAAGACCAATCCTTACGGTCGGGGTTTACCGTTTTCTCTAATATTTTTTTGATCTCTCTATTTGCCAATTCTTATACCCATTTTTCTGTGGGTGATAGGCAGTAGAAATCTTATTGACCACACCATATTTGCGCATCAAGGCTTCAAAAGATCGATTGCAAAAATGTGTCCCTTGATCGCTGATAATGACATGAGGGGTACCGAAGCGTGACAATACATGTTCCTTTAAGAATTTAACTACAGTAGTATTATAATTTGCTCAACACGCTACATCTTCGACCCATTTAGACATATAATCAACTGCGAGAAGAATATAGAGGTATACAAACGAGGGTGGAAAAGGTCTCATAAAATCAATACCCCAATAATCAAATACTTCAATGACGAGAATTGGGTTAAGATGTTGGACATATATGACCCATAGCATCACTATTTGTACAGAACATGATGTTGTTGTACAAATTAACTATGTGACAAAGGAAATTGCTCTTTTATCATTTGTAATTGGATTACCGAGATATGTAAATGATAAAAGTCCATATGATTAGTACAGGATTAATAAGATATGAGACAGTATTAATCCACGTAAGATTTAATCATTAAACATCCATAGTCATAGTATTATCGAGACTGGACATCGATAATGCGGAATAGACTAGTATTACACTTGTGCGCGTTATGGAAGCGTAACAATATAGTTCTCGTATATTTGGGTATTGGATACTCATGCAAGTGTAATAGGAGGTTCTGTTTACCGATGGTACGGAAACAGCTTCGCTTTGGATAGACCCCTCGGAATCCCATTGGTAGTATGACTATATGTCTATGGGAGTCCGAATCAGGGTAGGGGTATTTGGTTTTAACCTGAGACTTGCATCGCTAATACTTACGACAATCAGTATGCTTTGGTTTTGGTCGTCCGGGGCTTTAATAGGTTCTGTGTACGCCTCTTTTAGGTTTGCTGAGAATCGTAGTATATTGGGTGTGATGTCAAGATGGAAGTATCACTTCAGTCACATGGAGATGATGATCACATATGGATACAGAACTAGTACTCTAATATGCTGCAGCTATCGGGATAATATGACTAGGTCATGATTATCTGATTAAAGAGACTAGTTGCTTGTGATTCGATATATGCTTCGTACGGGGCAGACACAATTCCAGCCTCAGGCCTAGCATCTAACATCCGATAATTGGATCGTAATACGCAATACTACGTATACTACGCCTGATAAAGATTACATATTCCTTAAAAGAATATTTCTGGAGAATTGGGAAGGCACGGTGCTTTGCTAGAAGCCAACCATATCTTGTAAATCGGTAGGAACGTGGTACTGGGTACGCACGTATTCGGATAATCCGATGACCGTATTTACTGCCAACATATCCAGGGATATATTGGGTCGCTTCCCAAAGATTCACTGATGACATTTGACTTGAGCAGAATTAATCTGGGATTAATTATGAGAGAGAAAATTAATCTGGGATTAATTACGGTAGAAATTAATCTGGGATTAATTACGGTAGAAATTAATCTGGGATTAATTGAGGTAGAAATTAATCTGGGATTAATTACGGTAAGTATTAATCTGGGATTAATCATAAGAAAAGGAATTAATTTGGGATTATTTGCGGTAACATTTAATCTGGGATTAAATACGTACGGAATAGAGAATACGATTAATTTAGAATTAATCGGTGAAATAAATTTAATAGTTAAATTGGATTTTTCAATTTAATTTATTTATTTGGGCAAAAATAATATATCGAATATTTTAATTGAAATTAGATTTCAATACGAAATTAAAGTTGGACTTTAATACGAGCGAACGCGACTTTTGTAATAATTTTGCGAGGCATAATTATTTAATTAAATTGGATTTAATTATTTAGCGACGGAAAATTCGTTTAGTCGGATTAAACGAAACCGGGCCCAAAGTGTATTTGTTGAGCCAATTTGAATTTTGAATTCAAAATTGGTGGGGCCCACTTCACACATGCCACACATGTGAATGTGGTAGTTGGCAAAGTGGTTGGAAGCCTTTAATCCAATACCACTTGCTTTTCACCTACAAAGTTTTGCTTTTTGAAACAAAACTCTCAACAACCAAGTTTTTGGTAACAAATGTAAATGAAATACACAAAAACAACTCTCTCTCTCCCAAGTCCTCACCTTGGCCGAAACTATAACCATCTCCCATGGAAATTTTGCTTCAAAATTTCAAGCTTGCTAGCACATATGGAGTCAAAGAAGGTGATAGGGAAACTCACCCAAGTGTTGGAAACACTCAACAAAGCTTGGAGCTTCCATGGAAATTAAAGATAAGTCTTGAAATTATCCAAATCAATGTAAGTCTTCCGCAACTTATTTTTGATTTTTCACACTTTAATCTTGCTTAGTGATCTTGTGGCATGTCTTAGAGACTAACAATGGTATCCGAGTCATCCTAAGCTTGATTTTAAAATTAGGGTTCATAGACTTTAATTTGGGATTTTGTCCTTGGAGTATGATTTTTTCAAATTAATTAGTTGGATGTGTTTGTATGATGTTGAATTGGATTTGTGCATCATTAGATTTGAGAAAAATTGATTGGATCAAAAACCCCCGAATTGTGAAGCATGGCCGAATACACCATAATTATGTTCATGGTGATTTTTTAAAAATTAGACAATTGGATATGTTAATTGCATGAAATGAATATTAATTATTGGTTTAATTGGATTGAAATCGGTATTGAATATTATTTCATGATGATTGCCATGAAAGAGGCATGTTGGAATGGATTGATTTTGCTTCAATTGTGTTGGACATGAGTTGATTAATTAAAGCATGATTAATTAGTGTAATTGGTGTTTTGGAAATATTAGTTTAACTAATTAATTATGGCTATTACACTTTAATTAAAATTAATGTAACGTTTGGAATGTTATATTAATTAAAATTGGTCTTTAAGTTAAATTGGGCTAATTTGGTGTATTTGGGCTTAATGGGCTTGGTTGGGCCAAGTTTGGTTTTGGACAATTGGGTTGGATCCAATTGAGCCCAAAACCATTTCCATAAAGTCCAAATATGACTATTGGGCCTTTAATAATTTAATTGGGCCTAATTGATTTTTGGCAATAGGGTGATTCCTATTTGGGCCTTGGCATCTTGGATTTGATCCATAATAGCCAAAGCCCATGCCTTAAGAATTAATTAAAATCCCATTGACTTTAATTAAAATGTATTGGATATAAATTGGGCCTTTGAGACCCATTAAGATTGGATTTGGAATCCAAATCTTTAAGACACATAAAAGTGTAATTATTTAATTTGGAATTAAATTGGAATTAGTATTGAATACAAATTAAATTGGATTTAAAATTATATTTCGATATAATTTAAGAATATGTACTTTGAGTATTTATTCTTAAACGAGTTGGACTCGCGCAAATCAAATCGTTGTTTGAACATTAGATGGTCATTAATTCAAAGATTAATTAATTGGATTAGATTGATTGAATGACATGCTATGTGTGAATACTTGGATGTATGTATGAATAATGTATATCAGATGGATATTAGATGGGTGAGGGCAATTTTGGAAATTGTTGTAATAAATTTAGAATTTATTAAATTGGACCTGCGTGTCCAGCCTATTACCTCTTTTCTCATTGTATTTCTCTTCTCACATATTCCTCTCAATGTAAATGAGGTTTCTTTAGAAGTATTATGTAATTGGGTAGAAGTATGAATAGTGTTAGCGGGAGAGAGGAAAATGGAGAGATTTGTTCTAGGAATATTATGTTATATATCCATCCACATATCATTATTAATTTTATTACGCGCCTTATTATGTTTTTAGAATGCATGTTTAAAGGTGTATGATGAGACCTAATCAAAGATAATTAATTGGTTGCCAATTACGAACCCTTAACAAATATTAAGCGTTTTCCTTCCATTGAATGATTCATTCTCAAGATCCAAGATTGGCACTGGTTTGTTGGCCAAAGTCAACACATTTTGTCCATCGCGGATGTGTTTGAATCATGAAGGCTTTGTTCCATATTGTATGTCTTGTCCAAGTTGTGATTTGTTGGCCAAAGTCAAGATCACTTTTTGTCCATCGACATCGATTACGAAGCTTTCCAAAGTCAATGGGTCCCGCTTAACTGGAATCATTAAGCTTGTTGTGCCAAAGCCAATACTTAGTTGATTCAGAGGAAAAGGTTAGGAAAATATATTGGATATATTGGCATATATATTATATATATGTTTCGGACTTGGTGGTCCACCAACCGGATCTAGGAATTGGATGAGATCCAATTGATCTTAGAGATCTACCTAGTTAAATATCATACAGCTTGTTGGCCAAAGTTAAGGTTGTGTGTTATTTAACGGGATCCTAGCCCACTAGGAAACTAGGATTCCGAAGTAATCAACAGAGGGTTAGAGGCTCGCCGAAAAATAGTGGGAGGCAATTATTAAATTTGCAATTTCGTTTAGATACTTGCCAATATGCGCTCATTTCAATTTTCGTCATTATTTATTAATAAATATATTAGTTGGACTAATATTCAATTGTTGTTTTAATTAAACAGTTGGAATGTATTCAAACTACTTCATTTATAGTTGATTATATAATTGGATTATAGTAATCAATATATTTGAATTTTACCAATCATTTATAGTTGATTATATAATTGGATTATAGTAATCAATATATATTTGAATTTAATCAATCAAATTGTAATTAGTTATATAGTTAAACTATAGTAATCATTACATTAGATTGTACCCAAAATCGTTGATTGAATAGTTGGACTATAGCAATCAAGATAACTGGAAAGATAAGCGTCAAAGAACATAATCCTAGGTGAAAATGTCTTTAACGACATAATTTTCTAGAATGGGAAATGAATCTCAGGATAGTCCTGAGAGTTGAGAAGTTAATCTATTTGATAGAGCGACCTCTCGGGCCTAAGCTCGGAGTTGATCAAAATAGTAGAGCATGAGCTTTGGAAGACTCATCGTGATGATAACTTTAGTGCTCAATCCGTTATGCTTGACGCAAAGACTCCTTAATTTCTTCGTCAGAACTAAGGATTAGATCCTTATAGTATGATATTGAAATTAAAGGATCTTCATGGATCTATTCTTAGATCTTAGAAGTACTAATTGCATAGAAAATTCTTGGAGAGCTAATGGCTATGCTCAAGGAGACAGAGCCAGAGTTTGCAAAAGGGCAAGAAGCGCAAGGCACATCTTACTTCAACATCCCAGAAGGTCAAGGCTTGACCGAAGGCTTTTAGGGATATGAAGAAAAGGGCAAAGGCAAAATCGTCACAGTCGTCTGGGAAGACAAATGACATATCCTTAGATTTCTGCCTAAACTGTGGCAAACAGGGTCACTGGAAGTGTGACTGCCGTATGGACAAGGCAGACATGAAGGAAGTGAAGGCGGGGCAAGGCTCCGGCTTCCGAGATGTTTGTTATAAACATGTTCACTACTGGTTTCAAAATTGGATTTTTGATACTAGGTATGGTACATAAATATATGTACTGATTGTTGAGTTTCAATCAAGTCCCAAGATCATAAATCATGCATAAAAGCGAGTTGAATACAACCAAATGAGGTGCGGAAAAGACTCACATGGATCGGTTTCATGCGGCGAAGATGAACCACGAACTGCTCTCCCTTGCTCGGCAGTGAGCTGCGCGTGGTAGGGGCTGCACGGTGTGACTGGTTCGGCTTCTCCAAGGTTCGGCCATGGGAGACACCATTGAAGCTCCAAGCTTTGAGATTCCAAGCTCACAAATTCGTTTCCCTATCACCTATGTATAACCCAAGGTGTGTGCTAGCACTCTTCATCTTCCTTGCTTCCCTTTCAATTTCGGTCCAACCAGAAACTTTTGAAGCAAAATCGGCTTGAAGCCGTGAAGGAGAGGGAGAAGAAAAGAGAGGGAAAATAGAGAATGCATATGTCTTGCATGTGAGAGAGAGAAAAGCCTTTTTTTTATTTTGTTTTATATTTACCAAGTAAATAATAAATAAAACATATATCACTTTTAATACAAAAGTCAAAAAGCAAGAAATAAATAATGTTATATTTCATTTCAAGCTTTTAAAAGCTTTTCATCAACTCAAATCAACTATTCACATCAAATCCATCCACTTTAATAAAGTGACAACATGTCATGTCACATCACTCAAAGTGACAAGTGACTTGACGATTGATGCGACTAGCGATTTGACGCTTGATGTGACTTGCGTGCCGCGCTCGAATTCGAAATACGAATGCTTTCGCAATCACTCTCGGGCTCGGGTTCGCTAATTCCAAATTAACGAATTTTCCGTCGCGTCGTAATTAAATGATTACGCCTAGCAAAATCACTATTCACGTCGCTAACGAATTAATTCTAAATTAATTCGTTCGCCCGAATTAAAATCTAATTTTAATTCCGCGTCGAAATCCAATTTCTAATAATATATCAAATATATTATTTTATCGATTAATTCCAAATTAATCGTTCTCTCTCTTTAATTAATATTTTATCCCAGATAAAATATCTCCGCAGTTAATCCCAGATTAATTTTCTCTCTCTTCTAATTAATCCTAGATTAATTAAGTGCGAGTTATACCATCGGTGAATCTTCAGGAAGCGACCCATGAGATCTCAGGATATGTTGGCAGTAAATACGGTCGTCGGATTATCCGAACATGTAAGTACCTCGTACTACGTTTATACCGATTTACAAGACAAGGTTGGCTTCTAGCAAAGCGCCATGCCTACCCAATTCTCCAGAAATATTCTTACAGGAATATATAGATCTGTATCAAGCGTAGTATACCGTAGTATTGTGTATATCGGCCCAGTATCGGATAGTCACGTGCTAGGGCTGGGGCTGGATAAGTGTCTGCCCCGTCCGAAGCACATGTCGGATGTCTAGTAACTAGTCTCTATAATCGGATATGCATGACCTAGTCATAATCCCGATGGTTGCGCCACTTAAGAGCACTAATACCGTATCCTGCGTGACATCATCTCCACTATAACTGAAGTGATACTTCCGTCTTGACATCACACCCAATACACTACGACTCTCTGATAAACCCAGAAGTGGTGTACGTAGAACCGGTTAAAGCCCTGTACCACCAAGACCAAAGTCTATCGATTATCGTAAGTATTAGCGATGCAAGTCTCAGGTTAAGACTATACACACCTACCTTGATTTCGGCCTCCCACAGACACATAGTCATAATACCAATGGGATTCCGAGGGGTCTATCCAGAGCGAAGCTGTTTCCCGTACCATCGGTGAAACACGACCTCCTATCGCACTTGCATAAGTATCCAATACTTATATATATGAGAACTATGCCGTTGTGCCCTCACAACGCGCACAAATACAATACTAGCCTATTCCGAATTATCGATGTCCTGTCTCGATAATACTCCGGCTAGGTATATTTAATGATTAATCCTTTGGGGATTAATACTCTCATATCATCATTCTCAATCCAGGAACTAATCATATGGACCTCTCTTCATTTATACATTTATGGTGATCTAATCACAAATGGTGAGAGTGCAATTTCCTTGTCACATAGTTAATTTGTACAACAACACACCGTGATCTGTACAAATAGTGATGTTATGGGTCATTTTGTCCAATAATCTCCCACTTGGCACATAGCCAGTCACTCGAGTGTCTAACACCCGAACTATGTACGGTTCGCTCAAATTGCTGAGGAAAGGTTTTCGTCAGCGGATTTGCGTAATTATCTTCTGACGCGATTTATACGATCATCAAATCGCCACGATGTATGATCCGAATGAATCAGATGATATAGAAGTATATATCTGGATCGTCGATGAGACCTTTAATTCCTTAGCCTGTGCTAACGCCTAGCTCAGCTGCTAAAAGAACTATATCTAATTTAATTAGATTTATTATCGATTCAAATGGCTTCTATTGCTGCTTCAGCTGCAATCATAATCCGCATTTGTTGTTAATTCGGCAACAGTTATCTTGCTCGGAATATTTCCAGATCACTGTCCCAGTGTTCAAACTTTTATAGTACTGCAGTATTTACCGGTTTGGAAACTTGCGCAGCAGTGATCCTAGTCACTTCAAGTTCTCCATCTCCATAGTTTAAGACAACATCTTTAGTTCTCTCAGATACTAACAGATGTTCTTAATCTTCAATCGAGTGACTATCACTTGGATTGACCCGATTGTGACTCCATATGCTCGAAGCGTATGAGACACCAATACAAGTACATTTTAAATGTACAATTTCCAGAGAGTGTTAACCAACTCCAAATCTATCCCTGTAGATCTTTATCCTTGAATAAAGGTTGTTACTCCAAAATTCTACGGAGAATTTCTATGAAAGAATATTTATGAAAGCCAAGCTTTCACCAATTGCTTTATAGGAATTTCATTGTCAGTGCCATCTCCCACTAACCTCCTTATATACACAAGAATTATTTCGTTTTGAGTCAAATCATAAACCATTATGATTATTTCAAAACGACAGTTCCAAGAACCTTATGCTTGCATTAATCCAAACATGGATCGAATAACCCGCAAACCTTGTTTGTCGGTTATACAAAATCGTCAGAATGTTATAAACATTCTCCAAAAGGTTTCCTTTTCAGGAAAGCGATTTTGATCTATAACTGACACATTTCATAAATGAAATACGCAGTTATCAACAAGCATCTTCAAAATGGATTTACCATGGCAACAGGTAAAAGGTTGAATCGTTATTAACACAATGTTGATAACGATACCTTTCCGTCAAAAGCCCAGCTTTGTACGTTGGTATGTTGCCTTCCATGTATGTCTTCCTTGAAGACGTTTAATGTACCAATAGGCACAATGCCTTGTGGTACAACAACTAGTATCCAAATAGTTGTTATACATGGAATCCATTTCGGACTCATGGCACTTTGCCATAATAGGGAGTCGATACCTCGTATCACTCCTCAAAACGTAGTCGGTGGATATACCTTCATAAGATTGACATCTTTATGAGGTGAGATCAGAAACCCATACCCCAGGTTGTTTTCTGACTCTCTCTGATCTACGCGGTTTCTTGTGTATTGAAGATTGATGGTATAGATTCATCATAGATGAACTATTTGTGTTCCATTACGGACCTTGTGCCTTGAACAGTATTACTCCGATTTTCATCGAGTATCACTATCCTCCCACTGACCACTGCATATCGGTATTCCTCTCAGGAAAAACCGCATGGTGAGCAACAATCACATTGTTCTCATGTGAGATTTATAAGTACTATACTTATGGTTTCCCTTAGGATAACCTATATTGGCACTTATCCAATTTGGGTCCTTAGTTTGGTATCATCCAAACGTTATGCCTGGCATACCCAAATTATCAGGAATGAGAAACCTTGTTTCTTCCCTGTTCATATCCTATATGACATCTGTCAAACAGATTTATATGGAACCTTATTCTAAATAAGTTTATTGCACTGTTAAAACTTATCCGTTGAAGGAAATGGTAGCTCAGAGCCACTCTTGATTAATCTTATCATGTCCAACATGATTCGGTTAATCCGTTCGGACACACCGTCACTTTGATGTGTTCCGGGAGGAGTCCTCATTTGAAGAATACCTACTCTTTCAAGTATATAAGAAACTTACTGCTTAAGTATTTTCCAATACGGTCTTACCGTGGCGGTATTACTATAGCCGATCTGTTTGTCTATTTCATGTCGAAACTCTAAAAGTTTCTGATTTGTGTTCTTCAAAAGAAACACATAACCATAACGTGATGCCACATCCGTTAAGGTCACGAAATATCATATCTACATCTAACTAGCTAGACATGGGCCCACTTACTTCACCATGAATAGGGCTAACAGATCGGTGCCCTTTTACTATTACCAAGTAAATAGTATTTTAGGTACTTTACCTAATAAACTATATTCGCAGACCTTATTTGAATAGTCAAATCAGTCCTATCCCACTCTTCAAAAGTGTGGATATACGAGTCTCGTTAAATTGTGTCCTAGACAATAATGCCACAAATAAGTCTCTATTGATCAAATCAATTTGAGCTATTTATTTGTTATTTTATATGTTTGAGATTTTATTATATTCAAAATATAAATTCTGTTATTTACAACTAATGTATTTATCTCAGTATCATCTTTATATAATAAAACACTTAGTGTTCTATAATATAAAGGTTTTATCCGCAACAGATTAAACACTGATATAGAGATAATGTCTCTAGTCAAACTAGTTACATTATAACAGTTCCTAATTTAAGTATATACCCAAAGGGTAGTTCCTACTTAGTATCTACGGTCGAAACAGCGACTTTCGTCCCGTTTCCGATTCGCAGAGCAATCTCAGCTTGAAGTCAGTATCCTGCTCAAAGCAGATTCTGAACATCAATACATATTTTTATGTACCACACTAAGTATTTAAAATCTAATTTCAATACTAGCTGTGAACATAACTAAGACAAATATTTTTAAGTTAGAGCCTCGCCCTTTCTTTAATTCCTTCGTGTCTGCCATATCCAAATGGTAGTCACTTTGGGATATGTCAATTATCCTTTTCAATATTTCAGAAACCTTAGGCCAAGCCTTGGGTTTTAGAATATCGAAACGATGTGCACCTCGTGCTACATGCCCAATTGCAAACTTTGACTTTATCTCCTCTATATATAGTCAATTAATTCTCCAAGAATTATAAATTGCAATTTTAATACTTCTTAAATCTAAAATTAGATTTATGACAAGTATATTAAAATAAGCATTAAAGTCATCATCACATAATCCCAGATTATATTTTAAATATCCAACTTTTTCATTTTTCTTGATTACAATAGTCCACTATTTAATCAACGATTAGTGGTACTATAATATATAATGATTATAATAGTCCAACTATATAATCAAATATAATCCAAATTAATTAACCTCAATTACATTGATTACTATAATCCAATTATAAAATCAACTGTAAAATAATAAGTTATTTTATCAATAAAGTAACCTATTATTTATTCCCAATATTTAAATATTTTAATCCCAGATTATATTTTAAATATCCAACTTTTTCAATTTTATCTTTTTACAATAGTCCAACTATTTAATCAACGATTAGTGGTACTATACATATTATAATGATTATAATAGTCCAACTATATAATCAAATATAATCCAAATTAATTAACCTCAATTACATTGATTACTATAATCCAATTAAAAATCAACTGTAAAATGAAATTAATTAATTCAAATATATTGATTATTATAATCCAAATATTATAATCAAGTATAATACAGTCCACTGTTTATTAAAACAACAATTTAAATATTAGTCCAACTAACATTTAATCTAATGACGAAATAATTTAAATGAGCGCGTATGGCGAGTAATTGAACGAGTATTGCAAATTCAATTCTTCCTCCCACTATTTTTCATCGAGCCTCTAACCCTCTGTCGAGTACTCGGGAAACCGTGTTTCCTAGTGGGCTAGGATCCCGTTAAATATCACACAATCTTGACTTTGGCCAACAAATTGTCTGATAATTAACTAGGTAGATCTCTAAGATCAATTGGATCTCATCCAACTCCTAGATCCAGTAGGTGGACATCCAAGTCCCAAACATATATCTTATATATGCCTATACATCGAATGTATACCCTAACCTTTTTCCTCTGAATCAACTAGGCCTTGGCTTTGGCACAACAAACCTAGTGATCCCAGTCAAGCGCGGACCCATTGACATGGAAGCTTCGTAATCAATGTCAATGGACAAGAAGTGGTCTTGACTTTGGCCACAAACCACAACTTGGACACGACACCAATATGGAACCAAGCCTCGTGATTCAAAAACATCTTCGACGGACAGGGCTTGACTTTGGCCAACAACCCCTGCCAATCTCGGATCTTGATAAGAATCACTCAATGGAAGGAAAATAAACGCTTGATATTTAACGAGGGTTTTTCGCGTGCAAATGGCTACCAATTTATTATCTTGTTAAGGTCTCATCATCATACACCCTTAAACATGCATTCTAACACATAATAAAGCGCAATATGTAAAATAATAATGATATGCGGATGGATATTTTACACATTGATCCTAGATCAATCTCTCTCACTTTCTCTCTCCCGCTAGCACAAATATTTCTTCTACCCGTTACACTACACTTCTAAAGAAACCTCATTTACATGGAGGGGAATAGGTGAGAATAGAATACAAAGAATGAGAGATAAGGCTGGACCCGCAGGTCTAATTAATAAATCAAATTTATTACAACAATTTCCAAAATCGCCCCACCCGGTATATCCATCCGATATACATTATTCAAACATTACAACCATGTATCATACAAGCATGTTATCAATCAATCAAATCCAATTAATTAATCTTGATAATTAGTGATCATCCAATGTTCAAACAAAGATTTGATTTGTTCGAGTCAAACTCGTATTGCGAACACGTACTCAAAGTACGATTTCTCAAATAAAATTAAATTACATAATTAAATCCAATTTAATACGTATTTAATTCTAATTGATTATTTAATTCAAATTAAATATTACACTTTATAAAATAAACCTTTACGACTTAAATTCCAAATTTAATCGTTACGGGTCTCAAAGCCCGATTAATATCCAATATTAATTTAATTAAAGTCCAATGGGCTTTTAATAATTTTTCTTGAGGCGTGGACTTTGGTCAACTCGGGTCAAACCGAATAACCAAAATCCTATCCGGGAGTTACCCCATAAGCCCATAAAATAATTTAGGCCCATTAGGCCCAATTAAACGTTAAAGGTTCATTAGTCGATTTGGGCCTTTTGGAAGCGGTTTGGGCCTAATTGATCCAACCAATTTTGGCCTAAACCAACTTTGTACAACAAAGTCCAATAAACCCAATAACAACTTTGAAAGCCCAAATCCAATTTTAAGCCCAATAATTTAATTCCAAAATTCCAAATTTTCCAATTAATTACCTAAAGTGTATAGCATTATTAATTGCCCAAATCAAAGTTTCCAAAACATCAAATTTGTCCAATTAATCATGCTTAACATCAATTAATCATGTCCAACATAATTAAATCAAAATCAAACCCAATTTCATGCTTCAAAGGTCTCGGCCAAAGGGGAAAAATATGCCCAAATCAAATTCAATCCAATTGAACCCAATCAAACATAAATCAACATCCCAAATGATTTCTAAGTCATCCAATGAACAAAAAAATCAAAAATCCAAGACAATTTTAGGGATCATATTTTCGGCCATCATAAGCAAATTGGGGAAAATTGTTCCAAACACTTTTCATCAAATTGATCTAATCAATCATCAATTAAACAACATTCAAGCATTCTAAATCATCCAATTTCATTAAACATGCTCAAAATCAAGTTTACCCAAATTTGTCATGCCCAAAATTTAGGGAAAAAAATGGATCCAACCATTTTCATGAAATTGATTATGGCACAACATCAATTCACAACCTCATTCAAGCATACTATACTAAACAATTTAATCATTTGATGCTCAAATTGAGTTTACCCAATTAAAGTTTTGGCAAACATTAAGTAAATTGGGGAAAATTAATCCAATTAATTTTTTCATCAAATTGATTACATATAACTACTAATTTATTCATATACAAGCATTCTTAAACAAACAATTTGTTAAAATCATGCTTAAAAATCAAAAAGCCCCAAATTTTGCTCAAGAACCCTAATTCGTTTTATTGCACCAATAGCCTGATACATTGTTGAGTTTCAATCAAGTCCCAAGATCATAAATCATGCATAAAAACGAGTTGAATACAACCAAATGAGGTGCGGAAAAGACTCACATGGATCGTTTGCATGCGGCGAAGATGAACCATGAACGCTCTCCTTGCTCGGCAGTGAGCTGCGCGTGGTAGGGGCTGCACGGTGTGACTGGTTCGGCTTCCTCCAAGGTTCGGCCATGGAGACACCATTGAAGCTCCAAGCTTTGAGATTCCAAGCTCACAAATTCGTTCCCTATCACCTATGTATAACCCAAGGTGTGTGCTAGCACTCTTCATCTTCCTTGCTTCCCTTTCAATTTCGGTCCAACCAGAAACTTTTGAAGCAAACTCGGCTTGAAGCCGTGAAGGAGGGAGGGAGAAGAAAAGAGAGGGAAAAGAGAGAATGCGTATGTCTTGCATGTGAGGGAGAGGAGAAAAGCCTTTTTTTATTTTGTTTTATATATTTACCAAGTAAATATTAAATAAAACATATATCACTTTTAATACAAAAGTCAAAAAGCAAGAAATAAATAATGTTATATTTCATTTCGAGCTTTAAAAGCTTTTCATCAACTCAAACTCACTATTTCACATCAAATCATCCACTTTAATAAAGTGACAACATGCCATGTCACATCACTCAAAGTGACAAGTGACTTGACGATTGATGCGACTAGTGATTTGACGCTTGATGTGACTTGCTGCCGCGCTCGAATTCGAAATACGAATGCGCTCGCAATCACTCTCGAGCTCGGGTTCGCTAATTCCAAATTAACGAATTTTCCGTCGCGTCGTAATTAAATGATTACGCCTAGCAAAATCACTATTCACGTCGCTAACGAATTAATTCTAAATTAATTCGTTCGCCGAATTAAAATCTAATTTTAATTCCGCGTCGAAATCCAATTTCTAATAATATATCAAATATATTATTTTATCGATTAATCCAAATTAATCGTTCTCTCTCTTTAATTAATATTTTATCCCAGATAAAATATCTCCGCAGTTAATCCCAGATTAATTTTCTCTCTCTTCTAATTAATCCTAGATTAATTAAGTGCGAGTTATACATCATCGGTGAATCTTCAGGAAGCGACCCATGAGATCTCAGGATATGTTGGCAGTAAATACGGTCGTCGGATTATCCGAACACGTAAGTACCTCGTACTACGTTTATACCGATTTACAAGACAAGGTTGGCTTCTAGCAAAGCGCCATGCCTACCCAATTCTCCAGAAATATTCTTACAGGAATATATAGATCTGTATCAAGCGTAGTATACCGTAGTATTGTGTATATCGGCCCAGTATCGGATAGTCACGTGCTAGGGCTGGGGCTGGATAAGTGTCTGCCCCGTCCGAAGCACATGTCGGATGTCTAGTAACTAGTCTCTATAATCGGATATGCATGACCTAGTCATAATATCCCGATGGTTGCGCAACACTTAAGAGCACTAATACCGTATCCTGCGTGACATCATCTCCACTATAACTGAAGTGATACTTCCGTCTTGACATCACACCCAATACACTACGACTCTCTGATAAACCCAGAAGTGGTGTACGTAGACCGGTTAAAGCCCTGTACCACCAAGACCAAAGTCTATCGATTATCGTAAGTATTAGCGATGCAAGTGTCAGGTTAAGACTATACACACCTACCTTGATTTCGGCCTCCCATAGACACATAGTCATAATACCAATGGGATTCCGAGGGGTCTATCCAGAGCGAAGCTGTTTCCCGTACCATCGGTGAAACACGACCTCCTATCGCACTTGCATAAGTATCCAATACTTATATATATGAGAACTATGCCGTTGTGCCCTCACAACGCGCACAAGTGCAATACTAGCCTATTTCGCATTATCGATGTCCTGTCTCGATAATACTCCGGCTAGGGATATTTAATGATTAATCCTTCGGGGATTGATACTGTCTCATATCATTCTCAATCCAGGAACTAATCATATGGACCTCTCTTCATTTATACATTTATGATGATCTAATCACAAATGATGAGAGTGCAATTTCCTTGTCACATAGTTAATTTGTACAACAACACCGTGATCTGTACAAATAGTGACGGTATGGGTCATTTTGTCCAACACTGATGTGCGGAATCTGCTGTTTAGTAGGAGACTGGCTTCAGTTGAGATCGACCTACGAATAATAAACGGGACAAGAGTCACTATTATCCGTAGGAACCTAAGTTTTGGAACTACCCTTTGGGCATGTACTTAAATTAGGAAAATGTTACAATGTATCTAGTTTGACTAGAAATATTATCTCTATATCTAGTTTAACCCGTTGCGGGTATACCTTTATATTCTAGAACACTAAGTGTTTTGTTTATAAAGATGATATTGAGATAAACACATTAGATGTGAATAACAGTATTTATATTTTGAATATAAATGAATCAAACATATAACATGACAAATAAAAAGCTCAAACTGAATTAATCAGATGAGACTTATTTGTAGCATTGTTGTCTGGGACACATGAACAAGACAAGTATATCCATACTTTCGAAGAGTGGGTACTAGGACAGATTTGATTCTAATTCAAATAATGTCTACGAATCTAGGTTATTAGGCAAAGTGCCTAAAACACCTTTTACTTGGTAAAAGTGCAAGTGCCACCGAGCTATTAGCCCTCGTTCATGGAGACGTAAGTGGGCCCATATCTAGCTAGGCTAGATATGGATATGAATACTTCGTAACCTTTACGGATGTGGCATCACGTTACGGTTATGTGTATCTTATGAAACACAAGTCAGAAACTTGTGAGTAATTCAAAGAGTTTTGACAAGAAGTAAGAAAACAGACCGATAAAAGTATTAAAAACATTACGGTCGGACCATAGTGTAAAATACTTAAACATATGAGTTTCAAGATTACTTGAAAGAATATAGTGTTCTTTCATAGTGGACTCCTCTCGGGACACCTCAATTTGACGGTGTGTCCGAATAGAGAAACTGAACTTTGTTGGACATAGTGAGGTTGATGATGAGTCACTCTGAGCTACCAATTTCCTTATAAGGATACGCATTAAACAGTGCAATATTTATTTTGAATAAAGTACCATGAAAATCTGTTAGACAGACTTCATATTAGATATGAACAGGAAAGAAATCGGGTTTCACATTCCTTAAGATTTGGGAATGCTGGGCATACTCTAAATGTTTGGATGATACCAAACTAGAACCCAAATCAGATAAGTGCCTATTTGTAATTGGTTATTCTAAGGAAACCAAAGTATAGTACTTATACAACTCACAAGAGAACAATATAATTGTTGCTCTCCATGCGGTTTTCCTAAGAGGAATACCTATATGCAGTGGTAAGTGGGAGGAAAGTAAAACTCGATGAAAATCAGAGTAATACTATTCCAGGCACCGAATCCTCACGGAACACCAACAGTTCATCAGGGATGAAACTGTACCAATAATCTTGAATACACAAGAACCGCGTAGGTCGGAGAGAGTCAGAAAACAATCTGGGAGGTATGGGTTTCTGATCTCACCTCATATAGATGTCAATCTTATTAAGGATAATGAACCGACTACGTATAAGGAAGTGATACAAGGTATCGACTCCTTTTATGGCAAGATGCCATCAAGTTCGAAATGGATTCCATGTATATAACCAAGTTTGGACACTAGTTGATGTACCAAAAGGCATTGTGCCAATTGGTACTACATATGTCTTCAAGGAAGACATACATTGATGGCAACATAAAAATGTACATAACTAGGCTTGTACAGAAAGGGTATCGTCAACAATATAGTGTCAACTACGACGAAACTTTTTCACTTGTTGCCATGATTAAATCCATTTGGATAATGCTTGCTAATGCTGCATACTTCATTTATGAAATATGCACATGATACGTCAAAACCACTTTCCTTAAACGGAAACCTTTAGGAGGATGTTTATCAATATCCTGACGATTTTTTCGTACCAAAACAAGCAAACAAGGTTTGCAAGTTAAATCGATCCATTTTATTGATTGAAGCAAGCATTGCGTTTTTGGAATCAATGTTTTGATTAGATCATATTGCAATATGGTTTCATTCAAAACAATGATGATTCTTGTGTATTTAAGAAGGTTAGTGGGAGCGCACTGACAATAATTGTCCTATACCTTAATGATGTATTGCTTTAAAAGCAATGACATTCCCATATTAAAATCGGTGAATGCTTGGCTTTCATTAAAATTCTCCATAGAATTACTTGGGAGATGCAACCTTTATTCTAGGTATAAAGATTTACTGGGTAAGATCTAAAAGTTGTTGGCACTCTCCGAGAACTCGTACATTGACAAACATGTACGAGACCTCGTGTCTCATATGCTTTGAGTATATGGAGTCACTATTAGGCCGATCCAGGTGATGGTCACTGGATTGATGTAAAGAACATCCTTGAGTATCTTTGACGAACTAAAGATGCTTTCTTAATCTATAAAAATGGAGAACTTGAGGTGACTGGGTTCACCGTTGCAAGTTTCCAAATCGATAATTACGACATTAATTCGCAATAAGGGTACATATTTTAGTTTGAATAACGGAACAATGAGCTGGAAATCTTCCAAGCAAGATACTGTTGCCGAATAAATAACAAAAAGCGGAACATTGCTGCAGCTGAGGCAACAAAAGAAGAATTTTGGATCTATTAAAATTCCTATTTGGATTAGGTATAGTTCTGTTAGCAGCTGAGCTAGGCTACAGTATAGGCTAAATAATTACGGTCTCATCAACGATCCAAGTATATACTTCGATTATTTCATCTGATTCTTCATATCAAACATCGTGGCGATGTGATGATCGAATAAAACGCATCAGATGATAACATTGCAAATCCGCTGACGAAAGCTATTTCTCAGCAGAAGTTTGAGCGATCCGTACATAGTTCAAGTGTAGGACACTTGAGTGATTGGCTATAGGCCAAGTGGGAGATTGTTGGACATATATGACCCATAGCATCAATATTTGTACAGAACATAATATTGTTGTACAAATTAACTATGTGACAAAGGAAATTTCTCTTTTATCATTTGTAATTGGATCACCAAGATATGTAAATGATAAAAGTCCATATGATTAGTACCAGATTAATAAGATATGAGACAATATTAATCCACGTAAGGTTTAATCATTAAACATCCCTAGTCGTAGTATTATCGAGGCTGGACATCGATAATGCGGAATAGACTAGTATTACACTTGTACATGTTATTGAAGCGTAACGGCATAGTTCTCGTATATTTTGGTATTGGATACTCATGCAAGTGTAATAGGAGGTTCTGTTTACCGATGGTACGGAAATATCTTCGCTTTATATAGTCCCCTCGGAATCCCATTGGTAGTATGACTATGTGTCTATGGGAGTCCGAATCAGAGTAGGTGTATTTGGTCTTAACCTGAGACTTGCATCGCTAATACTTATGACAATCAATATGCTTTCGTTTTGGTCGTCCAGGGCTTTAACAGGTTCTGTGTACGCCTCTTCTAGGTTTGCTGAGAATCGTAGTATATTGGGTGTGATGTCAAGATGGAAGTATCACTTCAGTCACATGGAAATGATGATCACATATGGATACAAAACTAGTACTTTAATATGCTGCAGCTATCGGGATAATATGACTAGGTCATGATTATCTGATTAAAGAGACTAGTTGCTTGTGATCCGATATATACTTCCTACGGGGCAGACACAATTCCAGCCTCAGGCCTAGTATGTGACATTCGATACTGGATCGTAATATGTAATACTACGTATACTACGCCTGACAAAGATTACATATCCTTAAAAGAATATTTCTGGAGAATTGGGAAGGCACGGTGCTTTGCTAGAAGCCAACCATGTCTTGTAAATCTGTAGCGATGTCCGGAGGGTGGTTGATTCAAGAGTGTCTAAGATGTTCGAATTTGGAAGAAGATGATAAGTAGGGTCAAAATCATATGGAATGGGGGCCAGTTCTGGCACAATTGTGTCTATCAGAAATGTTTGATGACATTCATCGTCATCTTGTGGCTGTTTCCCGACGTGAAAAATGTTCACTTCCAGCGTCATGTTCCCGAATGAAAAATTCATGAGACCATTCCTACAATTGATAAGAGCATTTGCTGTAGCGAGGAAAGGTCTACCCAGGATAAGAGGAATTTTGGATTCGGTTTTAACTACAGACTGGGTGTCTAAGATAAAGAAGTCAATGAGATAGTAGAATTTATCGATTTGGAGTAAGACATCCTCGACTACCCCTCATGGAGTTCAGACAGAAACTATTCACTAACTGAACGACTACTGATGTAGGCTTGATTTCTCCAAGACCCAACTGCGTATATATGGAATACAGCATAAGATTCACGCTCGCGCCTAAGTCTAGTAATGCCTGACCAAACTCACATGTACCAATATGGCAAGTGATAGTGGGACACCCCGGGTCTTTATATTTTGGCGGGGTCTTTTGTTCAATCACTGCACTGGCTTGTTCTATCAGTAATGCAGTTTTCTTCACATGATGCTTCTTTTTCATGGTGCAAAGATCCTTTAAAACCTTAGCATATGTGGGAACTTGTTTGATTACATGTAACAAGGGCAGGTTGATCTTTACTTGCCTAAGGTGTTCTAAGATCTCACCGTTTGGGTCTGCAGCTCTGGTGGTTGGCCTAAGGGCTTGAGGAAAGGGTACTCTAACTGGGAAATGTGGTTCTGGATCTGCCTGAGGAGTATCTCACACTATTTTCCTTGGTTGCACTTGCAATGTTAGGGGTGTCCTATACTCAACTTCTTTGCACTCCTAGTAGTTATGGTATTACACCCTTTACATTTGTTCCTCCATGATTAGCCTGTGCCATGTGTTGCCCCTGAGGACTAGGTTGAGCTCGAGAAGGGAATTTCCTTGTTCGTTCACACCCAAGACATTAGTCAACTTAGAGATTTGGCTCTTTATTTCCTTATTATATTCTGCTACCTGAGCTATCAATGTCTCAAACCTCTGATTGGTTTTACTCTAGGTTTCCACAAATTCTTTATGGGCCTCTATGAACGCTTGCATAATATCCTCTAAAGAAGTATTAGGAATAGTAGGTATGTGATATTGAGGGGCACTATAACCTCTAGGTGGTGGTGTTTGACTCGGCTGATGAGACTATTGCTTCCAACTAAGGTTGGGATGGTTCCTCCAACTAGGATTATAGTTGGCGTGAAGTAAGGGTTATGTGGAGTCTGTGTATCACGGCAATGCAAGGGTTTTGTTGTGTGGGTTGTACTGCAATGGGGAGGATTAAGGCTTCTTGATGTACGACAATTCAAGGGTCTTTGATGTGTGTATCTTGTGTGAATGAGCTAGGGTAGAGAATGGTGGTGAAGGCCTTTTTTTATTGGCAAATGAGTGGTGACTTTCCTTATTTGAATAGGAAAGAATCTCCTAATGATGGTGACATCTTCTAATTGGTATCGCATAAGGAAAAGATCTCCCTAATTTAGGATAATGATTGGCTTTGATTAGGAAAGGGATCCATGAGATTTCTTTTAATTAGGAAGGGATTTGACTTTGATTTAAGCATGTGTCAAATGTGTATCTTCCTAATTAAAGGGATAATGGGCGTGAATGAGGCTTCATGGAGTGGGCTTTGGTCTTTGGGTAGGCTTGGGTATTTAGGTTTGGTAAGTGGTTTATGGGGTTTTGGGCCAAAGATAAACTTTGAAACGGAGATCCAATGAACAATCGAAGCCAAACAACTAGATTAAATCCAACGAAAATTCCAGTTTCCAACTTTACCCTTCCAACGTCCGTTTCCCGCGGCTTTCACAACTAAATAGGAAGTGTCTCCATACGAGACTCATCATCGGGGCTTATATGCAAAAATGCAGTGCCTACAGTGGTCCCCACTTTGATGGGACTTGTGTAGTGTGTGACAATGTCTATCCTATCAAAGTACGTGCAATGTATTTTCACTTACCTGACTCGCCAGCTACCACTTGACTTGCCATTTTGATTTGAGTTTGAATTGATTGTGCTAACCCGTACCTAGGGTGTCGTAGTTGTGTCTCCATACCTAGAGTGCCGCAGTTGTATCTGAATGCCGTACCTGGCGTGCTAACCCCGTACCTAGGGTGTCACAGTTGTGTCTCCATATCTAGAGTGCCGCAGTTGTCTGAATTTCGTACCTGGCATGCTAACCCCGTACCTAGGGTGTCGCAGTTGTGTCTCCATACCTAGAGTGCCGCAGTTGTCTGAATACCGTACTTGGCATGCTAACCATGTACCTAGGGTGTCGCAGTTGTGTCTGAATGCCATACCTGGCGTGCTAACCTCGTACCTAGGGTGTCGCAGTTGTGTCTGAATACCGTACCTGGTGTGCTAACCTCGTACCTAGGGTGTCGCAGTTGTGTCTGAATATCGTACCTGGCGTGCTAACCCCGTACCTAGGGTGTCGTAGTTGTGTCTGAATGCCGTACTTGGCATGCTAACCCTGTACCTAGGGTGTCGCAGTTGTGTCTGAATGTCATACATGGGGTGTCGGGTTGCGTCTCCGTACCTAGAGTGCCGCAGTTGTATCTGAATGCCGTACCTGGCGTGCTAACCTCGTACCTAGGGTGTCGCAGTTGTGTCTCCGTACCTAGAGTACCGCAGTTGTCTGAATGTCGTACCTGGAGTGCTAACCCCGTACCTAGGGTGTCGTAGTTGTGTCCATAATGCCGAACCTGGCGTGCTAAACCTCATACCTAGAGTGTCGCGTTAGTCCATGATGTCTTACCTAGTTTACGGATGTTGTATCTCCATATCCGGAGTGCGGTACCTGGCCAAACTGATCTGATGTCTCCATACCCGGAGTGCCGTACCTGGAAAAACTGATCTGATATCTCCATACCCGGAGTGCCATTACCTGGCAAAACTGATCTGATGATGATGTGGGCCTCGCCTTCAGAGTGCCATACCTGGCAAGACTGATAATACAGCTAATATTGGCCTCGCCCCCAGAGTGCCATATCTGGAAAGACTGATTCTGATGATGATGCAGTGGGCCCTCGACCCTGGGACGCATCCCAATATCACTGATAATATGGGCATCGCCCTCAAACTGATGATGTAGTCGGTCCTCGACCCTGGGACGCATCCCGAACTACAACAGATGATGTAGTGGGCCCTCGACCCTGGGACGTATCCCGAAACTACAACCGACAACGGGGGCCCTCGACCTTGGGACGCATCCCTATACCGCTGACAATGTGGGCCTCGCCCTCAGACTGATGATGTAATGTGTCTTCGACCCTGAACTGATACTGATGCGGGCCTCGCCCCGGACTGATACTGATGTGGGCCTCGCCCCTAGACTGATACCGATATGGGCCTAGCCCCCAAGCTGATACTGATATGGGCCTCGTCCCCATGCTGATATTGATATGGGTCGTGCCCCGAACTTATACTGATATGGGCCTCGCCCCAAAACTGATACTGATATGGGCCTTGCCCCCATGGTGATACTGATATGAGCCTCGCCCTCATGCCGATACTGATATAGGCCTCGCTCCTAGAGTGCCATACCCGGTGAAACTGATACTGATGCTGATGTGGGCCTCGACCCTAGAGTACCGTACCCGGTGAAACTGATACTGATGCTAATGTGGGCCTCACCCCCAAAATGCCATACCCAGCTTGTTCATTCCTGAACTGTGTTCCATTCTCGGAGTGCCATTCTCGGCTTGTTCATTCTCGAACCTTGCTCCATTCTCGGATTGCCATTCTCGGCTTGTTCATTCCTGAACTGTGTTCCATTCTCGGAGTGACATTCCCGGCTTATTCATTCCCAAACTGTGTTCCATTCTTGGAGGGCCATTCTCGGCTTGTTCATTCCTGAACTGTGTTCCATTCTCGGAGTGCCATTCCCGGCTTGTTCATTCCCGAACTGTGTTCCATTCTTGGAGTGGCATTCCCGGCTTGTTCATTCCTGAACTGTGTTCCATTCTCGGATTGCCATTCTCGGCTTGTTCATTCTCGAACCTTGCTCCATTCTCAGATTGCCATTCTCGGCCAAACTGATACAGATACTGATGTGGGCCTGGCCCCATAGGATTCCTTCCCAGATTCATTCCAAAACTCTACTGATGTGGGCCTCGACCCTGGGATTCATTCCCTTGATTCATTCCGAATTCTGACGACGTGGGCCTCGGCCCTAGGATTCATTCTCGGATTTATTCCAAAATTCTAACAATACGGGCCTCGGCCCTAGGATTCATTCTCGGATTCATTCCAAGATTTTACTGATGTGGGCCTCGACACTGGGATTCATTCCAAAACTCTGCTGATGTGTGCCTCTGTTGGAGTTTCTACGGTCCCTAAGATCGATTATCAAGCATAAAACAAGTATGAATACATCAAAGGAAGTTGCAGAAAATTCACAGTGATCGGTTGAGGGGATGCGGTGAAGAACAAAAAATTATTTTATGCCTTCCTTCAAGCTCGGCAGTGGGCAGTTTGGTGTCCTCCAAATTCGGCCATCTTGGTCCTCCATTGATGCTCCAAGCTCCAAGCTTATCAAGGTGATTCCATGCTCATGAAATTAGTTCCCTATCACCTTTGTATGAACTCATTTAAGTGCTAGGTCTTGATGTTTTTGCCACAAAAACACCATCATCTTCTCCTTCATTCTCGGTCCAAACCAGAAAAATAGAAGAGGAAAAATGGTCCTAGACCGTGTGAGAGATGAGAGAAAATTGGCTCCAAACCTGTGTGAGGTAGCCAAAAAAGAGAGTGGTTGTTTTTCTTAATTGCTTTGCGTATCTAATACACAATTTTTGATTTACAAAAAATCAAAAATAATTGATTTACCAAATGCAAAAAGTCAAGGCAATAAAGCTTGTCAACTACCACTCCATCACTATTCACATCATTCAATCAAGTTGTCAAGTCACATCACTCAAAGTGATGAGTGATTTGAGGCTTGAAGTGACAAGCGATTTGACGCTTGATGTGACTTGCGTGCCGCACTTAAATTCGAAATGCGAGTGCGCTCGCAAACACTCTCGGGCTCGGGTTCGTTAATTCCGAATTAATGAGTTTTTGTCACGTCGTAATTAAATCAAATTTAATTAAATAAATATGCCTAGCAAAATTACTATTCATGTCGCTAACGAATTAATTCTAAATTAATTCGTTCTCCCGAATTAAAATCCAATTTTAATTCCGCTTCGAAATCTAATTTCGTTTAATAAATCGAATATATTAATTTATCGATTAATTCTAAATTAATCGTTATCTCTCTTTTAATGATATTTTATCCTAGATAAAATATCTCCGTAATTAATCCTAGATTAATTCTCTCTCTCTACTAATTAATCCCAGATTAATAAAGTGTGAGTCATACCTCATCGGTGAATCTTCGGGAAGAGACCCATGAGATCCCTGGATATGTTGGCAGTAGATACGGTTATCGGACTATCCGAATATGTACGTACCTAGTACTACGTTTTTACCGATTTACAAGACAAGGTTGGCTTCTAGCAAAGCGTCATGTCTTCCCAATTCTCCAGAAACATGCTTACAGGAATAAGCGATCTATATCAGGCATAGTATACGTAGTATTGCGTATGTCGATCCAGTATCGGATGCCACGTGCTAGGCCTGAGGCTGGATTTGTGTCTGCCCCGTACGAAGCACATGTCGGATGTCTGGTAACTAGTCTCTATAATCGGATATACATGACCTAGTCATAATATCCCGATGACTGCAGTACTTAAGAGTACTAGTACCGTATCCTACGTGACATCATCTCCACTATGACTTGAGTGATACTTCCATATTGACATCACACCCAATACACTACGTTTCTCAATATACCCAGCAGAGGCGTACACAGAACCTGTTAAAGCCCTGGACGACCAAAACCAAAGCATATTGATTGTCGCAAGTATTAGCGGTGCAAGTCTCAGGTTAAGACCAAATACATCTACCCTGATTTCGGACTTCCATAGACAAATAGTCATACTACCAATGGAATTTTGAATGGGTCTATCCAGTGCGAAGCTGTTTTACGTACCATCGGTAAAACACAACCTCCTATTACACTTGCATGAGCATCCTATACCCAAATATATGAGAACTATGTCGTTATGCTCTTACAACACGCACAAGTGTAATACTAGTCTTTTACGCATTATCGATGTCCAATCTCGATAATACTCTGACTAGGGATATTTAATGATTAATCCTTCGTGGACTGATACTATCTCATATCATCTCAATCTAGGAACTAATCATATGGACCTCCTATCATTTATACATCTAGGTGATCTAATCACAAATGATAAGAGAGCAATCTCATTTGTCACATAGTTAATTTGTACAACAACACCATGATCTGTACAAATAGTGATGCTATGGGTTATAACTGTCCAACAGCCTCGACCCTGGGATTCATTCCCTAGATTCATTCCAAATTCTGACGACGTGGTCCTCGGCCCTAGGATTCATTCCCTGGATTTATTCCAAATTCTGATGATGTGGGCCTCGGCCCTAGGATTCATTCCCTAGATTCATTCCAAATTCTGACGACGTGGGCTCGGCCCTAGGATTCATTCCAAATTCTGACGATGTGGGCCTCGGCCTTGGGATTCATTCCCAAAACTACTGATAATTCTGGCTTCGCCCCCTGGGATTTATTCCCGAAACTTCTGATAATGCGGGCTTCGCCTTCCCGAACTCTACTGATGTGGGCCTCGGCCCTGGGATTCATTCCCAAAACTAATGCTGACAACGCGGGCTTCAACCCTGAGACTCATCCCAAACTGATATTGATGCTGATGCTGGCCTTGCCCCGGGACTCATCCCCAAAACTGAAACTGATATGGGCATCAACCCGGGGACTCATCTCCGAAACTACTACTCATATGTTGCTGATTCTGGTTGGCTTGTCTTTGCCGCTTTCTCTTTATCTTATTTGAAACCTGTGAATACAGAACAAAACAAATACAAAAAGAATGCAAAATATGTTACATGTAATGCATGCATGAACGAATTTCCTATTTCGTTGGGTTAGGTCTTTCGCCAGTTCTCCATGTGATTGCTCAGTCTTTTCTCTAGTCTCATGACTCAATATCTTGTTATGTCCCTGATTCGCGATGTGGTAGACTGGTTTCCCCCAGTCTTGGTTTAGCTTTCTGCTCTCCGCTGTTTGTACTTGGTCGAGATGAACCATATGGTGGGGCTTTCCATATCATCATGCTTATATCACATGCTACGAAATAGTCCCAATAGTTATACATATCATTGTCCTCAAAGAATGCTCAGTAATGAAACCAGAGAACTGTCAAAACACTCAATGCAACTCAAATCCAAGTCTTTGAATAAATTATCTAAGCCAGACTCAAAGTGTGTGTGTGCAAGGTTCATTTGCAGCTCGATTCCTAGATAAGCTAACTCAATGATTTTATTTCAAAAATTATGATCGATGGGTCAAACCAACCTAGATGTCTCAGTTACGCTCTGCAATTGCTTTCCCATGCTCAATGTAATATGGTTTTATTTTTCTTCTCCTTTGTCTCTTTCTTTTCATTCTTTTCTTTTGAACTTTCTTTTTTCCTTTTTCTTTTCTTTTTTCTTCTTTTTTTTTTCTTTTCAACACACCTACCCTTTAGGTAGCATTTCTCCTCATGGTGGTCCTAATACTCGCCCATGGGTAGCTTCACGCTTATCGATTATAGGTGTTTCAATTCTTTTCTTTAGAGACTTTTCTTTCATTTTCAACCATACCACACATCATAACATAAGCAAATCTAGATAGAAATCTAAGCAAATGGTCATTCACCGACCTACAATTTATTCAACTAGTCACTTTGCTAACTACTCAGGTTTTCACTGCTAAGAACCATAATCAAGTGCTTACGAATCTAACATAGATCAATTACTCAAAGTATCAGATAAAAGCACGTCAAGGGTTTATCGTTTCTAAGGTTTCATCCTAAAGCAATAAATTTCATCATCGGACTTATGTCTAACTATTAAGGACTAAAAACAAACAAATTTTTTTTTCTCTCACTTTTTTCTTTTCTCTTCTTTTTTTCTCTTCTTTTTTTCTCTTTTTTTTTTTTTTTCTTTTTTTTTTCTTTTTTTTTTCTTTTTTTTGAAGGCCCCCCCAATGGTCTTTCAATCCTTGCCGTAAGGTTTTTTGTTTCTCGATTTCCTTTTCCTCGCTATCCATGTTTGCTAAACTCTTTTTGACAAATCTCTCTTTTTTTTCTCTAACCCAACGAATATCTATGATGGCTTTTAAGACACAAGGGTTAACATGATGCGTGAATGCATGAGATGCATGATATGCGTGCGATGTATGAGATATAATATGCATGTGGTTATTAAAAGCATAAAGGGGCAACTTCTATAGGATATACAACTATGGTTCACATGCGGGTTTATAGGGGTATAGACAAAGGATCTCGTCGACGAAGGGTTGCCCACAACTAGGTATCCCCACTCAAGGGTCCGAGCGATCAAGTGAGTGCACCTTTTTTATACCTTAAGGTATGTGCCAACTTGTTATGGTGTGTGACTGACTGTCGAATGGATTTCCCGTTGTAGATTCCCTAGAGAGAGGGTGGAGCGAGTCTCTCTTAAGTACCCAAGTCCCTTAGGCTCTTATCGCTTGGTATCAGGAATAAACAGCGAGTCCTCCAAATTAGCCCATCACAGTAGGCTACAAGTAGATGATTATTTAGGTGCCTTCACAGCTTTTCCTCGTAGAAAGGTAGTGAATGAAGGAAGACACAAAACCATTACCGAGCTTTAATAATGCCTTTGTGTAAACCCCTTTCAACCCACTATAGACACGGTTAACTAAAGCACAAATCATAAACATCACAAGATATGATTTCGGGGCCAAATCTTTATCCCCAGTGGAGTCGCTAGACTGTAGGACACAGAAATCGGCGATGCTGTTCTAGTATCGCGGCCTAGTTGGGAGTACGTAATAGTCCGCGAAGGAACTAAACTGGAGAAATAACATGGATTCGCCACCCGGTGTGAACGGGAAAATGTGATTTAAGGCTGCACTCACCCCTCGCAAGGGAAGACCTCAAACCGTTGGGTTCGGAATGGTCTCTTACTTATGTCACTTGTAATGATATGAGTTTTGCAATTAACTAACCGAATATACTCAACATGTATGCTCAAAGGTAACTTAGATCTAGTTCGCATTCATCAAAAAAATCCTAGGACTAAGTTCGCATGCTTTAAAAATAAATCGTTATAACGGCAAGCATTTAGCACCACACAACGAGCATGTTGAATCATTGAACACAAAGAAAAAAATAAACAACCATTTAAACATAAACATTAACTAAGTTCCTAATCTGAAATCAAATAATTAAATCATGCATAAATAAATAACATAATCATACTTAAAAAATAAACAATATTCTAGACTAAATCATGCTCGAATACAAAGTTTGGATAAAACGAAATACGTGTGTCTCTCAAGTGGCACGTGGAATTGTATCCCGAGTGCAGATCGTACTACCGTCCATTCGGATTCGGCTACGGAATTTATTGTCCGGGTTTCCATCCGATATACCACAAAAGAGAACACGCATTCCGTTCATCCGGAATTCACATCATGCCTCAACAAACGACTTTCATGCGATAATATATTAAAATAAATAAAAGAAACGAAAGATAATAAGTAAAAAGGGTGCCCTCAAGTCTAACCTCTTTTGTCGTCTCTCGAAAGCGCGTTACACGGCCGTCGGAAGGGTTGATGTTCCGCAACTTTTCTGGTTCACTAATCCAACATTTTTCCTCGCTGTTTCACTGTCTGGGCTGCTGTTTTCACTCCGTTTTACTGCTATTTTTGTTGTATTTTTTGTCACTATTTTTTGGTAATTAGGGGACTGTTTTTGGAAGGTTAAGGATTACGGTTTTGGTGATTTTAAGGGGGATTCTGGACAGTTTTTTGATGTACTTTGGGACAGGTTCTGGGGGTATTTTCAGGGGCAGAACAATAAGGGTTTTACTCGTGCAGTGGGGAAGGCAGTTTTGCTGCAAAAAAGATACAGTTTAGGGGGAATTGCACGTGCAGTTTGGGCAGTAGGTAAGGGGTATTATATGTGCGGCTGTGAAAGGCTTACGTGTGTGGGTGATATGCGTGAGTGGAGGGCAGTTTAGATTGTTTTGTACGTGACTATGGCTTACGTGTTTAAAGGGTCTGTGGCGTGAATCTTCTTAGAAAAACGTGAGAGTGGCTGATGAATGGTCAGGGAAGTAGTGTGGCGTGAAGCTTTTGAATGATCAGGTGGCTTACGTTTAGGGGGTTTTGGTGGCAGGTGGCGTGAAACTTTGGGCTGATTTGTGGCTAGTGGTGTGATCTTTTGGTCAACATGGCTTTATGTGCAAGAGGATTTGAAGGCTAGTTGGCGTGAAGTAAGGGTTATGTGGAGTGTGTGTATCACGACAATGCAAGGGTTTTGTTGTGTGGGTTGTGCTGCAATGTAGAGGATTAAGGCTTCTTCATGTACGGAAATTCAAGGGTCTTTGATGTGTGTATCTTGTGTGAATGAGCTAGGGTAGAGAAGGGTTGTGAAGGCCTCTTTTTATAGGCAAAAGAGTGGTGACTTTCCTTATTTGAATAGGTTAGAATCTCCTAATGATGGTGACATCTTCTAATTGGTATCTCATAAGGAAAAGATCTCCCTAATTTAGGATAATGATTGGCTTTGATTAGGAAAGGGATCCATGAGATTTATTTTAATTAGGAAGGGATTTGACTTTGATTTAAGCATGTGTTAAATGTGTATCTTCCTAATGAAAGGGATAATGGGCGTGAATGAGGCTTCATTGGTGTGGGCTTTGGTCTTTGGGTAGGCTTGGGTATTTAGGTTTGGTAAGTGGTTTGGTAAGTGGTTTATGGGGTTTTGGGCCAAAGATAAACTTTGAAACGGAGATCCAACGAGTAACCGAAGCCAAACAACTTGATTAAATCCAACAAAAATTTCATTTTCCAACTTTACCCTTCCAACGTCCGTTTCCCGCGGCTTTCACAACTAAAGAGGAAGTGTCTCCATACGAGACTCATCATCGAGGCTTATATACAAAAATGCAGTACCTACACTACTCTAAATTTCCGGGAACCTAGGCTTACAGTCTCTATATGCCCCATCAAAAGCCACAAACTGTAAATTATTTTTCTAAAAGTATCGAGCCAAACAAAAAACCCTAAGTACCTATATCCTAACCTACAACAAGTCGTCCCACAACAAGCATATGCATCATAAAAATCCAAACATTCAAAACCGAGACATGCCTCACAACACACAGTAGGAACATAAAAACACAAAAATAAAGGCAGCAAAATTCATGACCCACGAAAAATAAAGCTACGAGGCCGTGCGGAAGCTTACTTGATTCTTTTTAAAGGTCTGGAAGCCGCTCTGCACAGTCAGATCGCTCATGATCTCACTAGTCACAGTTGGGAGAGGAGAAAGCTCTTGCAATCGGGACAATTCAAATTTTTATAAAAGAGAAGAAAAATGCTTACTTTGCTTTCTTATAGTCGGTTTCGGTGCATCTGAGACCGTTGGATTAAGAAAAAGCCTCAGATGTGTGCCATGTGTCAATTTTAGGAGTGATCTCTCAGAATTGGATGAATGGTCGAGATTGGGCGTCTCTTTGGTTGACGGTGAACGGTCGATTCGTTTTGCTTTTGGCGGGAAGCCGGCGGATGGATGACAAGTGTCAAACTCAGAATAAACCCTAGAAATGATTTGATAGGCATTTAAGAGAGTGTGACGGTTGTGCGTCTCGAGGGGCGGCTTCTAAAATGGTAAAAGGGGAATTTCGCTTTGGCCGGGAAAGACATTTGTGAAGACATTTGACCGAGCATAGAAATTACACAGATGTTTTTAGGCCGAGGTGATTTTCTTTTTTGGATTTCGAAAGTCGGCTGTCAGTTGATCAGCCACACCATTGTTTTGTTGTTCCCGGCACCAGCTCGTACACTTGTTGGAATCGAGAACTAGAGGACAGATGTTGGTGTTAATTTCTAGCATAAAGGCATTTGAACAATGCAGTAAGGGTAAAGATGGTATTTTCCTCATATAGGAGACCAGCTTCCATAAGGTTTGATTCTTTCCCTTGACTAGCCCCTTAATACCGGCCCGACTTTCATAGTAGTGCCGAGCAGATGACATGACATTGTTCTAGCGGTTATTACCGACCACTTTATGATCCAAGGCCGACCACTCAAATTCGGCAGAAGCATTCTCAATTCAGCGGATCATTTTGACCAACCTCTTGGAGACCGATCTGTTGGCAGGGTATTTCAGACTCTTCCTTATATCACTTCCTACCGTTTGATCCTTTCAAGCTTTGTAACATCACTCTCACATTGGGGTAGAGTGCAAGATAGGTTTGAAATATCACTCTCACATGGGGCAAAGTGCAAGAAAATATTGAAACATCACTCTCACATAGGGAAAAGTGAAAGAAAGATTTGAAACATCACTCTCACATGGGGTAGAGTACGAGGAAGGTTTGAAACATCACTCTCACATGGGGCAGAGTACAAGGAAGGTTTGTGACATCACTATCACAATGGACAGATGACGAGATAGTGGGTTTACCTTCGGCTAGTTAGCCTTGGGGAAGAGAGCCGGTCAACGATTCAGGAACCCACGTGGGCGACATCACCTAGGTTTAGGAACGGTGCTGTATATTCACTAGTATAAAAAAAGATAGAAAACACATTTGTAAGGGTTGGTTGGTTGATGGTCAAAAAGATCTCAAAAGGAGGAAAATAACTATCTTGTAAAGGCAGAACACAAACAGCTCGGTTCCATATTGATCAGTCTTAAAACAGGTCAGCTGAGCTCGTTTCAGTAATAAAACACCCCCACTCATTTTATGCATGTGTATGTAGGCTGGATCAATCCCGCCGAACCATGTTAAAACTCTCTTTGTTGATCTTGTGGTTGCTTTGCCTTTTGCTAAGTTTGTTTTTGGTCTCCCCATAACCAAACAAATTCAAGGTTGATGGAGGATTGTCTCGGGAGCACTATCCCCGATATTGCCCCTAATTCCAAAATCACATGTCAAAAGTATTATTTTGAGTTCTTGTCGGAGGCCAAGTGATTTACACTTTGTTCATTGAGTTCAGGCCTGGGGCCTAGATGATGGTTGCATATGTTTTGAATTGCATAGCAGGTTGTCTCAGGGTGCTGGCTATAAGCCATGTTGCATGATGTTCTGCATACATCATGCCGAAATTTCGTCAAAATCAGAGGCTTATGGAGGCAAGATTAGCTTATCTCCTTCCGGTAACATCCTGGCTTAGGCGGGATGTTACACATTCACCTCCCAAATAGACCTTCATTCAAAGGTAGAAGCAGAAATTATATTGAAAATAAGGAAAAGGAAAATAATAGCAAAGAAGAAGACCGAATTAATCATAGAAATGAGCATGGGGATCCAAAAGTAAAGAGAGGCAAGCCAGGTGCGAATGAAACTCTGGATTTGACCCGAACCGAGATAGGTCAGGACCCGTCGCAAAATACATGAGACGACGGGGAGATGGTAGCTGAGAAATATTCAATACTATGTGCTAAAAATTCCATAGCTGGAAGGAACATTAGATTGGGGGAGGGGCAATAGATGACCGAGCCACATTACCTAGAGAGAAATATATAACAAAGGAAATTTTAGAGGGAGTATAGAGAGAGTGGAAATGGAGACTGTGGGTCTAAATTCTCCTGAGGAAGCCTAATATCAGTAAGCCCGAGTTAGGCCTGAGCAATGTACAACAGAATTGAAAAAGAAAAAATGGAAACGTCAGGCAAGGGATTTTTGTAGTAATACGGAAGTGAGAGAAGAATCAACTTTGTTGAAAAAGAGTAGCGATGGCACAAAGTGGCTAAACCTAATTTCCAAGAAACCAAAATGGCTTAATCGAAGTGCGAAAATGGAGATTATTTGTAAGAAGCTTGGTCTATTAGAGAAGCATGCATGTAGATCAGAAATTGAGAGAAGAGATGAAATGAGAGATGGGCTATTATCCTTTTGCATTATCTCATTTATCTCCTTTTAATGGTTATGATATAGTCAAAATAAATCTAATGACCATTATTTTGCCAACACAAAAGTCAAGCCAACTTTTGGATCAAATTCATTAATGTGTTGTCAAGATTTTGACCCTTACATTAATCTTGATTAAATCCTAACCTTTAAAAGGAGATAAAGGATATAAATGTGAAAGCATGATAGCCCAATCCAGATAAGAACACCAGATTTTCTCATGCAAAGGCTACAACAATAAGAATGAAGAACAAGATTTGGGGAGTTGAGAATGACCAAGGAGAATGGGTTGAAGATGAGGAAGGGTGGAGAATATGTTATGTGAATACTTTTGGAATATATTCTCCAGCACTGAACCTACTACACAGAAAATAGGGTCAGCTATTCAAGAATTCTCTTCTAGAGTGACAACAGAAATGTATGCTCAGCTTAAGCTACCTTTTGTTAAAGAAAATATATTCGAGGCTCTAGCTCAGATGTGCCATTCTAAAGCCTCAGGACCGGATGGATTGCCTGCGGCTTTTTTCCAGAAACACTAGGCATCTTTGGGACAAGGACTCACTAAAACCTATTTACATATTCTTAATGTGGGAGGTAATATCTCTTTCTTGATCCACATTTTTATTGCCCTGATTCCCAAAGTAAACAAGCCGAGGAAAGTCACTAATTTCAGACCCATAAGTCTGTGCAATGTTGTGTAGATAATGTTTTCCAAGGTTGTAAAGAATAGGCTCAAACACATCCTGAACCAGATCATCTCCCCTACTAATAGTTCCTTCATTCTTAATAGGCTGAATACTGATAACATCATTATAGGGTATAAGTGTCTCCATAAAATTAGACACATGAAAGGGATAAGAAACAGGTTAATGGCATTGAAGTTAGATATCAATAAAGCGTATGACATGGTGGAATGGAATTTTCGGGAAAAGACCATGTATAAAATGGGATTCCTTGCCCCATGGATTAAAATGACAATGGATTGTATAACCACTGCCTCACACTTGGTTATTATTAATGGTACTGCTTGAGGGTTGATTAGTCCTTGTAAAGGATTGAGACAATGTTGCTCACTATCCCCATACTTATTTATCATATGTGCAGAGGTATTCATCAATCTCATCCAACAAGCAAATCTTAATAAGATAATCCATGGTAAACGTTTTGGAAATAATCTTAAAATCTCTCATCTTCTCTTTGTTGATGATAGCCTCATATTCTCTCGAGCATCTGTGATAGACTGGATGAATCTAAAAGCCATCTATAATAAGTATGTTGTAGCAGGTATTTAACTACTAGAAAAGCTCTATGTTCTTCATTAGAAAAGTAAGAGTTGAACAAAAGGATTTAATTAAAGATATATTTCAATTACAAGTTGGTTCTCGACATGAAAAGTATATGGGTTTGCTCGCAATGGTTGGGAAAACAAGTGTAGCTTCTTCAATGAAATTAAGCTCAGAGTGATTAATAAAATTTCCAATTGGTAGAGCAAACTTTTTTCTTATTGAGGGAAGGAAGTTTTGATTAAAGTCGTAGCATAAGTTATACCCGCCTATCCAATGAGTGTATTTAAGATTCCTCAAAGACTTTTTAAAAACATCCAAAAGTCTATTGCCTTTTTTGGTGGAGATAGACAAATAAGAAGAAGATTATTCATTGGACTAAGTGGGAAAAGCTATGTCATGTAAAGTCAAAGCGGGCTTGGGATTTAGAGACTTGATCAGTTTTAATCATGCGTTGGTGGCCAAACAAGGGTGGCGGGTTTTGCAAAACTTAGATCTTTAACGACCAGAGTCTTGATGGCAAGGTATTTCAGAAATTATGACTTTCTAAAAGAAAAATCAAGGTCTAATCCATCTTTAATCTGGAGAAGCATTCTATGGGGAAGGCAGGTGTTGCTACAAGTAGCCAGATTGAGGATTGGAAATAGGGATAAAATTAGCATCAACCAGGACAGCTGGACACCAAGGCCCACCACCTTCAAGCCGATAATAACTTTTGGTCTGCCATAAGATGCAACAGTCTCAATACTCATAAATTCCAGTAACCAACGGGATGAAGAGAAGGTTAGGCTTCACTTTTTGGAAATGGATGCAGATGAGATTTTGAAGATTCGGCTACCCAGAAGATCACAAATAAATCAGATTGTCTAGAATTTTGATTAAAAAAATGAGAGTATTTAGTCAAGAGTGGATACTAAGTTGCTCTAAAATTGAAGTTCCTAGATCTCCTTTGTTCGTCAGAAGGCTCGGTATAACTCTGGAACAAAATTTATGTTAGGGTTAGTGCTTGGAATGCCAATCTAGATCGTATTTATGTCCGATTCATGAATATGAACAATTCATTTTTCTATAATATTACTTAATTATGGTAGTGTTTCTTTCTTTTATATACATATTCGATCTAATTATGATTAGATTGAAACTAAATAAGGTTTATTGATATGTATATATTAGATAAAGACCTGATAATATATTTTGTAGTGCACAGTTACAAAGTTGTTTGTAATTGACATTGAGAAGTGTCACTACTAGAAGTATGTTATCAAATAAAGTTCATCCTCCAGATTTACTGACATGGGTCGGTTAGTAAAATTCACTGAGACAAGTACATATCGTATATCGAGACTTGGTCTGATGGTTTATCCCAATGAACCATGAGTTTTGGGAAACTCGTATAGACATATAGGTGTTTATTTGATAAAAATTGAACGCCTCACCGAAGATTTCCTAATATATGGTACACCAACGATAATAGGAATCTTCTCAAGTCGATTAGCATAGTGGTCATTCGACTTGAGATACCACTGTCGATATATGAGTTATTCTTCATACTTTTATGACAGTCATGTCACCGATCTGTTTAGATCAGACCTCCGCATGTTCATTGGGTGTGGACTGATGGTATGATATCCTACGAGTATCAGATAGAATCCACCAGTCCTATGTACATGGCATAGGTATCTTATATGTATTTGCGATCTAGTAAATCCATGGCCGTTCTGAGTGTTATTTAGATATAGTAAATTTAAAAGTCGACTATATTATACCTTAGGGATTTGACGTTCTTATCTATATCCCCGGTATAATATTGATATCCTATGACGGAGGGATTATATGTATGCAATGACCTCGACTTGCATAGTTTGGCGAGATTATCTGTGGTCGTCATAATTTATGAGTGCGTGAATCATGGACACGAAATTAGATTATGTGACAGATAAACCTAAACTTAGAGTGTCCCATAATATGAAGTGTACTGGTTGAGCACTTGGGCAATACGTTATGAATAATATAGATTATTCTTAATACTTCACCGGATTAAATGAGTTAATTCAAATAGTTTAAAAGGTTAAATGAAAATAAATACATTATGGGCATTTTGGTCAATTAATAATTAATGTGTATTTGTATTTGATACAAAATTTGATTTGATACATATTAATTATTTGTCAAATGAGACTTTGACACATGTCATTAATATATGTATTTTTATTTAATGTAAATAAAATATATATAATAATACTCACATTAATTAATTATTTAGATGTTTAAATATTAAATATCTAGATAATTAAATTATATCAATATTACATAATTGTTATCCAAAATGTTTGATTATTATTGGTTACATGTGGCATAATTTTATTAAACTTAAAATTTACAAATTGGATTTGTTAACTTAAAGGTTATTATTATTAATTAATTAGATTAATTGACCAAATGACCAAAATACCCTTCTTTAAACCCCAAAGTCGGTTAAGGCCTAGTTTTTTAAGTTGAAAATTTTATTTTCTTCTTCACTTGGAAGCCATGGCCGAAACCTATCTCCATTAAAGCACTCAAATTTTTTTTTGAAGAAACAATGAAGAAAGTGAAGAAATTCAAGAAAAAAGTTTGAGGAAATTATAAGATTTGGAGGTAATCTTCAACAATCTTAAACTTATAAAGTTTGTTTCTTGTTCTTGAATATCTAGAATATTTCTAGGGTTTTTCATTTCTTATATTTTGGGGCTTTTTGATTTGGAGGATAAATTGGAGGCTAGATGCGTGTGTGAAGTTGAATTGGATGATATTAGTGTACTATTGATTCAATTTTATCATTTGAAGACTTGTTGCCATTCTAGAGTGTTATGACCACTCTTGTAACTCCTAGAATTATTTTTGGGTTCTTCATTTGTGGTGACTTTGTTTGGTGTAAGTGTTAATATGATTAATATTGAGAAAATTGGATTTAAATCATGAAAAGTTATATTTTTGGTTACCAAATCAGATCTGGAAATTTTTTGATTTTGGTGATGAAAAATATGTTGTATAAATTTGTTGGCTGTGTTTTAGGCATTGGAACAATTGCCAGAAATTGTTTCAGAGTTGAAATATGCGAAAACGGTGAAAAACGGCGTTACCGGGTGAGTTTTGGGCTTACTGGCTATCCGCTATCCAAAGAGTGAATTGGTCACTGATTGGTCAGCCCATGAACTGCCCAAGTACTATTGGGGCTGACTTGAGTAGCCCCCATGTGTATTGATTGATCGGTTCTAACAAAAACGTGTTTTAAGCTATTTTACGGAAAAACATTTTTAGTAAAAGTTTCGCGATGTTTCTAACCTATTATGTCATTATTTGATATTGAATAAATATGTTTATGTGAAATAAGAATGAATTATTCATATTGGAAATTGAATAATTTATTTGGTAATTTTAAAAGTTTTAAAGTTATGATTTCATCCGAACGGCGAGCTTCCGTTGCGCCCGCGCTAAAACCCTTACAAAAATGGTATCAGAGCAGGTCTGATCCTTCATCCATTACATTTATCATGTTTGATATATGATATAATCCAATTTTGATATTTGCAAATGCATGTAATTTATATGTTTCTTAATATTTTGGTTCTACAGTAACGGAAAACATAACGCATATTTAATGGTTAAGTTAAGTTATGTTTTCTCAGGTAGAATTGAACTGTTGAGAAATTGATCTAGATTAAAATATGCATTTGTTGTAGAATATAACCCTCTTTAGGACCCGCATAAATAAGGCATTAAAGTAACTTGTATTAAGAATACTTGTTTCTTAGTCCGTCTTATAAGTACGGATGTAAATGATTTCCTGATGTTATAGCTATATCGTGCCAAAGCTCTGCAGTTATGGATAATGGTAGTTCATTTATGCCGATAAAACTTACATGATAAGAGACAAATTCAAGTGAAAGTGGAAATCCTGAACGTGCCAAAACTGTCAGGACTACATCAGTGGTTTGTGTTTGTCACTCACTAGTGAAGCCTTGATATGCCTCTTTATGAACGTGTCAAAGCTATCATAACGAGAAATGGTCAGGACCAAAATCAGGAATCACAGTGAGTGTTATTGATAATGAGTTGTCTACCTATGAATATACGTAGGCGAGAACGTGCTAAAGCTGTGAGTCGAAATATATTCATGGGGTTCATTTCTCACTATGGAATTCAATTTAATTATTGGATTCCCATTTTCCGTTGGGGATTACGATATTATATAAAGTAGTGGGAGACACTACTGGGTTAAAAATCCATAACTAAAGTAGTGTGTTGATAAAATTAAACTTCTAATCCGCTACATGCATATTTTATATATATGTTTTCTGATTTTCCTTATGGTTGCAGATTTCTAGAATAGGTTCTAGGTTAAGAGTAGACTTGGATATAATTAGATTAGTCTAAAACATTGGGAAATATTGTTCCAATTTTCTTGTAAAATGAAGATGGTTAGTCACTTAGTTACTAAGTTACATTAGGTAATCTAAATTAGACCCGGCCATGGTTTCGTTTCGGAACCGGAACCGAATCGGTTGGAATCGGAAGGTTCTGGTTCCAACCAATTCCGGTTTCGATTCCGGAACCGGAACCGTGGCCGACCGGTTCAGTTGGGGTTCGTGGTTCCACCGGTTCAACGCTTCCAACCGGAACCGAAACGATTCTGGTTGGAACCGTAGAGTTCCAACAGGAGCCCTAACCCCAACGGTTAGTAACCGTTGGGGGCGCCTTGCCCTCAAAATAAAAAAAAATACCATTAAGGCATAAAAAAATTATAAATTATAAATTCATAATATATTCCTAATAACGGTAATAAAACGGTTATATTTAGGGGTATTTTTGGTATCAAAAAAATTCTAAAATTCTATAAATAAGATTCATTTTTCATTATTTCAACACACCAAATTCTCAACTCTCTCAATTCCTACAATTCTCGTATTCTCAATCTCAATTCAATTAGTTATTATCATTCGCAATTAGTCAATTTTCTTATTTTTCTTACTTATTTCTTAAACAAAAATGGCAAGCTCATATGAGAACATCATGTCAAATATGCCAACCCAAGAGAGCGGCCCTAGTGCCGGTGCATAATCAAGGAGAAGAGAAGTTAAAGCTTGTTCCTCAGATGTTTTCAAAATTCATTTTCATTTAGAAAAATTAAACGATGACAGTTCAAGAGCGATTTGCAACTATTATGGGGTTTCCTACAAATTTTCTGGTGGATATGACAATATGATCAAGCACCTAGAAAGACATCATCCGGATGAACTTGGAATTAATACGACGCAAACTCAAATGGCCAACTACGCATCATCTAGTAGAGGTACGAGTGCTGTAGATTTATTTAAATATTCTGAAGTTGTATGGCACATCTTTCTTTAAGCTTTAGTGAAAAACTTTATTTTACTAATTACGTGCATAATGCTTTAATTTAAATCCTTCTGCATGTAGAATGACTCGAAACACAACAAAACATCATATTTTTAAATTATATAAAGATGGTAAAATTATTTTAAATGAAATATTTAAAGAGATGAAAGGTCGTATTTCTATATGTTTTGATATTTGGAGTACCATTGGAAAACACACGCATACATGGGTGTGACTTATCATTGGATTGATGCATCATTTACCATGCGCAAAAATGACTTATTGCATTTAGAGTTTTTGATGACCAACATACTGCACAAAATATTTATAGAATGATGAAGGTAATTTTTGATGAATACGATTTAGTAGAGAAAATTTTAACAATTAGATTTAATAATGCATCGGCAAATACTGCATCCATCAAAGATTTAAAATCCTTATGTCAACCAAATTTAGGGGGTCGATTTTTTCATATTCGTTGTACATGTCATGTCCTTAACTTATGTGTTCAAGACGGTCTAAAATTATTATCACCTATCCTTAATCCTATTAAAATGGCACTTAATTGTATTTGGTCATATTCTCAAGTTAGGAGAGAATGGATGATGTTTTGTAAAAAAAATGGTATTAAACCGATTAAATTTTCAAGAGATGTTCCAACACGTTGGAATTCAACTTATTTTCTTTTATGTCAAGCATTTCAATACAAAGATGCATTATGTAGTTTTTTTCTCAACATGTTCAAAATATCACACTTTATCCTAGTCAATGGGATATTTGTGAAAATATTTTAGATATTTTAAAAGTTTTTAATGAAGCTACTTTAATTTTTATCGGTGTTTATTATCCAACAGCACATTTATTTCTTCTTGAAAGATTGAATATTGTTGGTGCTCTCGATGAACATGCTGAAAGTAGCGATCCTAATGATATTGTTTTGTTAGAAGCCATTACTGTTATCAAGGTAAAATGGTTGAATTATTTTAGAGAAATTCCTTTACTTTATCTTATTGCTGTTGTTTTTGATCCTAGATTTAAATTAGAAGGTTTGAATGGTGCTTTACAAGCTTGAATGGTGCTTTACAAGCTTGAATGGTGCTTTACAAGCTTACTATGGTTATTTAGGAATATTAGATGAAATTGATATTACAAGATTAATGACGAAATTAAGAAATGATTTAATTGAGTTATTTAATGATTATATTGTAAGATATAACTTAGGAACATTAGGTGAATCTAGTAGTAGTGAACCGGTAATTCAAACAAGACTTAGCGCATGGGATCATTGGTTATTGCAACGAAATAAAAAAGCTAGGGATAAGAAAACTAATAACCCGGAATTAGATAATTATTTATCTACAAATTTTGAGTTTCCTATTGAAAGTTTAGTAGTAAAAAATTTAAAATCCTTGGCTGGTGGAACCGACATCAAAATGTATATATTGTTTTATCAATTATTACTAAAGAGATGTTGGCAGCACATATTTCCACCATTGCGGTTGAGCAAGCCTTCAGCTTGGGAGGCAATATATTGGAAGCTAGACGATCTTCATCACATCCAAGCACTCTAAAAGCAACAGCTTGTGTGGATGATTGGACTCGAGCTGATCTAAGACAATAAGAAAATGCCTGTAGGCATTGTATTTTTGCATGTGAAACCCGATGATGAGCCTCATTTGGAGGCACTATCTTTTAAGTCGCGGAAATCGCGGGAAACGGACGTCGGAAGGGAAGAGTCAAGAATTGACGGTTTTGTCGGATTTAGTTCACGTGTTTAGCTCCGGGTTCGCTGTTGGATCTCCGTTTTAAAAAACTTAACCTTAGCCCAAGCCCATTAAATCACATCCAAAGAAATAATTAATATATGTCACAAATTTTAAATTAAATTCACAAACTAATTAAAATAAAATCTTAATTTTAAATTAAATTCACAATTAAAATTAATTTACTCACAAATATAAACTAAATTGAAATTAAATAATCAATTAAATGATTAAATGTTAAATCTAAATTACAAACCAATTAAATTAATAAATTAAATTAATTGCAATTAAAAATTAAATCAAATAAATCAAAAATCAAATACCAAAATTAAATAATTCACTTCCAAATTAAAATCAATCAAAATAAAATAATTCTTAATTTAATTAAAACACTCACCAAATTTAAGAAATTCCTACCCAAATTACAATTATCTCTTGCCTAAAATATTCCAATCATATACACATAATTCTAAATTGATTTATTTCCTAATTAAGCCATGCAAACCCTAATTGATAACTATATAAACACACACTAATTGCAACCCTAAGGGAGAGACGGCTCACACAAAGAAACACAAAAAAATAAAACAACAACAATTGTCTTCCTCTCTCTCAACCGAGACAACATAAGCCAACAAGATCAACACACATGCACCATGTTAACCGCCCTTCACACAAGCCCCTAGCAGCCCTTACACTCCAAAACTCAGTGCACCACACGTTCCCCTAGCAAACAAACGCAACCCTCAACTAGCTCCACACCCACGTAACCCTCAGCTACCTTCACGCCTCTTCCTCTCATCTCACACAAGCAACCAGCCCTCACGCACATGAGCCACAAACCTTCCCAGCATGCCCTCTGCCCACCAGGCTCACCTTGCTCCATGCCTCACGCTTCATAAACCCTTCACGCCTGCCTTCCACGACTTCATCACACAAAAATCCTGCAGCCCGTGTAACCAGCCCTCTCACACACGACACATGCGCACCAAAAACCCTCATCAGCCCTAACCATAAGCACACGTAGCCCACTGCCCCAATTGATTCACACTAAATAAGCCACCTAAGCAGCCCCTTTTACCATAAAACAGCAACCAGTAAGTCCCCTGAAACGCCCCACTGCACACACAAAAAAACTGCATCAAAAATACCCCAAAGCAGTCCCAAAACCACACAAAACAGTAGCCTAAATACAACCAAAACAGTAACCAGAAACTGCAGTCCAAAACAGCAGCAAACGAAGTTAAAAACAGCAGCAAACGGAGTTAAAACAGCGAGCAAAACAGCGAAACAGCGAGGTAAAAAGCAAACCAGTGAACCAGAAAAGTTGCGGAGTGATAGCCCTTCCGACGGTTGTAAACGCGAGTCCGGAAGACGACTTAAAAGGTTAGACCTGAGGGTACCTTTCACACTTGTTTTCTTTTTATTATTTATTCGATTTTTATTGATTCTTTTAATTGTGTTTTAAATTATTTATTGAATATTGTTTGCATGTGATGTGTGTTGTGGCCATTGATTAAAACGGAAAATACGTCGTCTCTCGTGGTATATAGGATGGAAACCCAGACGTAAATTCCGTAGCCGATTCCGAATGGACGGTAGTGCGGTCTGTACTTGGGATACAACTCCACGTACCACTTGAGTAAACGGCGCATATTTCGCTTTATGTTATTTTGATTATTCGCACTTTATTATTCTGTCTTTTAATTTCCGCATGTTATTTATTTATGTTGTGATCGAGCGCATGGGCTTAGTAAGTCGGATTAAAGGTTCCCTATTTGGAGGGGTTAAAATCCTTTACCACGATGCTTTGCCGCGCCGGTTGATGTGTGTTCGGTTGGATGTAAGATATGTTCAATCGGGCATACTAAGTTTGATATGATTGTCTTTATTTTTGTATGCATGATGCGATCGAGCGCATGGGCTTAGTGAGTTAGTCCAAAGGTCCTCTTTTTGAGAGACGAAGAGCCTAAAAGGCCACCTTTGTGACACTACTTCACCGCGCCGGACGAAGTGTGTTTGGGTTGAATGTACATTCAATCGGGCATATGAAGTCCTACACTTTTATTGTCTTTATTTCATGTATTGTGATGTGACGCGCATGGGCATAGTATGTTGGTCTAAAGGTCCCCTCTTTGAGAGACAAAGAGCCCCAAAAGGCCACCTTTACGGCAGTACTTCGCCGCGCCCCCATTATCTTGTTGTTTAGTATGACGTCTTCTTACATGACCATGCATCATATCACATTGCACATGGGCTTAGTATGTTGGTCTAAAGGTCCTCTCTTTGAGAGACAAAGAGCCTAAAAGGCCACCTTTACGGCAGTACTTCGCCGCGCCTCTTTTATTTAGTTATTCGCTTCATAACGTCTTTTTTTTTGAAAATTCATGCATCATATTGCATTGCGCATGGGCTTATCAAGTGAGATCAAGGGTCCTCCACTTTGAGGGGTGAAAATGCTTGAAAGCTACCTTTTGCTACAATGATTTGCCGCGGCCCTTTATCTGTTGTTATGTACGAGAAGTCATATATTCATATGTTCATGTATGTGTCATGTTGTTTACTGCACTTTGGAGGTCATTGCTATAACCCGTTCGAACGCGTTCCGAAACGCCGCACGAACGCATGTTTTCTGTCTGGTCCCGTTCGAACGCGTTATCAAACGCTATACGGACGCGAACCTTCTGTTTACCGTTCGAACGCGTTTACGAACGCTACACGAACGCGAATACACTGAATTGAGTCATTTTCATCATATGTGCGTCTGTGTCTATATCTATCTTCTTTTGCACCACGTCATAGCATGCTCACTTTAATGCATAATTGCATCCCTAAGCGTCTTTTTGCATTATGTACTTAGGTGACCCTTTTATTTGTGCATGGACATGTAATGACTATTTGTTTATGATATGTCTATGAAATCACATGTTCACCATCATTTGATTCGCCTTTATGTGTGCTTGTGTGGTTAGTATGTGCTTGCGTTTCCATAATACAACATGCCAATGAAATTGTCTGTTTGTTGATTTAATGTACTTCTAAGCATGCAATCTTATATGTGAAATACATGTATGTTTAGGCGCATATTTTATTTTATAAATGTGAATTTAGAAGCATGATACCCTTAGAAATAAGTGTTACTTCAGCTTCTTTAAATTATTATATAAATCCTTTCATTACAAGTGACATGAATAAGGGACTATTCCGAACCCAACGGTTTGAGGTCTTCCCTTGCGAGGGGTGAGTGCGGCCTTAAATCTCATTTTCCCGGTTCACACCGGGTGGCGACTCCATTATTCTCCGGTTTAGTCCCCCGTGGCTACTCCGTACTCCCGACCGGGCCGCGAGCCCGGGACAGCATGCGTCGCCCAGGTTCTGTTTTCCCACAATGCCCCCGATGATTTTAAAGATTTGTTCGATAATGCATCTGCAACAACAAGTGCAAGCAGAACCGGAGCTGAAGGATCTACTGATAATGATGATTGATAATTATAAAATTATAAATTTACAAAGGGGAAATATCTTAAAATTGTAATGGAACTGCGTGAGCTTTGATTCCTCTCACCCCTGGAGGATACGTAGGCAACTTAAATTTTTGAAAATTTAAGCTCAAGCTCTTCAATGTAATAATTTTATTTATTTATTAAATTAATCTCATTTATTTTAATTTATTTTCAAATTTTAAAAAAATGGTTCGAACCGAACCGGTAGGTTCCGGTTCGGTTCAATTTTCCGGTTCCACTTCAGTGTGGAACCGAAACCGAACTGAAATTAATTGGTTCGATTATGATTCCACACTTGTGGAACCGAAAACCGATCGGTTCAGTTCGGTTCCGAACCAGAACCGAACCGCCGACCGGGTCTAACTGTGGATATATTAGTTATCCTCTACATTTTGATGGCAGTCATGTCACCGATCTATTTAGATCAGACATCCGCATGTTCGTTGGGTGTTGACTAATGCTCATGATATCCTATTAGTATCAGATAGAATCCGTCAGTCCTGTGTATAGAGCATATGTATCTTGTACGTATTTATGATCTAGTAAATCCATGGTCATGGTATACTTTGGAAGCGAGTTCCGAGTGTTATTTAAAGATCGTAAATTTAAAGGTCGACTATATTATACCTTAGGGATTTGACGTTCTTATCTATATTCCCGGTATAATATTGATATCCTGTGACAGAGGGATTATACGTATGCAATGACCTCAACTTGCATAGTTTAGCGAGATTATCTGTGGTCGTCATAATTTATGAGTATGTAAATTATGGACACGAAATTGTATTATGTGACGGATAAACCTAAATTTAGAGAGTCCCACAATATGAAGTGTACTCGTTGAGAACTTCGGCAACGTATTATGAATAATATAGATTATTCATAATACTTCACCGGATTAAATGACTAAATTCAAATCGTTTAAACAGTTAAACTAAAATACATACATTAGGGGTATTTTAGTCAATTAATAATTTATGTGTATTTATATTTGATACAAAACTTGATTTGATACATATTAATTATTTGTCAAATGAGACTTTGACACATGCCATTAATATATATATATATTTAATATTTAATATAAATAATATATATATAATAATAATCACATTAATTAATTATTTAGATATTTAAATGTTAAATATCTAGATAATTAAATTATATCAATATTACATAATTGCTCTGCAATATGTTTGATTATTATTGGTTACATGTGGCATGATTTTATTAAGCTTAAAGATTACAAATTGGATTTTTTAACTTAAAGGTTATTATTATTATTAATTAATTAGATTAATTGACCAAATGATCAAAATACTCTTCTTTAAACCCCAAGGTCGGTTAAGTCCTAGTTTTTTAAGTTGAAATTTTTTTTTTCTCCTTCACTTGGAAGCCATGGCTAAAACCTAACTCCATTAAAGCACCCAAAAAATTGTTTAAAGAAACAAGGAAGAAAGTGAACAAATTCAAGAAAAAAGTTTAAGGAAATTACAAGATTTGGAGGTAATCTTCAATAATCTTAAACTTATAAAGCTTGTTTCTTATTCTTGAATATCTATAATATTTCTAGGGTTTCTTCATTTCTTATATTTTGGGGCTTTTTGATTTGGAGATGGATTTGGAGGCTAGATGCTTGTGTAAAGTTGAATTGGATGATCTTAGTGTAATATTGATTCAACTTTATCATTCGATGACTTTTTGCCATTCTAGAGTGTTATGACCACTCTTTTAACTCCTAAAATTGTTCTTGGGTTCTTCATTTGTGGTGACTTTGGTTGGTGTAAGTGTCAATATGATTAATGTTGAGAAAATTGGATTTAAAGCATGAAAAATAATATTTTTGGTTACCAAATCAGATCTGGACATCCTGTGATTTTGGTGATGAAAATTATATTGTATAAGTGTATTGGGTGTGTTTTAGGCATTGCAACAATTGCCGGAAATTTTTCCAGAGTTGAAATATGTGAAAATAGTGAAAAATGGCGTTACCGGGTGAGTTTCATGCTTACTGGGTGTCCGCTATCCAAACAGTGAATTGGTCACTGGTTGGGCAGCCCATGAACTACCCAATTTCTATTGAGGCTGACTTGGGTATCCCCCATGTGTATTGGTTGGTCGGTTAGGACAAAAACGTGTTTTATGCTATTTTGCGTAAAAAAAAATTTCCTAAAAGTTTTGCGATATTTCTAATCTTTTTATGTTGTTATTTGATATCGAATAAATATGTTTAGGTGAAATATGAATTAATTATTCATATTGGATATAGAATATTTTATTTGGTAATTTTAAAAGTTTTAAAGTTACGATTTCACCCTAACCGCGAGCTTACGCTCTGCCCGCGCAAAAACCCCAACAATTTGGGGATTGGATATACCGACCAAGGTGAAGATATTTTATTGGAGGGCAGCAAATGACTGGCTACCAATCGCGAAGAACTTATAGAAGAGGAAAATTCTGCAAAACCTCAGATGTCAGATTTATGAAAGAGAAGTTGAAACTACTTACCATGCTCTATTTAACTGTAAATGAGTAGATAAAGTCTGGAAGCTATCTCAGTTCAAAGAAGCAATCATTTGTTAAAAACTATAGCTAACAGGGATCCTTTAAGTACTCTAGTGCATGGGAGCGAGAAGTTTGGGTTACAGGATATGAAGTTGGTAGTAATAATTTTTCGGGCTTGTTGGAATGTCTGAAATGTGTTTAATTTTGAAAGAAAGGTAGAAGAGCTTGTCAGCCTAATAGCGAAGGTAGAAGCATTAGTTTCAGGATATAGAAGGGTAAATGCCCAAATATGGCTGTAGTTAATGAAGAGATAGAGGTGAAGGCAGCCACATCTTTATTAGACATTTCACAATTAACATAGATTCAACGGTGGATATTGACAACCATATAACTGGCCTTGGGGTGGTTATAAGAAATATTGAGGGTATTTTGATTGCAGCAGCGATTAAAAAATCAGATTTAATGTGGGAGTGGAAGCAGCGGAAGCAGATGCAATCGTGTTTGGGATGAAAGTAACAAAGGAGAATAAGTTACAATCTTTTTGCATTAAGACAGACTGTCAGAATATCGTCACTTGGGTTTCTAACAGGAGAGCAGCAAGACATAAGTTTTTTTAGATCATTGAAGAAATTAAGGAGGGGTTATCATGTTTTGAAGATTCCAAAATTTACCACACCCATAGAGCTAGTAATGTTATTGCCCATGCTTTTGTTGGACAATTATGACCCATAGCGTCACTATTTATACAGATCATGGTGTTGTTGTACAAATTAACTATGTGACAAAGGAGATTGCTCTCTTATCATTTGTGATTAGATCACCAAGATGTATAAATGATAGGAGGTCCTTATGATTTGTTCCTGGATTGAGAATGACATGAGACAGTATCAGTCCACGAAGGATAAATCATTAAATATCCCTAGTAAGAGTATTATCAAGATTGGACATTGATAAATACGTAAAAGACAAGTATTACACTTGTGCGCGTTGTGAGGGCATAACAGCATAGTTCTCATATATTTGGGTGTATGATACTCATGAAAGTGTAATAGGAGGTTGTGTTTTACCGATGGTACCGAAAACAGCTTCGCTCTGGATAGACCCCCTCGGAATTCCATTGGTAGTATGACTATGTGTTTATGGAAATCCAAAATCAGGGTAGGTGTATTTCGTATTAACCTGAGACTTGCACCGCTAATACTTGCGACAATCAATATACTTTAGTTTTGGTCATCCAGGGCTTTAACCGGTTTCTGTGTACGCCTCTTCTGGGTATATCGAGAATCGTAGTGTATTGGGTGTGATGTCAAGACGGAAGTATCACTCCAGTCATAGTGGAGATGATGATCGCGCAGGGATACAGAACTGGTTATCTAAAGGGTTGTAACCATCGGGATAATATGACTTGGTCATGATTATCCGATTTTAAAGAGACTAGTTGCTTGTAATCCGATATATGCTTCGTAAGGGGCAGACACTGTACCAGCCTCAATCCTCGCATGTGATCATCTGATACTGGATCGAAATATGCAATACCACGTATACTACGCCTGATACAGATCTTATATTCCTGTAAGGATATTTCTGGAGAATTGGGTAGACATGGCGCTTTGATAGAGGCCAATCTTGTCTTGTAAATCGGTAAAACGTAGTACTTGGTACGTACGTGTCCGACGACCGAATTTACTGCCAACATATCCGGGGATCTCATGGGTCGCTTCCCGAAGATTCACCGATGACGTATGACTCACACTTTTATTAATCTGGGATTAATAAGATGAGAGAGAAAATTAATCTGGGATTAATTAAGGAGATATTTTATCTGGGATAAAATATCATTTAAAGAGATAGAACGATTAATTTAGAATTAATCGATAAAATAATATATTCGATATATTATACGAAATTGGATTTCGACGCGGAATTAAAATTAGATTTTAATTCGGGCGAACGAATTAATTTAGAATTAATTTGTTAGCGACGTGAATAGTAATTATGTTTGGCATGATTATTTAATTAAATTAGATTTAATTACGACGCAACGGAAAATTCGTTAATTTAGAATTAGCGAACCCGAGCCCGCGAGTGTTTGCGAGCACATTCGTATTTCGAATTCAAGTGCGGCATGTAAGTCACATCAATCGTCAAATCGCAAGTCACATCAAGCGTCAAATTATTTATCACTTGATTGATGTGACAACTAGTCACTTTGAGTGATGGTAGTTGTTTGGTTAGTGAATGATTGTGGAACACTCAAGGTTGGTGGAAAGCTTTTTGAAAGCTTAATAAAACATTTACTATATTTTAATATATGGTATATATGTCTTTGATTTTAGAAATCATTACACAACAAACACTCCTCTCTTTTCTCTCCCTCTCATTCACGCCTAGGGCTGAATTTTTTTCTTCTGATTTTGGCTTACTGCCGAGAGCAAAGGGAAGCAAAAGTGTGGTGATTTTATGGCAAAATCATCAAGAGCTAGCACTCCGAGAGACATGCGAAGGTGATAGGGAAGTCCACCCATGAGCTTGGAATCATCAACCAAAGCTTGGAGCTTGTTGGACGAAGATTGAAGCCGAAAACAGTGAGCTGTGACAGTGGACTGCCGTGACCACCAGTGAGCAGAATTTGATTTTTTGTTCGTTTCCGCGTCGCTCAACCGATCGATGTAAGTATTCCGTAACTTCGTCATATGTATTCACATGTATTTTTATGCTTTTGATTCGATCCTTGGGACCGTAGAACTCCAACAATTGGTATCAGAGCGGAGTAAAAGCATGAAATATGACTTAGGGTTAAAATTTGTGTAAAATGTGTTTGAGCATGATTTAATTAAATTGGATGTTTGAGTATGCTTAAAACATGTTTTAATGAGGATTGATTGGATCAATTTGATGAAATGTTGTTTGGAACAAATTTCCATTAATTCCTTAGCTTGGTCGAATGGAATAGAACCCTAAATGTCTTGGAATTTTTTATTTTTGATTATTGGATGTGTTGGAAATCAATCGGGAATGTGGATTTAATGTTGATTTGGATTTAATCGGATTGAATTTGAATTGGACATAAAATTCCCCTTTGGCCGAGACATTATAAGCATGATTTGGGTTTGATTTTTGATCATTGTGTTGGACGTGTGATAATGAAAATAAGCATGATTAATTAGGCTAATTGATGTTTATGAAATGTTAATTTAGTTGATTAATTATTTTATACACTTTAAGAATTAATTAGATTATGAAATTGGATTTTCTGATTTAATTACATTGGGCTTAAATTGGATTTGGGCTTGAATTATTGTAAATGGACTTAATGGGCTTGGTTGTACCAAAGGTTTAGGTAAATTGGTTGGATCCAATTGGGCCCAAAACCGCTTCCATAAAGCCCAAATGCGACTTATGGGCCTTTAAAGTTTAATTGGGCCTAATGAGCCGAAATTGATTTCTAGGCTTATGGGGTAATTCATTGATTGGGCTTTGGTTGCCGAAGCCCACGCCTTAAGAAATTAATTGAAAGCCTATTGGACTTTAATTAAATTGACGTTGGACGTTAATCGGGCTTTGAGACCCGTAACGATTAAATTTGGAATTTAAGTCGTAAAGGTTTATTGATAAAGTGTAGTATTTAATTTGGAATTAAATAGCGAATTAGTATTAAATACAAATTGAATTGGATTTAATTATGTAGTTTAATTTAATTTGAGAATTCGTACTTTGAGTACTTATTCCCAAAACGAGTTTGACTCGCTCAAAATCAAATCGTTGTTTGAATATTGGATGGTCATTAATTATCAGATTAATTAATTTGATTAGATTGATTGATAACATGCTTGTGTGAATACATGGTTGTGATGCATGAATAATGTATGTCGGATGGATATTAGAAAGTTGGGGCAATTTTAGAAATTGTTGTAATAAATTTGGAATTTATTAATTGGACCTGCGTTTCCAGCCTTATTACCTCCTTACTCTTTGTATTCTCTTCTCACCTATTCCCCTCAATGTAAATGAGGTTTCTTTAGAAGTGTAGTGTAATGGGTAGAAGTAAATACTTGAGCTAGCGGGAGAGAGAAATGGAGAGATTTGATCTAGGATCAATGTATAAAGTATCCATTCACATATCATTATTATTTTATTATACGCGCTTTATTATGCGTTTAGAATCCATGTTTAATGGTGTATGATGATGAGACCTTAATAAAGATAATAAATTGGTTGCCAATTTGCACGCGAAAAACCCTCACACAAAACATTAAGCGTTTTTCCTTTCATTGAGTGATTCTTACTCAAGATCCAAGACTGTCATTGGCTTGTTGGCCAAAGTCAAGGCATTTGTCCGTCGAGGATGTGTTTGAATCACGAAGCTTTGTTCTATATTGGTGTCTTGTCCAAATTGTGGTTTTTGGCCAAAGTCAAGACCATTTCTTGTCCATCGACATTGATTACGAAGCTTTCCATGGTCAATAGGTTCCGCTTAACTGGGATCATTAAGCTTGTTGTGCCAAAGCCAAGGCTTAGTTGATTCAGAGGAAAAAGGTTAGGCAATATATTGGATATATTGGCATATATAAGATATATGTTTCGGACTTGGATGTCCACCTACTGGATCTAGGAATTGGATGAGATCCAGTTGATCTTAGAGATCTACCTAGTTAAATATCATACAATTTGTTGGCCAAAGTCAAGATTGTGTGTTATTTAACGGGATCCTAGCCCACTAGGAAACATGATTTCCCGAGTACTCGACAGAGGGTTAGAGGCTCGCCGAAAAATAGTGGGAGGCAAGAATTGAATTTGAAATATTCGTTTAATTACTTTCCATACACGCTCAATTCAAATATCATTCGTCATAATTATTAAATGTTAGTTGGACTAATATTTAAATCGTTGTTTTAATTAACAGTTGGACTGTATTCAAACTATTCATTTATAGTTGATTTTATAATTGGATTATAGTAATCAATATAATTGAATTTATCTATTAAAATTATAGTTGATTATATAGTTGGATTATAGTGATCATTATAATAAATAGTACCTAAATTGTTGATTAAATAGTTTGACTATTAGAATCAAGATAATATATTGAAAGATTGACATTTAAAACATAATCCTAAGGAAAATGTATTTAAAATGGTTTAATTTTCAGATTGTGAATAATCTCAGGATGGTCCTGGAAACTAATAAGTTACTTTATTTGATAAAATAACATATTAGGCCTAAGCCCGAAGTTGAGCAAATAGTAGAGCATGATCTTTGGAAGATTCATGTGATGATAACTTAAGTGCTTAATCCATTAAGCTTGTCGCAATAGACTCCTTAATTTCTTAATCAGAACTAAGGGTTAGATCCTTAAAGTATGATATTGAAATTGAAGGATCTTCATAAATCTATACTTAGATTTTAGAAGTATTAAATTGCAATAAATAACTCTTGGAGAGTTAATGACTATTCTCAATGAGATAAAGTCAAACTTTGCAATTAGGCAAGTAGCGCAAGGCGCACCTTACTTCGATATTCTAAAAGACCAAGGCTTGGCCAAAAGTTTCTGGAATGTTGAAAAGGGAAAAGGAAAAATAATTATAATCTTCTGGGAAGATAAAGGACATATCCCAAAATGTCTGCCTAAATTATGGCAAACGGGATCGCGGAAGCGTGACTGCCGTTTGGACAAAGCAGACATGAAGGAATTGAAGACGGGCAAGGCTCTGACTTCAAATATATTTGTCATAATATGTTCACAACTAGTATTAAAATTGGATTTTAAATACTTAGTGTGGTACATAAATATGTGCTGATGTTCAGAATCTGCTATGAGCAGGATACTGACTTCAGTTGAGATTAATCTGTGAATTGGAAACAGGACGAAAGTCGCTGTTTTGACCGTAGATACCTAAGTTTAGGAACTACTGTCTGGGTGTGTACTTAAATTAGGAAACTGTTATAATGTAACTAGTTTGATTAGGAAAATTATCTTTATATCAGTGTTTAATCCGTTGGGGATTTACCTTTATATTCTAGAACACTAAAGTGTTTTATTATATAAAGATGATATTTGAGATAAACACATTAGATGTGAATAACAGTAATTATATTTTGAATATAAATAAATCTCGAAAATATAACATGACAAACAAATACTCAAACTGATTTGATCAGAAGAGACTTAGTTGTGGTAGTGTTGTCTGGGACACATTGAAACAAGACTCGTATATCCACACTTTTGAAGAGTGGGTACTCGGACTGATTTGATTCGATTCAAATAAAGTCTACGAATCTAGTTTATTGGGCAAAAAGCCTAAAACACTATTTACTTGGTAAAAGTGCAAATGCCACCGATCTGTTAACCCTAGTTCATAGTGAAGCAAGTGGGCCCATGTCTAGCTAGGCTAGAGGTGGATATGAATATTTCGTGACCTTTACGGATGTGGCATCGCGTTATGGTTAAGTGTTTCTTTTGAAACACAAATCGGAAACTTTTATAGTTTCGACACGAAATAGACAAACAGATCGGCTAAAGTATTAAATCGTCATGGTAAGACCGTAATGGAAAATACTTAAGCAATAAGTTTCTCGTATACATGAAAGAGTATAGTATTCTTTCAATGAGGACTCCTCCCGAAACACGACAATTTGACGGTGTGTCCGAACAGAGAAATCGAATTTTATTGGACATGATAGGTTAATCATGAGTCGCTCTGAGCTACCATTTCCTTCAACATATAAGCATAAACAGTGCAGAACTTATTTTGAATAAGGTTCCATAATAATCTGTTTGACAGACTTCATATTAGATATGAACAGGAAAGAAACCGGGTTTCACATTCCTGAAAGTTTGGGTATGCTAGATTGTTGTGATATTTTTTATATCGTACCGCAAGTGTACGGTGTCAAGTTTTAGTATAAATGAGTTTAGAGTGTCGAACCCACAGGGATTGCGTTAACTCGCACTAAGTACTACAATTGATAATCCTAACTTTATTTAGAAAACAATTAATAAAGATTTTTATAAATAAATAAATATAAAAATAAAAATAATTATATAGGAGGAACTAATACGATAGAGATTCTAGATCCTGATTTCACCTAGCTGTCACCTATGTATTTGTTATGCCAATTAATCTTTGTTCAGTTATATTATTTATAAGTCAAGATCCTAAAATATTCACTCCCTCTCTCGAGTGCCGAGTGAAAATATTATCAACTATAGACTTCGATATCTCTATAAAAATCCAATAGTTAACAACTCATTACGATTTGTGATTCTATGTTAACGACTTCAAGGACTACAGATTCTCTCGAACTCTAAAATCCTAGGCTATATTCTCTAGATCTATTCAAAATCCCCTCTCGAGTGATAGATTCTAAACATTCATCATCTCAAATTGTGGCCAGCAATCAAGAAGCATTAAACTCAAAAGAATATAAATAAATTAATAAACTTCATAACAAAATTGATAAACGAAATACAAGGTTCAAGCATCAATTACAATCTTTCTCCAGAATTAAGGAGTAAATTCATGACAAAAGATAAAACAATAAATAATCAAGCCACGAATTTAATGGAAATCATTAGAGTTTTAAGAAAGAAATAAGAAGATAAAACCCGAATTGAATCTCTTCCTCTCCGGATATTACAGCCTTTGTCTCCTCTTGTCGCTCTTCAATCCTCTCCTTGGATCTCTAAAAATATGTATTCTGTGTTTTGTGATCTGTATTAGCCTCTGTATTAGCCTCCCCTTGAGTGTTGGATGTAATGTTATATTTATAGTTGAGTCTGGGAGTCTTTGGGTGGCATTAGGATTATTAAAAACCCTCAAAAAATAATTCCTGGAACGTGTTTCTTTTCTCCCCCGCAGCGCCGCGGCTCCACTTAAGGCGCCGCGGCGCCTAACTCTTTGGAAAATGTATTGATTTTGGCGCATGTACATTTTCTCTCTTAATTCTTTCCAAGTCAAACTCTCATTCACGTGGTCTTCTTGCCTTTTTATTCTTTATTATTTTTAACAACAATTGGCCCCACTTTCATGGATTTGTTGTTTTCTTTCTCTAAGGTTTGTCAAAGGTGCGGCCCCCACCTTACATTCACACTCACATTATTTTCTTTTCAACTGGCGCCATGGCACCTAATTCTTTTGTTCAAGTGGCGCCATGGCGCCAATTACTCGGCCTTTGGCTGGGTTTGATATTCTTGAAGGGGTCATGGCGCCTATAGCCCCTATACTTGTCCTGTATTCCCGAAGTTCCCCAAACCGTGCAATTATTCCCAGATCCATGTATTAATGCTCCTACAAATAAAACATGAAATAAACTATAAATGATATTAAATATCTCGAAATATAACAAAATAATAAGCTGAGAATGCCATAATAAGTGGGTATAAACCACACTTATCAAACACCCCCAAACTTAAGGTTTTGCTAGTCCCGAGCAAAAGATAAAAATAAAAACTAAATTCAAATTAACAAATAAAAATTACTAAATTAACTAAGCCACTTTCGTAGGGATCACGATTGCATTTAGCATATGCAACAAGCCTTTAAACCCCTAGGCGGCCCTAGTGGACGAGTTATAGTCTCTTGAGGGCTTACAGCGACGACACCACAAACGTCATTCACACACAATCATGCAAAAATAAAAAAATAACAAAACTTAGTCCGATAGTTGCACATAAATTTTTCCTCAAAGAAAGCTTATAAATGAAATCAAAGAATCTTCAAAGTACGCAATTGCAACTCGAATCCAATTTCTTGAATAAGTTATCTAAGCTAGACTCACGGTGTGTGTGTGTAAAGGTTCATTCACAGCTTGATTCATAAGTAAGTCAACTCAATGATTTCGCTTAGAAATTAGAATCGATGGGTCAAACCAACCTAGATATCTCAATTATGCTCTGTAATTGCCTTATTTTGTGTTCGGTATGGTATGGTTTTTTCTTTTATTTTCTTGTCTTTTTTTTTTCTTTTCTCATTTTTGCACTTTTTTTTCCAACTCACCTACCCTTTAAGGTAGCATTTCTCCTCATGGTGGTCCTAATACTCACCCATGGGTAGCTTCACGCTTATCGGTTATAGGTGGTTTATTTTCTTTCTTTAGAGACATTTTTCTTTTAGCTATACCATACTTCATAACACTAGCAAATCAAGATAGATATCTAAGCAAACAGTCATTCATCGACATGCAATTTCTTCAACTAGTCACATTGTCAACTACTTAAGTTTTACTGCTAAGAACCTATTTTTAAGTGCTTACGAGTCTAACATAGATCAATTATTCAAGGTATCAGATAAAAGTAAATTAGGCACTTATCGTTTCTAAAATTTCACTCATAAACAACAATATTATCACAAGATTTATGCTTTACTATCAAAGATTAAAACAAAATTTTTTTTTTTATAAATAATAAACAACTAATTAGCAAGTAAACAACATGCACACACCCCCAAACTTAAAATTTGCATTGTCCTCAATGTAAGATAAATATCAAGAGCAAGAGTGAGAAACAACACTACCGTGCATGGAGTTGATCAGACTCTTGCTGGTTGGAATTTGGTTGCGCGGGCGTTGTGTGTCTCGTGCTACCTGCATAAATAACATGCAAATAAATAAATAGCACACAATAAAATAAAATAAAATGAAATAAAATAAAATAAAATAAATAATGATAAAACAAATGCAAGGGTTGCCTCCCCGCAAGCACTAAGTTTAACGTCTTCAGCCAGACGCAACCACCCAAATGGTTATGGTGGCTTAAAAGTAGTGAACCGGGTAATCTCATATGTTTTCTTCTTTGGTATCCACCGGTTCTTATGACATGAAAAAGATAGCTTGGCAGGCTGTGGTGATTTATCCATAGATGGTCCCCCAGGATATGTAGATTTCCCTTCAATTGGAAATTCTGGACTGCACATTCGGCAAAATTGGCTCGGTTTTCTTTTTAATCTTCCAGGAATTATCTCTAAGTGAGAACTGGACTTTCTTTTCCTCTTTTTACGGCTCTTTGGGAGTGGTTTCGAGTTTAGCTGCAGAGAATTTTCCTTTATACATGGTTGCATTATGCTCATAGGCTGTTGAAATACTGATTCACCCTGTCTGGTTTCAACTCTCTTTTCTACTGTATCTATCATGTGACAGTCTGCATCACCTTGAGAACTCGGCATGGCTCTGAAAACACTGAAGGTGATTTCTTCATATTGACCTCTCATTATCAATTCACCTTTGTTCTCTTCTTCTGTTACTGTTTCCTCCTGAAATACCATTTCATTTTCTTTACTGCCTAAGTCCTGAGAGGTGTCTTTAAACTCTTTTCCGCTCTACAGGTTATAATTTGACTTTGCTCATTGGGGTTGACTTCAGTATCACTCGGAAAATCCCATGTCTGTTGATTGGCCATGGAAGAAGCAAGCAACTCAATTTTTGCTTCTAAAGATTTCATATTTGCCTCTATATTGCCCATTCGTGTTTCGATATTATCCAGCATTGACTCATTCTTCTCAAACCTCTCTGAAGCTGTAGCTACAAACGTGATCATGAGGTCTTCTAAGGAAGGTTTCTGCTCAACTTTTGGATAATTGAAGCCATGAGGAGGTTGTAAAATGTTCTCCATATCAGCATATGAAAAATTCGGATGATAATAATTAAGCATATGACTGCCTCTACAGTTGTTGAAGTTCCAATTGTTCACATACTGTACTTGTTCAAATCCTGCTCCTCTGTTGGATAAAAACATTCCATTAGCAGAAACAGCTTCAATAGACGGTTGACTCATTTGATTTATCAATACTGCTAGATGAGTCGTGAAGGACGATACTTCAGCTATCAGTGCACTAACAGGATCTGCCATTGGTTCTTTTCAAACTCACCTCGTAAGAAAAAATTAAAACAAAAATCAAATCAAATCAAATAAAAAAAATAATAATAACAAAAATAAAAATAAAACTTAAGACAAAAATAAAGGAAATAAAAATAATAAAATTACAATTAAAAATTAAAATTAAAATAAATTCTAAATTAAAGCTAAAATTACTTGGTAGTAGTATTACTGTGAATTAACAAACAATCCCCGGCAACGGCGCCAAAAACTTGTTGTGATATTTTTTATATCGTACCGCAAGTGTACGGTGTCAAGTTTTAGTATAAATGAGTTTAGAGTGTCGAACCCACAGGGATTGCGTTAACTCGCACTAAGTACTACAATTGATAATCCTAACTTTATTTAGAAAACAATTAATAAAGATTTTTATAAATAAATAAATATAAAATAAAAATAATTATATAGGAGGAACTAATACGATAGAGATTCTAGATCCTGATTTCACCTAGCTGTCACCTATGTATTTGTTATGCCAATTAATCTTTGTTCAGTTATATTATTTATAAGTCAAGATCCTAAAATATTCACTCCCTCTCTCGAGTGCCGAGTGAAAATATTATCAACTATAGACTTCGATATCTCTATAAAAATCCAATAGTTAACAACTCATTACGATTTGTGATTCTATGTTAACGACTTCAAAGGACTACAGATTCTCTCGAACTCTATAAAATCCTAGGCTATATTCTCTAGATCTATTCAAAATCCCCTATCTCGAGTGATAGATTCTAAACATTCATCATCTCAAATTGTGGCCAGCAATCAAGAAGCATTAAACTCAAAAGAATATAAATAATTAATAAAACTTCATAACAAAATTGATAAACGAAATACAAGGTTCAAGCATCATTACAATCTTTCTCCAGAATTAAGGAGTAAATTCATGACAAAAGATAAAACAATAAATAATCAAGCCACGAATTTAATGGAAATCATTAGAGTTTTAAGAAAGAAATAAGAAGATAAAACCCAAATTGAATCTCTTCCTCTCCGGATATTACAGCCTTTGTCTCCTCTTGTCGCTCTTCAATCCTCTCCTTGGATCTCTAAAAATATGTATTCTGTGTTTTGTGATCTGTATTAGCCTCCGTATTAGCCTCCCCTTGAGTGTTGGAAGTAATGTTATATTTATAGTTGAGTCTGGGAGTCTTTGGGTGGCATTAGGATTATTAAAAACCCTAAAAAAATAATTCCTGGAACGTGTTTCTTTTCTCCCGCAGCGCCGCGGCTCCCACTTAAGGCGCCGCGGCGCCTAACTCTTTGGAAAATGTATTGATTTTGGAGCCTGGAAGGCGCCGCGGCGCCTGTACATTTTCTTCTCTTAATTTCTTTCCAAGTCAAACTCTCCTTCACGTGGTCTTCTTGCCTTTTTATTCTTTATTTATTTTTAACAACAATTGGCCCCACTTTCATGGATTTGTTGTTTTCTTTCTCTAAGGTTTGTCAAAGGTGCGGCCCCCACCTTACATTCACACTCACATTATTTTCTTTTCAAGTGGCGCCATGGCACCTAATTCTTTTGTTCAAGTGGCGCCATGGCGCCAATTACTCGGCCTTTTGGCTGGGTTTGATATTCTTGAAGGGGTCATGGCGCCTATAGCCCCTATACTTGTCCTGTATTCCCGAAAGTTCCCAAAACACGTGCAATTATTCCCAGATCCATGTATTAATGCTCCTACAAATAAAACATGAAATAAACTATAAATGATATTAAATATCTCGAAATATAACAAAATAATAAGCTGAGAATGCCATAATAAGTGGGTATAAACCACACTTATCACTAGACATATGTTTGGATGATACCAAACTAAAACCCAAATTGGATAAGTGCCAATTGTATGTATCATAGGGATACATAAGTATAGTACTTATACATCTCACAAGAGAACAATGTTATTGTTGCTCGCAATGCAGTTTTCCTAAGATGAATACCTATATGCAGTGGTAAGTGGGAGGATAGCAAAACTCGATGAAAATCAGAGTAATACTATTCAAGGCACCGATTCCTAATGGAACACAAACAGTTCATCAAGAATGAAACTGTACCAGTAATCTTCGAATACACAAGAACCACGTAGGTCGAAGAGAGTCAGAAAACAACCTGGGATATGGGTTTCTGATCTCACCTCATAAAGATGTCTATCTTATTGAGGAATACCAACTGACTATGTATGAGGAAGTGATACAAGGTATCGACTCCTTATTAATGGCAAAGTGCCATAAAATCCGAAATGGATTCCATGTAAATCAACCAAGTTTGGATACTAGTTGATGTACCGTAAGACATTGTGTCTGTTGGTAATATATATGTCTTCAAGGAAGACAAACATGGATGGCAACATACCAACGTATAAAGCAAGGCTTTTAGCGAAAAGGTATCGTTATCAACATTGTGTTGATTACGATGAAACCTTTTACCTGTTGCCACGTTAAATCCATTTGGATAATACTTGCTGAATGCTGCATGTTTCATTTATGAAATATGACAGCTGAATGGGAAAATCGCTTTCCTGAAAAGGAAACCTTTTTGGAGGATGTTTAAAACATCCTGACGGTTTTGTCGTACTCAAAACTAGCAAACAAGGTTTGCGGGTTATTCGATCCATGTTTGGATTGAAGCAAGCATTAGGTTCTTGGAATTGTCATTTTGATGTAATCATAATAGTTCATGATTTAATTCAAAACGAAATGATTCTTGTGTATATAAGGAGGTTAGTGGGAGTGCACTGACAATAATATCCTATAAATAATGATGACATGTCATTTCTTAGTAATGATATTCCTATAAATAATCGGTGAAAGCTTGGCTTTCATGAAAAATTCTCCGTAGAATTCTTGGGAGAAACAACCTTTATTCTAGGAATAAAGATCTACTGGGAGAGATTTTAAAGTTGTTAACACCCTCCGAGAACTCGTACATTGAAAAATATACGTGACCTGGTGTCTCATACGCTTTGAGCATATGGATTCACAAACAGGCCAATCCTAGTGATAGTCACTGGATTGATGTTAAGAACATGCTTAGTATCTTAGAGAACTAAGGATGCTATCTTAAACTTTGGAGAATGAGAACTTAAAGTGACTGGGATCACTGCTGCAAGTTTCCTAACCGATAAAACGACTTAAAGTCACTAAACGGTACTACACAGTTTGAATAACGGTACAGTGAGCTGGAAATCTTCCAAGAAAGATATTGTTACCGAACAAACAATAAATGCGGTTAATTGATGTAGCTGAGGCAGCAATAGAAGCCATCTGGGTCAATAACAAATCTAATTAGATTAGATATAGTTCTGTTAGCAGCTGAGCTAGGCGTCAGCACAGGCTAAAGAATTAATGGTCTCATCAACGATCCAGATATAAACTTTGACTATTCATCTGATTCATTTGGATCATACATCGTGGCGATGTGATGATCGTATAAATTGCATCAGATGATAATCATGCAAATCCACTGACGAAAGCCTTTCTGTAGGACACAGAAACTGGGCGACGCCGTTCCTAGGCTCGCGACCTAGTTGGGAAGGATTAAATAACATGGAGTCGCCACCCGGTGTGAACCGGGACAAAGATTTAAGGCCGCACTCGCCCCTCGCAAGGGAAGACCTCAAACCGTTGGGTTCGGAATGGTCCCTTACTTATGTCACTTGTAATGAAAGGATTTATATAATAATTTAAACAAGCTGCAGTAACAATTATTTCTAGAGGTATCATGCTTCTAAATTCACATTTATAAAATAAAATATGCGCCTAAATATACATGTATTTCATATATAAGATTGCATGCTTAACATATATCAAGATAGCAACTAACATACATCTTTACTTGCATATCATATTCAGGAAAAACACAAGCATACATATTAACCATACAAGCACACATGGTAACCATACAAGCACACATATGGGCACTTTTCCAAGTGGTACGTGGAATTGTAGCCCAAGTACAGACCGCACTACCGTCCATTCGGAATCGGCTACGGAATTTACGTCTGGGTTTCCATCCGATATACCGCAAGAAATAATACTCAAATGTTATCATGACACGAGCATATGAATGGTAATACATTGACACATTTGCATAAGAAAGATCAACCAATAGGCAATTATGCATGAATATAATAAGACAGACTCAGTTCAGTGTGTGCACGTTCGTGTAGCGTTCGTAAACGCGTTCGAACGGAAATGAAACAGAATGCTCACGTTCGAGTAGCGTTCGTAAACGCGTTCGAACGGAAATGAAACAGAATGCTCATGTTCGAGTAGCGTTCGTAAACGCGTTCGAACGGAAATGAAACAGAATGCTCACGTTCGTATGGCGTTTGTTAACGCGTTCGAACGGAAATGAAACAGAATGCTCACGTTCGAGAAGTGTTCGTAAACGCGTTCGAACGGAAAGGAGACCTGATGCATGATAAGGCAAAATGTATGCGCGTTCGAGTTGCGTTTGCAAACGCGTTCGAACGGACACGGACCTGATGCATGAAATAGGATGCAATACAGAAAATAAAAGGGCGCGGCGAAGCACTGCCGTAAAGGTGACCTTTTGGGGCTCTTGATCTCTCAAAGAGAGGACCTTTAGACCAACATACTAAGCCCATGCGCGTCACATCATACATACAAGAATAGAACCAATCATATCAACCAAGTATGCCCGATTGAACACATCTTACATCCAATCTGAACACACATCAACCGGCGCGGCAAAGCATCGTGGTAAAGGGCTTTTAGCCCCTCCCCATAGGGGATCTCACAACACACTTACTAAGCCCATGCGCTCGATTGACTTATACATACGAAAATAAAGATAACAATATCAAACTAAGTATGCCCGATTGAACGTATCTCGCGTCCAACCGAACATACATCAACCGACGCGGCGAAGTAGTGTCACGAAGGTGGCCTTTTCGGCTCTTTGTCTCCTAAATGGAGGACCTTTGGACTAACTCACTAAGCCCATGCGCTTGGTTGAATCATGCATAACTAACGACATATTGAGTTTAGGTAAAACAAACTAAATAAACAAGAGCAACACAACAAAAGAAAGATGGTGTCGTTTACCCAAGCGGTACGTGGAATTGTGGCCCGAGTACAGATCATATTACCGTCCATTCGGAATCGGCTATGAAATTTATGTCCGGGTTTCCATCCGATATACCGCGAGAGTTGACACATCTCTCATTCATCCAATACCCACAACATACATCATACACACACGGATACCACAAATACAGAAAATATAATCAAAATAAATGACTAGAAAATAAAATGAGAATAGTGTGAAAGATACCCTCAGGTCTAACCTTTTAAGCCGTCTCTCGGACTCACGTTCCACGAAGATCGGAAGGGGATAAAGCTCCGCAACTTTTTCTGGTCCGCTGGTTCAACGTCCTAGCTCACTGTTTCGCTGCTTTGCTTACGATTCGAACTCCGTTCTGCTCCTATTCGGCTCCTGTTTTGCTGCTCACTGCACGGGCTACCTGTTTCAATGTTTTCAAAGAACTATTCCAAGTTGTGTGGGTTCTTAGTGCAATTAAATATGATTATTTTTAAGATTGTCTATGTAGTTTTATGTTACTGTTTTTTAAAGATTTGGGCTGCTGTTAAGGTGATTTAGGAGGTTTTTAGGCGTGTTTTAGGGTGTGGTTTTTTGTGGTAATTTTCGGTGGTGGAGGGCTGCTGTATAGATGGCTGTTTCGGCTACAGGGGGAGGTGGCTTGTGGTGGTTTTTTTGTTTTCTTGCTTGTGTATGTGTGAAGTGTTTTCTCTTTTTGCTTGTTGGTCTTGGGTGTGTAGAGAGAGTCTAGAGAGATTTTGAGAGAGTTTGGGTGTGAATTCTATGTGTCAGGAGAGGAATGGCCTTGGTTAGGGGTTTTTTATATAGAGAATGGCTAGGGTTGACAAGGGAAGGGATCTTGTTTCCAAATTAGGAGAGGTGAGAAAGGCATACACAAGATTGAGGGGGGACAAGATATTTTAATTTAGGAAGTTGTAATATTTAATTTGTGTTGGTTTAGGAATACAAATATTTTATATTGGTAAATATCTTATTAGATTAGGAAGTCAAATATATGATGGCTTTAATTGGTTAAGATTGATTTTAATTAGGCATATCTTCTTTTTAGTTTAGGTAAATATTTTATTTAATTGGTAAGTGGTTTAAATATTTTATTTAATGTTTAATATTTAAATTAATATTTATTTATTTAATTTGGGATGTGTTTTATGGGTTTTGGGGAGCTAAATGGGCTAGTGTGAGGCTAGCAGCAAAACCAGAATTAGCGACACCGTTCGAACGCTTCTCGAACGCGACACGAACGCCCGCAATCTGTTTTCCGTTCGAACGAAGTAACGAACGCAGCACCAACGAAGACAGTGAGCTTGTTTATTCTGAATTCCCCCTTCCGATATCCGTTTCCCGCGGCTTCCGTGACTCAAAAGGTAGTGCCTCCAAGTGAGGCTCATCATCGGGTTTCACATGCGAAAATGCAATGCCTACAGTCGCCCCCACTTTGATGGGACTTGTGCAGTGTGTGACTTTGAACAATCCTATCAAAGTTATGCAATGCATTTTACTTACCTGGCTAGCTAGCTGTCTCGAGCTGAGCTGATACTGCAGTGGACCTCGATCCTGAGACGCGTCTCGATGCTGCTGATGATGTGGGCCTCGAACCTGGGACGCATCCCAATAGCTGCAACCGACAACGGGGGCCTCGACCCTGGGATGCATCCCAATACCGCTGACAAAATGGGCCTCAGCCCGGGGACGCATCCCCAAAAATGATGCAGTGGGTCCACGACCCTGGAACGCATTCCAATAACTGCAACCGACAACGGGGGCCTCGACCCTGGGACGCATCCCAATACCGCTGACAAAGTGGGCCTCGACCCGGGGACGCATCCCCAAAAATATGATGCAGTGGGTCCACGACCCTGGGACGCATCCCAATAACTACTACCGACAACGGGGGCCTCGACCCTGGGACGCATCCCAATACCGCTGACAAAATGGGCCTCGGCCCGGGGACGCATCCCCAAAAATATGATGCAGTGGGTCCACGACCCTGGGACGCATCCCTAACTGCTACCGACAACGGGGGCCTCGACCCTGGACGCATCCCAATACCGCTGACAAAATGGGCCTCGGCCCGGGGACGCATCCCCAAAAATGATGCGGTGGGTCCACGACCCTGGAACGCATTCCAATAACTGCAACAGACAACGGGGGCCTCGACCCTGGGACGCATCCCAATACCGCTGACAAAGTGGGCCTCGACCCGGGGACGCATCCCCAAAAATATGATGCAGTGGGTCCACGACCCTGGGACGCATCCCAATAACTGCAGCCGACAACGGGGGGGCCTCGACCCTGGGACGCATCCCAATACCGCTGACAAAGTGGGCCTCGACCCGGGGACGCATCCCCAAAAATATGATGCAGTGGGTCCACGACCTTGGGACGCATCCCAATAACTGCAGCCGACAACGGGGGCCTCGACCCTGGGACGCATCCCAATACCGCTGACAAAGTGGGCCTCGACCCGGGGACGCATCCCCAAAAATATGATGCAGTGGGTCCATGACCCTGAGACGCATCCCAATAACTGCAACCGACAACGGGGGCCTCGACCCTGGGACGTATCCCAATACCGCTGACAAAGTGGGCCTCGGCCCGGGGACGCATCCCCAACTGGAATATACTTACGATGATGTGGGTCTCAACCCTGAGATGCATCCCCAAATTGCTGAAGATGATGATGTGGGTCTCAACCCTGGGACGCACCCCCAACTACTGAAGATGATGATATAGGCCTCGACCTTGGGACTCGTCCCCAAAACTTGATATTGTAGCTGACGTGGGTCCCAACCCTGGGACTTATCACCAAAACTGATACTGTAATGGATGTGGGCCTCGACCGTGGGACTCATCCCCAAAAACTGATACTGATATCGACGTGGGTCTTGATCTTGGGACTCATCCCCGAAACTGATGTTGATGCTGATGTGGGCCTCGAACCTGGGACTCATCCCCAATACTGATACTAATGCTGATGTGGGCCTCGCCTTCGGGACTCATCCCTATAACTGATACTGATGATGACGTATGCCTCGGCCTTGAGACCCATCTCTGAAACTGATGCTGATGTGGACATCGTCCCTAACCGGCACTAATATGGGCCTCGCCCCAGACTGATACTGATGTGGACCTCGCCCCCTTGCTGACACTGATATAGGGCCTCGCCCCCGAGCTGATTCCGATGTAGGGCCTCGCCCCCAAGCTGATTCTGATTCTGATGTGGGGCCTCGCCCCCAAGCTGACATAGGCCTCGCCCTCAAACTGATATTGATGTGGGACCTCGCCCCTAAGCTGATATGGGCTTCACCCCCAAGCTGACACGGGCCTCGCCCTCAAATTGATATTGATGTGGGACCTCGCCCTTAAGCTGATATGGGCTTCACCCCCAAGCTGACACGGGCCTCGCCCTCAAACTGACGATGACGCGGGCCTCGCCCTTATGTTGATACTGATATGGGCCTCACCCCAGACTGATGTGGGCCTCGCCCCAAAACTGATACCGATGTGGGCTTCGCCCCAGACTGATACTGACATGGGCCTCGCCCTCAAACTGATACTGATATGGGCCTCGCCCCCAGAGTGCCATACCCGGCAGAACCGATGATGTGTCTCCATACCCAGAGTGCCATACCCGGTAGAACTGATGTTGTATCTCCATACCCAGAGTGTCATACCCGGCAGAACTGATCTGATATCTCCATACCCGGAGTGTTCATTCTCGAACTCTGATTGCCATTATCGGCTTGTTCATTCTCGAACTCCGCTCTATTCTCGAATTTTGCTCCATTCTCATATTGTTCATTCTCGGATTGTTCTCCATTCTCGGAGTGCCATTCTCCGCTTCTTCGTTCTCAAACTGCTGATATGGGTCTCAACCCTGGGACTCATCCCCAAGCGAATACTGATATGGGCCTCAACCCTGGGACTCATCCCCAAACTGAAACTGATATGGGCTTCAACCCCGGGACTCATCCCCAAAACTATTACTCATATGTTGCTGACTCGGGTTGTCTTGTCTTTGCCGCTTTCTCTTTTCAAACCTGCGAACATTAAACAAAACAAACACAAAAGGAATGCGAAATGGGTTACGTGTATGCATGCATGTGTGTGTTTTTCTTATCCCGTCGGGTTAGGTCTTCCACCAATTCTCTTGATGACTGCTCAGTCCTTTCTTCCTCAAGCAAAGTAATGTTTCAATCTGTCTGCGTCGATCTATTCGGTGAACTCATTCTCCTCTAAATCTGACAGTCTCACTGTCCCGTTTCCTATAACTGAATGGCTATCATGTCCTTTCTGTTTGCTTTTTCCAAAAATGTACCATGTTATGAGGGTCACTGAATGTCATGGAATCAGGGTTGTATGCTTTTGTCAAACGTACTCATGTTGCAGAGACTCAGGCAAGTTAACGAAATGAACATCTTTATTGTCATTAAGAAAAGGTTCAAACAAACAGACAAAAATCAATGTCTCTAATAATAAATGCTGGATCACAACTGAATAAGATCTGGGAGACAAACATCTCCATAAATTGAAACTTTATCTTCCATTGCTTTCTTATTTCCTTCAATGATCAATTTATCTAGGTACAGTAGTTCCTCTTCCCATTCACTTCTCCTTTTTGCAACCTCCGTCTCATCACTGTCTGAGAAGTTTTCCCAAGGATCCTCTCTCTGCTTTATTTCACTTTTACCATTGTCGCCCCGTACCTCCATGCGAGAAGTTTGGTAGTTGTGGGTTTGAAGGGCACGGTTGTCGGGTAGGCCAGATTTGGTCATGTAGGTAGGTGGAGGTTTTCTGTGTATGTTGGCTTGTTCTTTTTCCGGGTCTGGTATTTTATGGGAGTCGATGAGGTCCTGGATCTCGTGCCTAAGGCGGAAGCATTTGTTAGTTTCATGGCCTCTTTGCTGGTGGAAGTAACAGTAAAGGTTCAGGTTAAGGTGGCGAGGTACAGGATTTGGAAGTGGTTTAGGTTTTAAGGGACCTAGGAGTCCTTGCCTTTCTAGCTTTTCAAACACCTTTGACAAAGGTCCACCTAAATTGGAAAATTGTCTGTCCCTGATAGGGACAATTTCAGAAGAAGGGAGTCTGTTATTGAAGGTTCCCCAATGATCTTTCCAATCTGATTGCACATTTCTCTGTTATCATCTATATGGAGTACGGTCAAACTGGCCACAACTTTAGTCAGAGCTTGTAATATCTCAATAATTCCTGTTACTTGGGTCTCCAATTGATCCAGGCGGGATCCCTCGTTGGCTGACTCACTCATATTAGCTGAAGGTCTCTTGACAAGTCTTCCCCCAACCCAACGGGTATCTATGATGGCTTTTTAGAACACAAGGGGTTAGCATGATGCGTGTATGCATGATGTGCATGAGGAGTATATAATATATAAATCATACTGAATCAAAAAATTTTCAAACAAATCGATTTATTATCATTTTAGAAGCTTTCGGGCTGACTGTCATAAGAGTGAACCCGTCCCAGTTTAAATGGCCCAACGAGTTCATATCTTATGGCAAGGAGCCCAACTAAATCCAAATGATAATATCCCGAACACGATCATAAAATGGCCCATTGTTATTTAGAAGCCTTTGGCCCAATCGTCATAAGATACATTCTTGTCCCAGTTTAAATGGCCCAACAAGCCCATATCTCATGACAAAAGATCCAGATGGATTCAAATAGCAATGTTCTCAAACATAAGCATAGAAGGGAGATAATGCAAACATATCATAATAATTTTTACATAATGGCCCATCAACATTTCAGAAGCCTTGGGCCTAGTAGTCATACAGTACGAACTTACCCCAGTTTAAATGGCCCAGCAAGCCCGTATTTTTGACAATAGTCCAACTGCATCCAAATGAGGATGGTCCACAAGCACATACTCAAGGAAATAATTGCTACTTTAACCATATAAACCAGTCTATGGGTGGATTTGCAAGAGTATGGACAAAGGCTCTCACTGGCGAAGGATAGCCCACAACTAGGTCTCCCCACTCAAGGGTTCAAGCGACCAAGTGAGCGTATCCCTTTTTATACACTAAGGTACGTGCCAATGAGCTATGGTGTGTGATGGACTGTCAAATGGATTTCCCGTTGTAGATCCCCCAGAGGGAAGGTGGAGCGAGGCTCACTTAAATACCCAAGCCTCTTAGGCTCTTATCGCTTGTTGTCAGGAATAAACAACGAGTCCTCCAAATTAGTCCATCACAAAGGCTACAAGTAGGTGGTCATGTAGGTATCCTCACAGCTTTTCCTTCTAGAAAGGTAGTAAGTGAAGGAAGACACCCAACCATTACCTAGCCTCAAAGTGCCCTTGATTAAACCCTCACTTATCCTATAGGCATGGCCAATTAAAACATAAATCCCAATATTACAAGACAATATTTCGGGGCCAACTTTACATCCCCAGTGGAGTCGCCAGACTGTAGGACACAGAAACTGGGCGACGCCGTTCCTAGGCTCGCGACCTAGTTGGGAAGGATTACATAACATGGAGTCGCCACCCGGTGTGAACCGGGACAAAGATTTAAGGCCGCACTCGCCCCTCGCAAGGGAAGACCTCAAACCGTTGGGTTCGGAATGGTCCCTTACTTATGTCACTTGTAATGAAAGGATTATATAATAATTTAAACAAGCTGCAGTAACAATTATTTCTAGAGGTATCATGCTTCTAAATTCACATTTATAAAATAAAATATGCGCCTAAATATACATGTATTTCATATATAAGATTGCATGCTTAACATATATCAAGATAGCAACTAACATACATCTTTACTTGCATATCATATTCAGGAAAAACACAAGCATACATATTAACCATACAAGCACACATGGTAACCATACAAGCACACATATGGGCACTTTTCCAAGTGGTACGTGGAATTGTAGCCCAAGTACAGACCGCACTACCGTCCATTCGGAATCGGCTACGGAATTTACGTCTGGGTTTCCATCCGATATACCGCAAGAAATAATACTCAAATGTTATCATGACACGAGCATATGAATGGCAATACATTGACACATTTGCATAAGAAAGATCAACCAATAGGCAATTATGCATGAATATAATAAGACAGACTCAGTTCAGTGTGTGCACGTTCGTGTAGCGTTCGTAAACGCGTTCGAACGGAAATGAAACAGAATGCTCACGTTCGAGTAGCGTTCGTAAACGCGTTCGAACGGAAATGAAACAGAATGCTCACGTTCGAGTAGCGTTCGTAAACGCGTTCGAATGGAAATGAAACAGAATGCTCACGTTCGTATGGCGTTTGTTAACGCGTTCGAACGGAAATGAAACAGAATGCTCACGTTCGAGTAGCGTTCGTAAACGCGTTCGAACGGAAAGGAGACCTGATGCATGATAAGGCAAAATGTATGCGCGTTCGAGTTGCGTTTGCAAACGCGTTCGAACGGACACGGACCTGATGCATGAAATAGGATGCAATACAGAAAATAAAAGGGCGCGGCGAAGCACTGCCGTAAAGGTGACCTTTTGGGGCTCTTGATCTCTCAAAGAGAGGACCTTTAGACCAACATACTAAGCCCATGCGCGTCACATCATACATACAAGAATAGAACCAATCATATCAACCAAGTATGCCCGATTGAACACATCTTACATCCAATCTGAACACACATCAACCGGCGCGGCAAAGCATCGTGGTAAAGGGCTTTTAGCCCCTCCCCATAGGGGATCTCACAACACACTTACTAAGCCCATGCGCTCGATTGACTTATACATACGAAAATAAAGATAACAATATCAAACTAAGTATGCCCGATTGAACGTATCTCGCGTCCAACCGAACATACATCAACCGACGCGGCGAAGTAGTGTCACGAAGGTGGCCTTTTCGGCTCTTTGTCTCCTAAATGGAGGACCTTTGGACTAACTCACTAAGCCCATGCGCTTGGTTGAATCATGCATAACTAACGACATATTGAGTTTAGGTAAAACAAACTAAATAAACAAGAGCAACACAACAAAAGAAAGATGGTGTCGTTTACCCAAGCGGTACGTGGAATTGTGGCCCGAGTACATATCATATTACCGTCCATTCGGAATCGGCTATGAAATTTATGTCCGGGTTTCCATCCGATATACCGCGAGAGTTGACACATCTCTCATTCATCCAATACCCACAACATACATCATACACACAACGGATACCACAAATACATAAAATATAATCAAAATAAATGACTAGAAAATAAAAATGAGAATAAGTGTGAAAGATACCCTCAGGTCTAACCTTTTAAGCCGTCTCTCGGACTCACGTTCCACGAAGATCGGAATGGGATAAAGCTCCGCAACTTTTTCTGGTCCGCTGGTTCAACGTCCTAGCTCACTGTTTCGCTGCTTTGCTTACGATTCGAACTCCGTTCTGCTCCTATTCGGCTCCTGTTTTGCTGCTCACTGCACGGGCTACCTGTTTCAATGTTTTCAAAGAACTATTCCAAGTTGTGTGGGTTCTTAGTGCAATTAAATATGATTATTTTTAAGATTGTCTATGTAGTTTTATGTTACTGTTTTTTAAAGATTTGGGCTGCTGTTAAGGTGATTTAGGAGGTTGTTTAGGCGTGTTTTAGGGTGTGGTTTTTTGTGGTAATTTTCGGTGGTGGAGGGCTGCTGTATAGATGGCTGTTTCGGCTACAGGGGGAGGTGGCTTGTGGTGGTTTCTTTGTTTTCTTGCTTGTGTATGTGTGAAGTGTTTTCTCTTTTTGCTTGTTTGGTCTTGGGTGTGTAGAGAGAGTCTAGAGAGATTTTGAGAGAGTTTGGGTGTGAATTCTATGTGTCAGGGAGAGGAATGGCCTTGGTTAGGGGTTGTTTATATAGAGAATGGCTAGGGTTGACAAGGGAAGGGATCTTGTTTCCAAATTAGGAGAGGTGAGAAAGGCATACACAAGATTGAGGGGGGACAAGATATTTTAATTTAGGAAGTTGTAATATTTAATTTGTGTTGGTTTAGGAATACAAATATTTTATATTGGTAAATATCTTATTAGATTAGGAAGTCAAATATATGATTGGCTTTAATTGGTTAAGATTGATTTTAATTAGGCATATCTTCTTTTTAGTTTAGGTAAATATTTTATTTAATTGGTAAGTGGTTTAAATATTTTATTTAATGTTTAATATTTAAATTAATATTTATTTATTTAATTTGGGATGTGTTTTATGGGTTTTGGGGAGCTAAATGGGCTGGGTGTGAGGCTAGCAGCAAAACCAGAATTAGCGACACCGTTCGAACGCTTCCTCGAACGCGACACGAACGCCCGCAATCTGTTTTTCGTTCGAACGAAGTAACGAACGCAGCACCAACGAAGACAGTGAGCTTGTTTATTCTGAATTCCCCCTTCCGATATCCGTTTCCCGCGGCTTCCGTGACTCAAAAGGTAGTGCCTCCAAGTGAGGCTCATCATCGGGTTTCACATGCGAAAATGCAATGCCTACACTTTCCTCAGCAGTTTGAGCCAACCGTACATAGTTCGGGTGTAAGACACTCGAGTGACTGGCTATAGTCCAAGTGGGAGATTGTTGGACAATTATGACCCATAGCGTCACTATTTGTACAGATCATGGTGTTGTTGTACAAATTAACTATGTGACAAAGGATATTGCTCTTTTATCATTTGTGATTAGATCACCAAGATGTATAATTGATAGGAGGTCCTTATGATTTGTTCCTGGATTGAGAATGACATGAGACAGTATCAGTCTACGAAGGATAAATCATTAAATATCCCTAGTCAGAGTATTATCGAGATTGGACATCGATAAATATATAAAAGACTATTATTACACTTGTGCGCGTTGTGAGGGCATAACGGCATAGTTCTCATATATTTGGGTATATGATACTCATGCAAGTGTAATAGGAGGTTGTGGTTTACCGATGGTACGGAAAACAGCTTCGCTCTGGATAGACCCCCTCGGAATTCCATTGGTAGTATGACTATGTGTCTATGGAAATCCGAAATTAGGGTAGGTGTATTTGGTCTTAACCTGAGACTTGCACCGCTAATACTTGCGACAATCAATATACTTTGGTTTTGGTCGTCCAGGGCTTTAACCGGTTTCTGTGTACGCCTCTTCTGGGTATATCGAAAATCGTAGTGTATTGGGTGTGATGTCTAGACGGAAGTATCACTCCATTCATAGTGGAGATGATGATCGTGCAGGGATACAGAACTGGTTCTCTTAAGGGTTACAATCATCGGGATAATATGACTTGGTCATGATTATCCGATTTTAAATAGAGTAGTTGCTTGTAATCCGATATATGATTTGTACGGGGCAGACACTGTACCAGCCCAAGGCCTCGCATGTGATCATCTGATACTGGATCGAAATACGCAATACCAAGTATACTACGCCTGATACAGATCTTAAATTCCTGTAAGGATATTTCTAGAGAATTGGGTAGGCATGACGCTTTGCTAGAGGCAAACCTTGTCTTGTAAATCAGTAAAACGTAGTACTTGGTACGTACGTGTCCGACGACCGAATTTACTGCCAACATATCTGGGGATCTCATGGGTCGCTTCCCGAAGATTCACCGATGACGTATGACTCGCACTTTTATTAATCTGGGATTAATAAGATGAGAGAGAAAATTAATTTGGGATTAATTACGGAGATATTTTATCTGGGATAAAATATCATTTAAAGAGAGAAAACGATTAATTTAGAATTAATCGATAAAATAATATATTTGATATATTATACGAAATTGGATTTCGACGCGGAATTAAAATTAGATTTTAATTCGGGCGAACGAATTAATTTAGAATTAATTCGTTAGCGACGTGAATAGTAATTATGTTTGGCATGATTATTTAATTAAATTAGATTTAATTACGACGCAACGGAAAATTTGTTAATTTAGAATTAGTGAACCCGAGCACGCGAGTGTTTTCGAGCGCATTCGCATTTCGAATTCGAGTGCGGCATGCAAGTCACATCAAGCGTCAAATCGCAAGTCACGTCAAGCTTCAAATCATTTGTCACTTTATTGATGTGACAACTAGTCACTTTGAGTGATGGTAGTTGTTTTGTTAGTGAATGATTGTGGAACACTCAAGGTTGGTGGAAAGCTTTTTGAAAGCTTAATAAGACATTTACTATATTTTAATATATGGTATATATGTCTTTGATTTTAGAAATCATTACATAACAAACACTCCTCTCTTTTCTCTCCCTCTCATTCACGCCTAGGGCTGAATTTCTTTTCTTCTGATTTTGGCTTACTGCCGAGAGCAAAGGGAAGCAAAAGTGTGGTGATTTTGTGGCAAAATCTTCAAGAGCTAGCACTCCGAGAGACATGCGAATGTGATAGGGAAGTCCACCCATGAGATTGGAATCATCAACCAAATCTTGGAGCTTGTTGGACGAAGATTGAAGCCGAAAACAGTGAGCTATGACAGTGGACTGCCGTGACCACCAGTGAGTAGAATTTGATTTTTTTTTCGTTGCCACGTCGCTCAACCGTATTTTTATCTTTTTGATTCGATCCTTGGGACCGTAGAACTCCAACAGCTTTAGCTAAGGGAGATATTAAAGCTCATTTACCTGTTATCTGGAAAGAAAACTTTTGTTGGAAATGGTGATCGAGCACCATTCATTTTTTGTATGAATATTTATTATTTATGCAATGTAATATTTTCTTTATCATGATTATTTATTTATTTGTATGGTAATTCTTACTTTTATTTATATATTGTAAATCTAATTGTTAGATTACTCTAAGAGTTAGAGATTTCGAGTTCACTCGGAACCTTATATGAAATTAGTAAAGACCTGAGAGTTACAACATATGGTGATATAATTGCAAGAGTTGCAAATGGTGTTGAGAAATATCACGCATTCTCTCGAATATAAATTATTCGTGGTCTAGATATATTGACATGGGTCGGTCATTATATTGGTAAGACTAGTGCATTGTCTATATATGTAATGGACATATGGTTTATCTCAACAGACAGTGAGCTTAGCGGAAGTTCGTAAATAAATACAGATATTCATTAGTGGAATGGATATCGAACAAACTCATAAAAGATGACTAATAGATATTCCATAAAACTGTCAATAGTTGTCTTTTCGAGTTTAGTAGTTATTGTGGTCCTTTGACTTAAGACACCACGGTGGTCTTGTGAGTGATCCTCTGTGCCTGATACCATGCATGTCAGAGACCTTTTACGGTCTGACCTCTGGATGACTGTTAGGTATAGACCAATGCTCACGAAGATTGATGTGTGTTAATATGAGGATTCGTCAGTCCATATGTTTGGATTTTGTTTCTAGAAATTTTCAGAGTACATTCCGGAAATCTTTTGGCCGAAAGTTTGTTGAAGAAATTATGTCCTTAACATTATAAATAATTTTGAAAAAGAGTTTTGCATATATTATTTATTAATGGAATATAATTATGAAAATTTATTTTATATTGAGTAGATAAGGTTTTGATAGTAAATCTATAACCTTACTCAATTGGAGACGGTAATGACGAAGGGATTATACATTAACATTTTAACCTTGACTTGTATGGTTCGACGTGTCATGTTGTTTTTAGTCATGATTTGTAGGTGGGCAGGTCTTCATGAATATGTGTATACGAATATATGAGATATATATGTATATATATAAGTAACAACCAAAAGTGAACCTAGAGAGTTCTATTATATTAAGTTTATTCGTTGAGCATTAGGGTGACTTTTCGTCAAATGTTGACAAAGTATTTTTTTGGGTTCTTAGGATTAAATTGTTTGATCTGATAATTCATTAGATGAATTGAATTAATTAATTTTATAGCAAGAGTTGATATAAGTTTATTGTATAATAGATGTAAATTTGATTTACATTAAATTAGTAATTAATTAGTAAATTAATTCAATTGTTAAATTAATGTACAAAATTAATTGCTTGGTTTATACAAATAAAGGTTTTAATTAATTAAAGTAACTTTAGTTAATGCAACTAAATTATTTGATTGTGACTAAGTTGTTGTAATAATTTTTTAACCTTAGTTAAGTTAGTTTTTTAAAACATGTGGTGTAGGGAAAACATTCCCTTAAACCATGGTTTATTTAAATGGATTGGGTTTGTTTTCTTAAATTTTAATTAATAAAAAAAAAAAGGAAAATTTTTTTTTGAATGATCAACACTTTTTCCTTTCTTTGCTGGTGGCTGCCGAAACAAGAAAAGAAAAAATGAATTACTTCTCTTCTTTCTTGGCTTACTGCCGATCATGAACAAGAAAAGAATTGATTTTTGCTCTCAAATTCTAAGCCAAAAATCTCATAAAAAAATTACCCAAACAAATAATCAAGTCCATGGAATTAATCCTTAAGAGTTAAGGATTAATTTTGTGTTCTTGAAGCTTTATTTTTCCAAGGGTTCAAGAGTTGAATTTGGGGAAAATCTAGTTGCCATTCTTGAGTAATAAAACCACCTTTTGATCACCAAGACTTGTTCTTTAAGAAGCTCAATTTGGTGGAGGAAGAAGGAATTTCAAAGGATCAATAGCTTGGAGGATTTGGGGATTTGGATGCAAAGCTTCAACAATTAGCAATGGTTGAAATCAATTGTTGGTAAATTTAATTTGTAAATTTATTATTGTTTTGTTGATGTTTTTGTTAAAAAAAATTGTTGTGGAAGTGTTGAATAATTAGAAGCATGTATGTGAGAAAAATGAAGAATTAAAGTGTATGGAAAAAATTAGCATATAGTTGATATATTAATTTTGAATGCTTGGATTATTTTTCCAGGTGTTGGAAAATAATTTTGATGTTTGGATTAAATTTGTCAAGTGTTGATAAATTTGTTAAAGTGTTAGGAATTTTTAATTGAGCTTATGGTAATTATTCTAATGCATAAAAAATTGGTAATGACTTATAGTGCTTTGGAAAATTTTAATTTGTGATTAAAAATTTTATACACCTTTTTTTTGTCACTGTCGAATAAAAAAAAATTTATTCGCTCGAGATTTGATCTCGGGCGAGTTCCGCTGCGCACGGCTTTTCCATTCCTCACTCAACAACTTTCCCTGAAATATCTCTTGTATTCTTACCAATTTGAAGTAATAAATTTCAGTTTTAGATTCAAAAAAAAATTCAATTTTCTCAAAACTGAGCATATTAATATTTACACCAAATAAAGTCACCACCAATGCAGAACTCAAGAATAATTCTGGGATTTACAAGAGTGGTGATAACACTCTATAATGGCAACAAGTCATCAAATGACAACATTGAACTAATATTACATTATTATTACTCAATCTTACTTCACACATGCATCTAACCACTCAATTCATCCTTCAAATCAAAAAGTCCCAAAATCCGAGAAAGAAATAAACAGTAGAACTATTCTAGATACTCAATGACAAGAAACAAACTTTCTAAGTGTAAGAATATTGAAGATTACCCCAAAAGTCTCCTAATTTCCTTAAGTTTTCTTCTTGATTTCTTCACTTTCTCTCAAGTTTCTTCAAGAAACATTTTGCGAGCTTTATTGAGGTGATATTCAGCCAAGGGGAGCTTAGCTTAGAGAAAACAAAATTTTTCCACTTTAAATACTAGGGTTGGCCGAATAAAATGGGGGCAACTTGGTCATTTGGTTGATTTAATCTAATTAAATAATAAGTCTAGTTACTTGTTCAATTTGAATACTCCAAGCTTAAAAGTCATGTCATTTGTTACCATAAAATAATTTACTCCAAGCTTAAAAGTCATGTCATTTGTTACCATAAAATAATTAACATATGTAATAACAATTTTTACAAATGAATATTATTTAATCTCATTAAATATTAAGTTTAAAGTTGACAAAATGAAATTGAATACTTCAACCTTAAAGTTTAATATTATTAGTAACCAATAATAATGAAACATATTACATAACAATTATGTACAATATTATTTAATTATCAAAATATTAAAACATTTAAATATCTAATTAATTAATATAATAATTTTTATATATGTATTTTTATTTACAATAAATAACAAAATATATATAATAATGACATGTGTCAAAATCTTATTTGACAATTAATTAATATGTATCTAATTAAATTTTATATCAAATACAAATACAAATTAATTATTAATTGACCAAAATGCCCTTATGCATGTATTTTTCATTTAACTGTTTAAACGATTCGAATTAACTCATTTAATCTGTTAAAGTATTATGAATAATTTGTATTATTCATAACGCATTCTCCAAGTGCTCAACAAGTAAAATTCATACCATGGGACTCTCTAAGTTTAGGTTTATCAGTCATGGAATCACATTTCGTGTCCATAATTCACTCACTCGTAAATTATGAAGACCACGGATAATCTCGTTAAACAATGCAAGTCGAGCTCATTACATATGTATATAATCCCTCTGTCTCAGGCTATCAATATTATACCAATGATATAGATAGAAACGTCAAATCCCTAAGGTATAATATAGTCGACTTTCAAATTTACGAAACTCTAAATAATACTCCGAACTCGCTTCCAAAGTATACCACGACCATTGATTTACTATATCGAAAACACGTACAAGATACATATTCCATGTACACATGATTGATAGATTCTATCTGATATTTACAGGATATCATTAGCATCGGTCCACACCCAACGAGCAGACAGAGGTCTGATCTAAATAGATCGGTGACGTGACACTATCAAAGTATGGAGGATGTCTCATATATCCACAGTGGTATCACAAGTCGAATGACCACTATGCTACTCAACTCAAGAAGATTCCTATTGACGTTGGTGGACCATTTATTAGGAAATCTTCGGTGAGTCATTCATTATTTATCAAATAAACAATGAACGACTATACGAGTCGCCTAAGACTCATGGTTTATTGGGATAAACCATCAGACTAAGTTTCGATATAGGATTGTAAGTGTTCCTAGAACATGCCAAGGATCTATTAAGCAAGAATGTGTGTGAATATATTCATTATTAGTTGCGGAATAACTTACAATGAACTGTTTAGATTTTCAAGAATTTGAGTTGACAACTCCAAGCTCCAAGCTTTGAGTGAGTTTCCCTATCACCTTAGAAGACTTCTTTTAGTGCTAGCTTGTTTGATCTTGCCACAAAATCAAATAGAGGGAGGAGAAGAGTTCACGCACATTTGATGCTCTAGGGTTAGTGTTTTGTGTGTCTTATGTGTTTGGATGAGAGAGACTTGGGTTTTGGTAAAAGGATTTACCCTTTTCAGCTAAAACAAGGTGGTTGGGTTTTTGGTTTCACCAAAACCAAAACCAAGTGGTTGGTTTTGGCATAAATGCCAACCACTCTCCCAACCACTACATGTGAAGTGGGCCCCACTTTTGAATTCAAAATTCAAACGGTTTCTATGAATGTTTATCGCGGCTCGGATCCGTTTAATCTGATTAAATGAATTTTCGTCGTTAAATAATTAAATCTAATTTAATTAAATAACGACGCTTCGTAAATATATTACGAATGTCGTTTACGAATTAATTCTAAATTAATCTGTTCGCTCGTATTAAAGTCCGACTTTAATTTCGTATTGAAATCTAATTCCAATTAATATATATGATATATTAATTTTAGCCCATATAAATAAATTAAATAGAAAATATCAAATTTAACTATTAAATTTATTTTACCGATTATTTCAAAATTAATCGCGTTCTCTCTCTTCCGAACACATTTAATCAAAGATTAAATAATGCCTCAATTAATCCCAGATTAATTTTCTCTCTCTTAATTAATCCCAGATTAATTCCAATTTAAGTCAACTATCATCGATGAATCTTTGGGAAGTGACCCAAGAGACCCCTGGATATGTTGGCAGTAAATCCGGTTATCGGACTATCTGATTAAGTGCGTACCTCGTACCACCTGCTTATCGATTTACAAGATATGGTTGGCTTCTAGCAAAGCAACGTGCCTACCGAATTCTCCAGAAATATTCTTAATGGAATATACAATCTTTGTCAGGCGTAGTATACGTAGTATTGTGCATAGCGATCCGGTATCAGATGTCACATCCAAGGCCTGGGGCTGGAGTAGTGTTTGTCCCGTACGAAGCATATATCGGATCACAAGCAACTAGTCTCTTTAATCGGATAATCATGACGTTGTCACATTATCCCGATGGTTGCAACACATTAGAGTACCAGTTCTTTATCTCTGCGTGATCATCATCTTCATATGATTGAAGTGATATTTCCATCTTGACATTACACCCAATACTCTACGATTCTCAATAAACCCAGAAGAGGTGTACACAGAACCTGTTAAAGTCCCGAACGACCAAAACTAAAGCTTATTGATTGTAACAAGTATTAGCGATGTAAGTCTCAAGTTAAGACCAAATACACCTACCTCGAATCGGATTCCCATAGACACATAGTCATACTACCAATGGGATTCTGAGGGGTCTATCCGGAGCAAAGCTGTTCCCGTACCATCGGTAAACACAACCTCCTATCACACTTGCATAAGTATCTAATACTTAAATATATGAGAACTATGTCGTTATGCTCCCATAACGCGCACAAGTGCAATACTAGTCTATTCCGCATTATCGATGTCCAGTCTCGATAATACTGCGACTAGGGATATTTAATAATTAAACCTTAGCGGATTGATACTGTCTCATATCTTATAATTCGGAACTAATCATAAGGACTTTTATCATTTATATATTCAAGTAATCCAATTACATAATGATAAAATATTAATTTCCATTGTCACATAGTTAATTTGTACAAAAACCACAATGTCTTTTACAAATAGTGACGCTATGGGTCATAATTGTCTAACAATATCCCAATTGGCCTATAGCCAGTCACTCAAGCATCTAACACCTGAACTATGTACATGTCGCTCAAAATTTTGTTGTGAAATAGCTTTCGTCAGCGGATCTGCAATGTTGTCATCTGATGCGACCTTCTCTATCTTCACATCACCACAATGTATGATCTTATGAATCAGATGGAAACGTCGAAGAACATGCTTGGATCGTTGATGAGACCGCAGTTCCTTAGCCTGCGCTATAGTCTCGTTATTGTCACAATACAATGGAACGGGCTCAGCTGCTAACGGAACTACTCCTAATCCAATTAGGAATTTACGGATCCAAACTGCCTCTTTTACTGCTTCAGCTACAGCAATGTACTCTGCTTCTGTTGTTGAATAGGCAACAGTCTCTTGCTTGGAAGATTTCCAACTTACTGCTTCGTTGTTTAAACAAAATATGTACCCAGATTGCGACTTAGAGTCGTCTTTATCGATTTGGAAACTTGCATCGATATACCTAGTTACCTCCAGTTCTCCATCTCCATAGATTAAGAAAGCATCCTTAGTTCGTCTAAGATACTTAAGGATGTTCTTAACCACCATCCAGTGACCATCATCTGAATCGGCCTGATAGCGACTGCACATGCTCAAAGCATACGAGACATCAGGTCACGTACATATCATGGCATACATGATTGATTCGACTGCCAAAGCGAACAGGATCCGACTCATGTTGTCTCTCTCATCTTGAGTTTTAGGACACATGTCCTTAGATAAAGTGACGCCATATGACACTGGCAATAGTCCCCTCTTGGACTGATCCATGTTGAATCGCTTCAACACTTTGTCAATGTACGTGCTCTGGGAGAGTCCAAGCAGCTTTCTAGATCTATCCCGATAGATCTTTATTCCTATAATAAAGGCTGCTTCTCCCAGATCTTTCATGGAGAATTTTAATGAAAGCCAAGCTTTCACCGATTGTAGCATGGGAATGTCATTGCCCATAAGCAATACATCATCAACATAAAGGACAGTGAATGTCAGTGCACTCCCATTAACCTTCTTATATACACAAGAGTCATCCTCGTTTTGAATGAAATCATATTCTTTGATGATCTCATCAAAACGTTGGTTCCAAGAACGCGATGCTTGCTTCAATCCATAAATGGATCGATTTAACTTACAAACCTTGTTTGCAAGTTTTCGTGCTACAAAACCGTCATGCTATTTCATATAAACATCCTCCAAAAGATTCTATTAAGGAAAGTGGTTTTGACGTCCATCTGCCATATCTCGTAATCGAAATATATAGCAATAGCAAGCATAATCCGAATGGATTTAATCATGGCAACTGGTGCAAACGTTCGTCGTAATCGATACCATGTCGTTGATGATACCCTTTCGCTACAAGCCTAGCTTTGTACGTTTGTATGTTGCCATCCATGTCGGTCTTCTTCTTGAAGATCCACTTGCAAATAATAGGCTTTACGTCTTCTGGTGAATCAACCAGTGTCCAAACTTGGTTGGTGTACATTGAATCCATTTCAGACTTCATGGCTTCTTGCCATAAAGCGAAGTCGATATCTTGTATCTCTTCCTCAAACGTAACCGGTTCGTCTTCCTCAATAAGATTGATATCCACATGAGGTGATATCAGAAACCCATACCTCTCAGGTTGGTTTCTGACTCTCTCCGACCTACGCGGTACTTGTGTATTCGAAGGTTGTGGTACAGTTTCATCCCTGATGAACTGTTCTTGTTCCGTTAAGGATTCTTTGCCAGGAACAGTATCACTCTGATTTTCATCGAGTTCTACTTTCCACCCACTAACCACTGCATTAAGGAAATCCCTTGTACGGGCAAATTTGGACCCAAGGGTAAAATTGACTTTTCGCTTCAGGCCCTACACCAGTGGTAGCCCAATCCCTCCAGATAGTACCCAGAATAAATTTGGGCCAAAGACCAGACTACATCCTCAGGCCCACGTACAAAAAGAGCCATACCCAGCAAGCCTTTGACTGATCAGTTACTTCAATCTGAAACGTCCAGACTCATCAATATCTACATAATTCGATAGTTTCCAACATCCAATAGACGAGTAATTAAAGGTGATAAATACACACGTTTCCCAATGGTGTATATAAGAGAGGAAAGTCTACGAGAAAAGGGGACGGGAGGAGCTCAACCATATTATACTTCCAGCTCTCCTACTTACAGCTTTGAGACATCCTCAAGCTTACGACACCTTCGACTGACCGCCCTCACGGCACCCTACAAAGTTCAAGGTAGTATCCAACCTTTGACTTCCCACCTTCAAATTCCTTACTTCCACTAATGACTTGGGCGTCGGAGTGCCCCCGGCACCCACCACACCGGTGGGCAGCACTCCCGCTCACTCTACCTCTTTGTTTTGCAGGATCGCCAGCGCCCCCAACTACAAATTCTCGATTGTGGACCTCGGGCGAAAACCAGCGTCTACAGTTTGGCGCCCACCGTGGGGCTTAGCGGTTCATAGCAGGCGAATATCTCTCATTCTACAATTCACAAACAAACAATCACTCATGGCTTCTAGCAGTAAGCAAACACCAGATCTTGTAACCACACAGCTTGCCATACTCCAAGAATGATTACGCACCCAAGAAGAAGAGAATCAAGCCATGAAAGGCTCTGATACAACTCCCCGGAAGCAATTGGAGTAAATCGCCTCAACGTCCCAATCAACTTTACCAGCCTCCATAAGACTTTCATCAAGCCCGGTAGAGTGGAGACTCCAATGGAACACCATAAACTCCATTCGACCATAGACCCTCGCTAACCTTTGACAAGCCCTTATAAAATGAGGAATAAAATACCCATATAATAGACCTTCGTCAGGTCTAGTAAAGAGTGAAGGCCTCAAGGATTTCTTTCATGACAGTTGATTTCTGTAAAGATGAGGGATGACTAAATATCTTACCAAACAGTTTAACATCACCATTCTTGCGTGGTTTATCTGTATATGACAAACTACGAGAATGAGCTTGTAGACAATCACTTGCCTGTTCAATGTTCTGTGAAAGAAATGGAGGCTCAGTAATTGAAGAACGAGTACATTTCTGAAAACAACGATCTTGAGCCAAATAAGAATTGGAGAATTGACATGATTATTCACAACACATGCCCTGATAGATGCCGCCGATAGTCATTGCTACCAACAGATTTATGAATACTCATACCTTTACTCCTCTGTTGATCAATTGTCGAAGATAACCGATTTTGGTTAAATGATAGTTCACATTGAATCACTGAAGAATCCTGTGGAAAGGAAGTAGAAGCAGCAGCAGTAGGGTGAGAATTCTCCTGTAGCGATGAGATGGCAGAGGGTTTATCCACAGAATCATCCAACTTCAAAGAAACTGAACGAGAACTTATATCCACACAAGGGTTGAAAACACTTCTAATTGTATTTGAATCTTGCACCATTTCGCTTTCACCACTTGCATCCACATTGCAATAACTATATTGTTCTTCATTCGAACCATTTTCTGGCTCATGTTCCTCCAAACCATTTCCAAAACCCTTGGAAGAAGCTTCAGCTGCCCCACCATTTCCCACTTCTACATCATTTGTACTTGATGGACAAGGCTCAATAGTCTCTCCTCCAGCAGATACTGATACTATATAATGTTCGGCCACTTGATCTCATACAGCTGTTTTGGACACTACAACTGCATTTTTTTTGGTCCAATATCGACTCAGACTGCCCTGGACAACCAGAAAGGAGTGAGCTAGATGACAGCTTAGAAGAGGAAAATCTTCCTTAAAGATCTTGAACACCCATATTCCTCATACGGCAGATGAACATACTTGTTCCCCTCGAACTACATGGAACAACAGTCGTTGGATTCCAACAATCCCAAACTGTTTAAGGAGTGAAGATATCAATCCTCTAGATGAGAAATTCCACTCGATATGCACGTAGTAAAGCATAAGACGAAACAGAGCCTACTATTTGATTTAACACATACCGAGAGCCCAGTCGACCAGCTCTGAGATTCTCAAATGAAGTTTATTCTTTGCTCTGGGAAGCCATCATTTGCCTCCAAGCAATTTTGTTCAAAATAGCAATCCCATTAAACAAAGCACAATGCTTGTGACAAAGCCACCAAATGGATCACTCGCCAAATCCTCCAAACAACAAGTAAGATTATTCTCTATTTCCACTAACCGAGTTGGCAATTTCAGCCATGCAGAGATCCCACTCGACACGAAAGGATCTCATTTTGATTCTGGACCACAAGAGAATGACTCTGATGACTCTACCTCAGACGACACATATAAAAACCTGGTTTTAAATGAAGATCGCATTCGACTCGACAAGCCTAAAATCATTGAACATGCATATCTCAAAATTCCACTCGACATCTAGTTCAATTGCAGATTTATGAATGATGCCCATCATGTGTTCCATACAATTTACTTTCACGACCATGAGCAGTCCCATTCAACACGGCGATGCAAAGATTTAGCAGCAGATGCAAAGCTACCGAAAGCCAGTCCACACGACAGACCATACGACACTCTACTACCTTCGTGCGTGTATAAGTTGTACCCGCGTGAAATAAAGGAAACCATGAATGTCGATTGGAAGAGCCGTAACCTTCAGCCCCAAACATATGATTTGGCAGAAATCATGACGTCTTCGTCTTCATCATCAACGTAGCAGTCTGTTTGAAATTCGATGACCTGAGTCGCGACTCACTCAGTTGCGAACCTGACGAAGGTCCTTGCTGTCAATTTTGCTTTCAAGCCATTTCGAACGCCGGTCGAAAGCTTGTTAATGGAGAATCCAAGAGACGAGTTGCTCCGGCACGTGAAGGGCTCGACACCCAGCGTAGTATCATTAGTGGAGCAAGAAATGAACACCAATACAGCACCGTTTATGGCCCGGGTAAACGAGGCGTGTGTGTATTACGGCTCGTTGATCAACTCGATCGAGTCGACCGCTCAAAGAGACGACACGGACCGAGCCAGAGTTGAGGAATGACTAGGTCGTAAATTAGCTAACTCAGTTGCTTGTGAAGGGAGGGACCGTGTGGAGAGATGCGAGGTGTTTAGCAAGTGGCGGGCCCGTATGTGCATGGCTGGATTCCAGTTAAAGGCAATGAGTCAGAACATAGCTGAATCAATGCGGACTCGACTCAGTTCTGGATGCCGAGTGAACTCGGGTTTCACCGTCAAACACCAACACAGTTGTTGAGTTGTTCGGTAAAGAACACATCAGATCGACTCAGTTGCTTTATGATTTTTCTCATTTTTTCCAGTTCAGTTACATGGCTGCTGACCTCGGCGTGAAAGTCAACGACCTAGCTCGTTGTCATGAAGAAAGTGATGTGGATGGCTTACAACGAGAAGGAAATGCATTCAAAAAAGGAACGGATCTGGATTCCACCAAAGCAAAGAGAAGACATTCATTTGCCCAAATGTAGAGAAGGAACCAACAGATTGATCAACCAATACTATTCTAAACAGGTATCGATGTATTCGTATAGACTAGTAACCAGTTTTATTATGTAGGTAATTGTCCCATTCGACACAAATTTACTGAATCAACCAATTTCAGTCCCAGTAGATAAAACATAGTGTTATAAAATATCACCTTTGGGCCCATTCAATAAAATTTGCATTATAATGTATAGCCAAAAGGTTACACTTGACACGACAGAAACGAGAGTCAAAAATACAAGATTGTCAATTGATACCAACTCATAGCTTGTTGAATGGAGCTATTGAATTTTAGGAAACCATCAGTTACCCTAGGCAAGAGGTACCATATTACTTCATACCCTTCTATACACATGGACAATATCTTTTACATCTGACAACTAGTCCATTCGACAAAAAGGATAATGCCTATCTATTACATCCATTCAACTTGAAAATAGTCACTGACTAGTAAAAAGGATAATGTCATAACTTCCGTCAGGTTATGAAGATTTTCATAAGACATAGAAGCATTCGACCATAGTTTCATAGTCTTCAGAAGACATGGTCTCAGACTACAAGTCTTGTAGTCTGAGAAATTATACCCTCAATGACCTTTGTCAGGACTTGTAGAATGAAGAATGAGAATCCACATTGTCCTTCTTCAGGTCTAGTAGAGTGAGAAGTGTGACCTTCTTAGACTTTTTGACAAATCCATTCGACAAGTCCATACGACCCTAGTCACATGGACCCTCATCAGGAGAATGTGTGATGACCTTCATAGACCTTTAGCAGGTCTAGTAGTATGATAAGGAAAGACTCTTGGACCTTCGTCAGGTTTGTGGAGTGAAGACTTTCATAGACCTTCATTTGATCTAAACAACATTAAAGACTCCACTGGTTCTTCGACCCGTAGTATGGGGTTTATCCTGGACTCATCAAGTTCAGTCGACCGGGGACATCCCCCATGGACTCATGTCGAGTCAAGTTGTAGACATGGAATACACATGTCGTATGACTTATATCTTCCTGGACTCATCAAGTTCAGTCGACCGGGGACATCCCCCATGGACTCATGTCGAGTCAAGTTGTAGACATGGAATACACAAATCGTATGACTTATATCTTCCTGGACTCATCAAGTTCAGTCGACCGGGGACATCCCCCATAGACTCATGTCGAGTCAAGTTGTAGACATGGAATACACATGTCGTATGACTTATATCTTCCTGGACTCATCAAGTTCAGTCGACCGGGGACATCCCCCATGGACTCATGTCGAGTCAAGTTGTAGACATGGAATACACATGTCGTATGACTTATATCTTCCTGGACTTATCAAGTTCAGTCGACCGGGGACATCCCCATGGACTCATGTCGAGTCAAGTTGTAGACATGGATTACACATGTCGTATGACTTATATCTTCCTGGACTCATCAAGTCCAGTCGACCGGGGACATCCCCCATAGACTCATATCGAGTCAAGTCGTAGGCATAAGTTACACATGCCGAATGACTATTATCTTCCTGGCTTCATCAAGTCCAGTCGACCGGGGACAATGGAATACACATGTCGTATGACTTATATCTTCCTGGACTCATCAAGTTCAGTCGACCGGGGACATCCCCCATGGACTCATGTCGAGTCAAGTGGTAGACATGGAATACACATGTCGTATGACTTATATCTTCCTGGACTCATCAAGTTCAGTCGACCGGGGACATCCCCATGGACTCATGTCGAGTCAAGTTGTAGACATGGATTACACATGTCGTATGACTTATATCTTCCTGGACTCATCAAGTCCAGTCGACCGGGGACATCCCCCATAGACTCATATCGAGTCAAGTCGTAGGCATAAGTTACACATGCCGAATGACTATATCTTCCTGGCTTCATCAAGTCCAGTCGACCGGGGACATCCCCTGTAGACTCATTTCGAGTCAACTTGTAGACATGGAAGGCACATGTCGTATGACTAATATTCTGACCTTCATCGGGTCCAATTGATTGGGTACTTCCCCAATGGCTCTTGTAGAGTCAAGTTGATAACTTGACATTTGTTTGGTTCAATCAGAAGGCAGCATCAACGCTCGAGTACACCAACATAATATGACATCATCCCACGCGACCCATGCGTCAAATACTCTCCAAGCCAAGGACTCATTGACTTAGAGAGTAGGGGACAAACTGTACGGGCCAAATTCGTATGACTGACATACTGACCTTCATCGGGTCCAAACGATTGGGTACTTCCCCAATGGCCCTTGTAGACTCAAGTTGATAACTTGACATTCGTTTGGTTCATTAAGTAGGCAGCATCAACACTCGAGTACAGCTACATAATATGGCCTCGTCCCAGGCGACACATGCGTCAAGTACTCTCCAAGCCAATGACTCTTGACTTAGAGAGTAGGGGACAAACTGTACGGGCCAAATTTGGACCCAAGGGTAAAATTGACTTTTCGCTTCAGGCCCTACACCAGTGGTAGCCCAATCCCTCCAGATAGTACCCAGAATAAATTTGGGCCAAAGACCAGACTACATCCTCAGGCCCACGTACAAAAAGAGCCATACCCAGCAAGCCTTTGACTGATCAGTTACTTCAATCTGAAACGTCTAGACTCATCAATATCTACATAATTCGACAGTTTCCAACATCCAATAGACGAGTAATTAAAGGTGATAAATACACACGTTTCCCAATGTTGTATATAAGAGAGGAAAGTCTACGAGAAAAGGGGACGGGAGGAGCTCAACCATATTCTACTTCCAGCTCTCCTACTTACAGCTTTGAGACATCCTCAAGCTTACGACACCTTCGACTGACCGCCCTCACGGCACCCTACAAAGTTCAAGGTAGTATCCAACCTTTGACTTCCCACCTTCAAATTCCTTACTTCCACTACTGACTTGGGCGTCGGAGTGCCCCCGGCACCCACCACACCGGTGGGCAGCACTCCCACTCACTCTACCTCTTTGTTTTGCAGGATCGCCAGCGCCCCCAACTACAAATTCTCGATTGTGGACCTCGGGCGAAAACCAGCGTCTACATGAATAATGTATATCGGATGGATATTAGAAGGGTGAAGGCAATTTTGGAAATTGTAATAATTTTAGAATTTATTAATTGGATCTGCGTGTCCAGCCTATTATCTCCTTATTCTTTGTAATTCTCTTCTCACCAATTCCCCTCAATGTTAATGAGGTTTCTTTGATGTATTATGTAATTGGGCAGAAGTTAGAATACTGCTAGCCGGGGAGAGGAAATGGAGTGATTTGTTCTAGGAACAATTTGTGAGATATTCATCCGCATATCATTATTAATTTATTTATCGTGCCTTATTATGCTTTTAGAATGCATGCTTAAGGGTGTATGATGAGACCTAATCGAAGATAATTAATTGGTTGCCAATTACGCGAAAAACCCTCAACTAATATTAAGCGTTTTCCTTCCATTGAATGATTCATTCTCAAGATCCAAGATTGGCATTGGTTTGTTGGCCAAACTCAAGACCTTTGTCCATTGCGGATGTGTTTGAATCATGAAGGCTTTGTTCTATATCGCATTCCTTGGGCAAGTTATGATTTGTTGGCCAAAGTCAAGATCACTCGTTCATCGACATGGATTACGAAACTTTCCAAAGTCAATGGGTCCCGCTTAACTGGAATCATTAAGCTTGTTGAGCCAAAGCCAAGGCTTAGTTGATTTAGAGGAAAAAGGTTAGGCAAATATATTGGATATATTGGCATATATATTGTATATATGTTTCGGACTTGAAGGTCCACCTACCGGATCTAGGAATTAGATGAGATCCAATTGATCTTAGAGATCTACCTAGTTAAATATCATACAGCTTGTTGGCCAAAGTCAAGGTTATGTGTTATTTAACGGGATCCTAGCCCACTAGGAAACTGGGTTTCCCGAGTACTCAACAGAGGGTTAGAGGCTCGCCAAAAAATAGTGGGAGGCTAGTATTGAATTTGCAATTTCGTTCAAATACTTGCCAAATACGCGCTTTCAAATTATTTCGTCAATTAGAAATATTTATTAGTTAGACTAATATTTTATTATTTTTCTTGTAACAGTTAGACTATACCCATACATTATTAATTGAATAGTTTGACTATTGCAATTAAGATGACAGGAAAGAACAGTGTCAGAGACATCATCATGGGCGATAATGTCTTCAATGGTGTAAACGTTTCTGACTGGAATATGAATCTCAGGATTGTCCTGGGATCCGAGAAGTTTCTCTACACTATAGAGAGACCTCTTGGGCCTAAGCCTAGATCTGATCAGATAGTTGAGCTAGAGCTTTGGAAGAATCATAGCGATGACAACTTGACTGCTCAATCTATAATGCTTACTGCTATGACTTAACAATTCCGTCGTCAGAACAAGGGATTGGATCCCTATGAGATGATTGCGAAGTTGCATGATCTTCATCGATCTAATCTTAGATCGCAGAGATATGAGTTACAGAAGAAGCTCTTTCGCGGTCGCATGTCAGAGGGTACATCTGTCGAGCACCATGTGTCACAGATAATTGCTACATCGAACAGCTGGGACAGATGGGCATTGCCTTCGAGGTTGAGACTTCTATAGAATTGATCTTACAGTCTTTGCCCGACACTTGGAGTGGGTTCATCATGAACTACAATATGATGAACCAAAACCATACTCTTGGAGAGTTAATATCAACACTGCGCGAAGCACAAAAAGAGCTCTTAAAGGGCAAGAAGCGCGAGGCGCACTTCGCTTCAACATCTCAGTCTTCGAGGGCTTGGCCCAAGGCGACTAGAGGTGTAAAGAAGAAGAAGAAGAAGAAGAAGGGCAAGGCCAAATCGTCAAAACCTTCTGGGAAGGGTAAGGACAAATCTCAAGATTTATGTTTGCAGTGCGGGAAGTGGGGTTACTGGAAGCGTGACTGCCGTGAGTACAAGGCACACATGAAGGAAATCAAAGCGGGAAATGCACCGACTTCAGGTATGTTTGTTATAGAAATAAACATGTCTACTACTAGTTTTAAAAATTGGATTTTTGATTCTGGTTGTGGTACTCATATATGTACTGATTTGCAGGATCTGCAGATTAGCAGAAGACTGGCCTCAAGGGAGATTGATCTATGCATTGGAAATGGGACATGAGTCGCCGTTTTGGCTGTTGGCACTTTTGTTTTGGAACTGTCCTCGGGGTATGTACTTAAACTTTCAGACTGTTATTATGTACCTAGTTTGACTAGGAATATTATCTCTGTATCTTGTTTGACCCAATGCGGGTACACTTTTATATTCCAGAACACTGTGTGTTTTGTTCATAAAGATGATTTTGAGATATGTTCTGCTGATGCTAATAATGGTCTTTATATTTTGAATATAAATAAATCTCAAACATATAATATAACAAACAAAAGGCTTAAAGTAAGTAACAAAGATGAAACTTATATATGGCATTGTCGTCTGGGACATAGTAACAAGACTCGCATATCCACACTTTTGAAGAGTGGGTACTTGGACAAATTTGATCCAAATTCATATGACGTCTGCGAATCTTACTTATTAGGCAAAATGCCTAAATCACCTTTTGGCGGTAAAGGTGTACGTGCCATCGAACTGTTAGCCCTCGTTTATAGTGACGTATGTGGGCCCATGTCTAGCCAGGCTAGAGGTGGAGATGAATACTTCGTAACCTTTACGGATGATGCATCGCGTTATGGTTATGTGTATCTTATGAGACACAAGTCAGAAACCTTTGAGAAATTCAAAGAGTTTCGACACGAAGTAGAAAAACAAACTGGCAAAAGTATTAAGACATTACGGTCGGACCGTGATTGAGAATACTTGAGCAATGCGTTTCTTGATTACTTGAAAGAGTATGATATTCTTTCACAGTGGAATCCTCCCGGAACACCTCAGTTAAATGGTGCGTCCGAACGGAGAAACCAAACTTTATTGGATATGGTAAGGTCTCTGATGAGTCGCACGGAGCTACCTATTTCCTTCTAGAGATATGCATTGAATAGTGCAATACTTATTTTGAATAAGGTTCCGTCAAAGTTTGTTCAACAGACTCCGTATGATATATGGACAGGAAAGAAACCGGGTTTCTCATTCCTGAAGATTTGGGGATGCTGGGCATACGTTAAACATTTGGAAGTTACCAAACTAAGACCCAAACTGGATAAATGCCTATTTGTAGGTTATCCTAGGGAAACCAAATGATATTACTTTTACAACCCACAAGAGAACAAAGTATTTGTTGCTTTACATGCAGTTTTCCTTGAGAGGGATGTAGACGCTGGTTTTCGCCCGAGGTCCACAATCGAGAATTTGTAGTTGGGGGCGCTGGCGATCCTGCAAAACAAAGAGGTAGAGTGAGCGGGAGTGCTGCCCACCGGTTTGGTGGGTGCCGGGGGCACTCCGACGCCCAAGTCAGTAGTGGAAGTAAGGAATTTGAAGGTGGGAAGTCAAAGGTTGGATACTACCTTGAACTTTGTAGGGTGCCGTGAGGGCGGTCAGTCGAAGGTGTCGTAAGCTTGAGGATGTCTCAAAGCTGTAAGTAGGAGAGCTGGAAGTAGAATATGGTTGAGCTCCTCCCGTCCCCTTTTCTCGTAGACTTTCCTCTCTTATATACACCATTGGGAAACGTGTGTATTTATCACCTTTAATTACTCGTCTATTGGATGTTGGAAACTGTCGAATTATGTAGATATTGATGAGTCTAGACGTTTCAGATTGAAGTAACTGATCAGTCAAAGGCTTGCTGGGTATGGCTCTTTTTGTACGTGGGCCTGAGGATGTAGTCTGGTCTTTGGCCCAAATTTATTCTGGGTACTATCTGGAGGGATTGGGCTACCACTGGTGTAGGGCCTGAAGCGAAAAGTCAATTTTACCCTTGGGTCCAAATTTGGCCCGTACAGTTTGTCCCATACTCTCTAAGTCAAGAGTCATTGGCTTGGAGAGTACTTGACGCATGTGTCGCCTGGGACGAGGCCATATTATGTAGCTGTACTCGAGTGTTGATGCTGCCTACTTAATGAACCAAACGAATGTCAAGTTATCAACTTGAGTCTACAAGGGCCATTGGGGAAGTACCCAATCGTTTGGACCCGATGAAGGTCAGTATGTCAGTCATACGAATTTGGCCCGTACAGTTTGTCCCCTACTCTCTAAGTCAAGGAGTCCTTGGCTTGGAGAGTATTTGACGCATGGGTCGCGTGGGATGATGTCATATTATGTTGGTGTACTCGAGCGTTGATGCTGCCTTCTGATTGAACCAAACAAATGTCAAGTTATCAACTTGACTCTACAAGAGCCATTGGGGAAGTACCCAATCAATTGGACCCGATGAAGGTCAGAATATTAGTCATACGACATGTGCCTTCCATGTCTACAAGTTGACTCGAAATGAGTCTACAGGGGATGTCCCCGGTCGACTGGACTTGATGAAGCCAGGAAGATAATAGTCATTCGGCATGTGTAACTTATGCCTACGACTTGACTAGATATGAGTCTATGGGGGATGTCCCCGGTCGACTGGACTTGATGAGTCCAGGAAGATATAAGTCATACGACATGTGTAATCCATGTCTACAACTTGACTCGACATGAGTCCATGGGGATGTCCCCGGTCGACTGAACTTGATGAGTCCAGGAAGATATAAGTCATACGACATGTGTATTCCATGTCTACAACTTGACTCGACATGAGTCCATGGGGGATGTCCCCGGTCGACTGAACTTGATGAGTCCAGGAAGATATAAGTCATACGACACGTGTATTCCATGTCTACAACTTGACTCGACATGAGTCCATGGGGGATGTCCCCGGTAGACTGAACTTGATGAGTCCAGGAAGATATAAGTCATACGACATGTGTATTCCATGTCTACAACTTGACTCGACATGAGTCTATGGGGGATGTCCCCGGTCGACTGAACTTGATGAGTCCAGGAAGATATAAGTCATACGATTTGTGTATTCCATGTCTACAACTTGACTCGACATGAGTCCATGGGGGATGTCCCCGGTCGACTGAACTTGATGAGTCCAGGAAGATATAAGTCATACGACATGTGTATTCCATGTCTACAACTTGACTCGACATGAGTCCATGGGGGATGTCCCCGGTCGACTGAACTTGATGAGTCCAGGATAAACCCCATACTATGGGTCGAAGAACCAGTGGAGTCTTTAATGTTGTTTAGATCAAATGAAGGTCTATGAAAGTCTTTACTCCACAAACCTGACGAAGGTCCAAGAGTCTTTCCTTATCATACTACTAGACCTGCTAAAGGTCTATGAAGGTCATCACACATTCTCCTGATGAGGGTCCATGTGACTAGGGTCGTATGGACTTGTCGAATGGATTTGTCAAAAAGTCTAAGAAGGTCACACTTCTCACTCTACTAGACCTGAAGAAGGACAATGTGGATTCTCATTCTTCATTCTACAAGTCCTGACAAAGGTCATTGAGGGTATAATTTCTCAGACTACAAGACCTGTAGTCTGAGACCATGTCGTCTGAAGACTATGAAACTATGGTCGAATGCTTCTATGTCTTATGAAAATCTTCATAACCTGACGGAAGTTATGACATTATCCTTTTTACTAGTCAGTGACTATTTTCAAGTTGAATGGATGTAATAGATAGGCATTATCCTTTTTGTCGAATGGACTAGTTGTCAGATGTAAAAGATGTTGTCCATGTGTATAGAAGGGTATGAAGTAATATGGTACCTCTTGCCTAGGGTAACTGATGGTTTCCTAAAATTCAATAGCTCCATTCAACAAGCTATGAGTTGGTATCAATTGACAATCTTGTATTTTTGACTCTCGTTTCTGTCGTGTCAAGTGTAACCTTTTGGCTATACATTATAATGCAAATTTTATTGAATGGGCCCAAAGGTGATATTTTATAACACTATGTTTTATCTACTGGGACTGAAATTGGTTGATTCAGTAAATTTGTGTCGAATGGGACAATTACCTACATAATAAAACTGGTTACTAGTCTATGCGAATACATCGATACCTGTTTAGAATAGTATTGGTTGATCAATCTGTTGGTTCCTTCTCTACATTTGGGCAAATGAATGTCTTCTCTTTGCTTTGGTGGAATCCAGATCCGTTCCTTTTTTGAATGCATTTCCTTCTCGTTGTAAGCCATCCACATCACTTTCTTCATTGACAACGAGCTAGGTCGTTGACTTTCACGCCGAGGTCAGCAGCCATGTAACTGAACTGGAAAAAATGAGAAAAATCATAAAGCAACTGAGTCGATCTGACGTGTTCTTTACCGAACAACTCAACAACTGTTGGTGTTTGACGGTGAAACCCGAGTTCACTCGGCATCCAGAACTGAGTCGAGTCCGCATTGATTCAGCTATGTTCTGACTCATTGCCTTTAACTGGAATCCAGCCATGCACATACGGGCCCGCCACTTGCCAAACACCTCGCATCTCTCCACACGGTCCCTCCCTTCACAAGCAACTGAGTTAGCTAATTTACGACCTAGTCATTCCTCAACTCTGGCTCGGTCCGTGTCGTCTCTTTGAGCGGTCGACTCGATCGAGTTGATCAACGAGCCGTAATACACACACGCCTCGTTTACCCGGGCCATAAACGGTGCCGTATTGGTGTTCATTTCTTCCTCCACTAATGACACTACGCTGGGTGTCGAGCCCTTCACGTGCCGGAGCAACTCGTCTCTTGGATTCTCCATTAACAAGCTTTCGACCGGCGTTCGAAATGGCTTGAAAGCAAAATTGACAGCAAGGACCTTCGTCAGGTTCGCAACTGAGTGAGTCGCGACTCAGGTCATCGAATTTCAAACAGACTGCTACGTTGATGATGAAGACGAAGACGTCATGATTTCTGCCAAATCATATGTTTGGGGCTGAAGGTTACGGCTCTTCCAATCGACATTCATGGTTTCCTTTATTTCACGCGGGTACAACTTATAAACTGTAGACGCTGGTTTTCGCCCGAGGTCCACAATCGAGAATTTGTAGTTGGGGGCGCTGGCGATCCTGCAAAACAAAGAGGTAGAGTGAGCGGGAGTGCTGCCCACCGGTGTGGTGGGTGCCGGGGGCACTCCGACGCCCAAGTCAGTAGTGGAAGTAAGGAATTTGAAGGTGGGAAGTCAAAGGTTGGATACTACCTTGAACTTTGTAGGGTGCCGTGAGGGCGGTCAGTCGAAGGTGTCGTAAGCTTGAGGATGTCTCAAAGCTGTAAGTAGGAGAGCTGGAAGTAGAATATGGTTGAGCTCCTCACGTCCCCTTTTCTCGTAGACTTTCCTCTCTTATATACACCATTGGGAAACGTGTGTATTTATCACCTTTAATTACTCGTCTATTGGATGTTGGAAACTGTCGAATTATGTAGATATTGATGAGTCTGGACGTTTCAGATTGAAGTAACTGATCAGTCAAAGGCTTGCTGGGTATGGCTCTTTTTGTACGTGGGCCTGAGGATGTAGTCTGGTCTTTGGCCCAAATTTATTCTGGGTACTATCTGGAGGGATTGGGCTACCACTGGTGTAGGGCCTGAAGCGAAAAGTCAATTTTACCCTTGGGTCCAAATTTGGCCCGTACAATTCATACAACTCATTCAAGTATTCATACCTAGCATGTTATTCAATCAATCTAATCCAATTAATTAATCTTTGAATTAATGACCATCCAATGTTCAAACAAGGATTTGATTTGCGCGAGTCCATCGAACTACAACTTTAAATCCAATTTATTTGTATTCAATACTAATTCAATTTTAATTCCAAATTAAACACTTACACTTATTTATGTGCCTTAAAGACTTGGATTCCAAATCCAATCTTAATGGGTCTCAAAAGCCCAATAACATCCAATTTTATTTTAATTAAAGTCCAATGGGCTTTTAATTGATTCTTAAAGCATGGGCTTTGGCCATAATGTATCAAACCCAAAATACCAAGGCCCAATAGGGATCACCCTATTGCCAACAAATCAATTTAGGCACATTATGCCCAATTAAATTCTTTATTGGCCCAAGTGATGTATTTGGACTTTATAGAATTGGTTTTGGGCCCAATTGGATCCAATCCAAAAGTCTAAAACCAAACTTGGCCTAACCAAGCCCATTAAGCCCAAATACACACTTTTAGCCCAATTAAAATTTAAAGGCTAATTATTATAATTTTAATATTCCAAATATCATAATTATTATAATTAAAGTGTATTAGCCATGATTAATTAATCAAACTTAATATTTCCAAAACACCAATTAACTAATTAATCATGCTTAATCAATCAATTTATGCTTAACACAAATTGAAGCAAAACATATCATTCCCTGCTCAACAAGCTCTTTGAATTTAACATAAACATTATTGACTTTGATTCTAATCTAATCAAACCAACAATCAACATTTATATCATGCATTTAAACACATCCAATGTTGTTAAAAAAAAATTCAAAGTGCAGTCCACTGCTAAGAAGGGTTCGGCCAAGCTATAGGTATTTGGGATTTTTGATCCAATCAATTTATCTCAAATCTAATCATGCACAACTCTAAGTTAACATAATCTAAGCATGCTCAAACCATCAATTTGAAGAAATCATGCTCAAAACACAAAAGCCCCAAATTAAAGTCTCATGAACCCTAAAACATTCAAGCTTAAAATTGGCTCATGATACCATTTTAAGTGTTCCTAAAATATGTCAAGGATCTTGTAAGCAAGAATGTGTGTGAATATATTCATTATTAGTTGCGGAATAACTTACAATGAACGGTTTGGATTTTCAAAAATTTGAGTTGACAACTCCAAGCTCCAAGCTTTGAGTGATGATTCCAAGCTTTGAGTGAGTTTCCCTATCACCTTAGAAGACTCCTTTTAGTGCAAGCTTGTTCGATCTTGCCACAAAATCAAAGAGAGGGAGGAGAAGAGTTCATGCCTATTTGATGCTCTAGGGTTAGTGTTTTGTGTGTCTTATGTGTTTGGATGAGAGAGACTTGGGTTTGGTAAAAGGATTTACCCTTTTCACCTAAAACAAGGTGGTTAGGTTTTTGGTTTCACCAAAACCCCATAACCAAGTGGTTGAAAAGTGAGTGGTTTTAGCATAAATGCCAACCACTCTCCCAACCACCACATGTGAAGTGGGCCCCACTTTTGAATTCAAAATTCAAATAATTTCTACGAATGTTTACCGCGGCTCGGATCCGTTTAATCCGATTAAACAAATTTTCGTCGTTAAATAATTAAATCTAATTTAATTAAATAACGACGCTTCGTAAATATATTACGAATTCCGTTTACGAATTAATTCTAAATTAATCCGTTCGCTCGTATTAAAGTCCGACTATAATTTCGTATTGAAATCTAATTCCAATTAATATATCCGATATATTAATTTTAGCCCATATAAATAAATTAAATAGAAAAAATCAAATTTAACTATTAAATTTATTTTACCGATTAATTCCAAATTAATCGCGTTCTCTCTCTTTCGAACACATTTAATCCCAGATTAAATAATGCCTCAATTAATCCCATATTAATTTTCTCTCTCTTAATTAATCCAAAATTAATTCCAATTCGAGTCAACTGTCATCGGTGAATCTTTGGGAAGCGACCCAAGAGACCCCTGGATATGTTGGCAGTAAATCCGGTTATCGGATAATCCGATTAAGTGTGTAACTCGTACCACGTGCTTATCGATTTACAAGACATGGTTGGCTTCTAGCAACACTGTGCCTACCGAATTCTCCAGAAATATTCTTAATGGAATATACAATCTTTGTCAGCCGTAGTATACGTAGTATTGCGCATAGCGATCCGGTATCGGATGTCACATGCAAGGCCTGGGGCTGGAGTAGTGTCTGTCTCGTACGAAGTATATATCGGATCACAAGCAACTAGTCTCTTTAATCGGATAATCATGACGTAGTCACATTATCCCGATGGTTGCAACACATTAGAGTACCAGTTATGTATCCCTGCGTAATCACCATCTTCATATGACTGAAGTGATACTTCCATCTTGACATCACACCCAATACTCTACGATTCTCAATAAACCCAGAAGAGGTGTACACAGAACCTGTTAAAGTCCCGAACGACCAAAACTAAAGCGTATTGATTGTCGCAAGTATTAGCGATGCAAGTCTCAGGTTAAGACCAAATACACCTACCTCGAATCGGATTCCCATAGACACATAGTCATACTACCAATGGGATTCCGATGGGTCTATCCGGAGCAAAGCTGTTCCCGTACCATTGGTAAACACAACCTCCTATCACACTTGCATAAGTATCTAATACTTAAATATATGAGAACTATGTCGTTATGCTCCCATAACGCGCCAAGTGCAATACTAGTCTATTCCGCATTATCGATGTCCAGTCTCGATAATACTGCGACTAGGGATATTTAATAATTAAACCTTAGCGGATTGATACTGTCTCATATCTTATAATCCGGAACTAATCATAAGGACTTTTATCATTTATATATTCAAGTAATCTAATTACATAATGATAAAATAGCAATTTCTATTGTCACATAGTTAATTTGTACAAAAACCACAATGTCTTTTACAAATAGTGACGCTATGGGTCATAATTGTCTAACAAGGACATGCACTGGTCTTAGTGGATTTTACTAACCCACTCGTGTCAGTAAATCTTGACCAGAAATTTTATTTGAGAACATACAACTTTTCGTGATGCTTCTCAATGTCAATTACAAACTATGTTGTAACTGCACGCTACGTTGTAAATTCAAGGGTCTTTGTATAATATATACATATCGCTAAATCAGATTTAATTTCAATCTAATCGTAATTAGATCAAATATGTATATAAGTACAAATGGTGCAACCATCAAGTAAGTAATATAATGAAAATGGAATTGTTTGTATCATGAATCTTACATAAATACGATCCAAATTGGCACTCCGAGCACCAACCCTAACAATTTCTCCCACTTGCTCTAGTGTCAATCCACAGTATCATATACACATCTCAATTTGTATCACATACTCATTGCCCTTAAGAGCTCATCTAGCACTCAAGAGATAGGTAACAACAAGTAGGTTCGCTGTAACTTATTGAGTTTGTCCAATAAACTCAATCGTTTCCCTTATCCATCATCATTCATATTTTGTAGAACCTAAGTTATACAACAATATGACTCAGATGCGACATCAATATTGTGCTACAACTACTGAGTTGTCTAAGTATTTAGGGATCAAATCCAAAATACTATACAGACAACTGTAAGCATAACACTAATATCAAAACTTCTAATCTATAAGGTCACAATGCAACTTCTAAGTCAAAATTGCATAAGTTATAACTGATTCCACGAATACAATATAATCAACTGTGACACTCCCACTGCATCTTTTCTAACTCTATATGACGTAGACCATCTAACGTCATAATTAGACTCAAAACTACTCTAATCCTAATGGTTACAGACTATATTCTCCATGAATAAGAAGCTCATTCTTAATATCTTAAAGATAACAAAGAACATGTTTCAAGACTCGTCATATGGTATACAGGGTATCAAAAATAGCTCATACTAGAATGAACTCTTTAAACAAAGAAATCACAATGAATCTTTTCTCCGAAGAAACTATTCAGAAACACCACTTTATATTCCTATCTAAAATACATAGTTTAATATCAACATTAACCGACAAATTCTTAATTGTTCACAACTTATCTCTTATCCGAAGAAGCCATTCAAAAATGCCACTTTGTATTATTTAGCTAAAATATAAAATTTAATATCAACATATCTTAAATTGTTCAATCAGCGCGACTAGAGACAGGTTTCCTCAAAATCTACAACAGATTACTGAGTATAATCTTTCTCACTGTCATATTATAAAGGTCAAACCTTTAATAAGCTCACTTTGCTTTTACTGCGTAAAACATTTGGACATTTTATGAACGATTCATAATGAAAGCTCAATCAAGTTCAAAACTTGATTGTAGTAAGCTATGAACAATCTTTGATCTATGATTTAATGCTAACTTCCGAAATTGATATCAAATGTCGCTCCCACTATAAGTTATAGGATAATTTTCTTCGATAAGAAAACAATAGTATCAAATACTTCACAAATGATTCTGACATCCTATTGGGCTTATATGGAAGATGTTAAAGGTCTTTTCATCTTATTAATTATGTAGTTCCATTTATAATTTATCACTCTCACATTTGACTTCAATAAGTCAAGTATTTTCTGCAGTAGTTAACATCTAATGTTACACACCAAGTAATAAAATAATTTTATTACTCGAGATCGTAAAAAAGATATTCTATCAAATATAATATAATATTCTATTAAATAGAATAAATGATAAACTTTTACTTGTACCTCCGAGGCACAAGTACTTTCAATTATATTACCATTATACAAAAGAAAGATTCAAATCTCAAACTTTTTCAAGATTAGAATTTCCGAACTATATATATCAAATACGTAACCATAGAAACTAATGGAACCTTAATTAAAGAAGGTGAATTAGTGTTACTGGAGCATATCCCCTAATGTATTGAAACTAATTCGATAACACTCAATATTAATCGAATCAAATCATATAAGATTCGATTACTCCTCTTTACCTATTCCATCAAGATAGAATCATGGAAGAATAATATTCATATACGATTCATATGTTTGATTGTATCAAAGATCTTTGAGCAATTCAAAGACTCAAATGAATTTTAAAGATACATTTTCAAAACTTCAGATCGAATATCTTTGAACCAGTCAAAATATTCTATCCGCGTTTCATCGAAAACATGAAACTAAGTCATGATAACTCATTGACTAAGTTACAAAATAAAGAAAACTACCTTAAGTAATTTATAATTTATTAAACTATATACATCTAATGTATCATTTTAGTAAATCTTATGCTTCAATGACAATCATTGGTTAAATGAGATTTAATCATATTACAAAATATAATATTCATTAAATAGATAAGGATATGTGGTGTGATTTCATATCAGATCATCATTTACCATACTGAATAAACATATAATGTTTAAGTGATAAAATCTCATAAAGTATTGTTCTAACTTATTTACTTAACCGAATATTTTTTTTAATGTTTATCTCTTCATCAATGACACTACTAGTCATATTAAAATATGTAACAACTATTTATAAAGAACAAGTAACTATCCAATAGTCGCAAATTCTGATATCATATATCAAAACAATCATTAAAGAAAATCAAAAAAATAGTTCCCAATGGTTTAGACTAATCTAACAATATCCAAACCTACTCTTAATCTAGAACATATTCTAGAAAACTGCAAAAATAATAAGAGTCAGAAAATATATATAATATGCAAGCAGTGGATTAAAAGTTTAATTCTATCAATACTATAGAATAAGGAAAAATATAAGAGGTAATTTTCATAATATTACACACTGCCTTAGTTATGGATTTTTAACTTAGCAGTATATCCCAATATTTTACATAATATCGTAATCCTCAACAGAAAATGAGAATCCAATAATTAAATCGAAATCCATAATGAAAAGTGGACCCCGTGAATATATTTTGAATCACAACTTTGATATTTTCTCGCCTACTTATATTCACAGGTAGACAACTCAACGTCAATCACACTCATTGTGACTCCTGATTTTGTTTCTGATCGTTCTCTTTGTGACAGTTTTGGCACATTCACAAGAGGTGTATCAAGGATTCACTAGTCAGTGACAAACTCAAGTTACCAATATAGTCCTGACAGCTTCTGCACGTTCAGAATTTTTACTTTCACTTGAATTTGTCTATTATCATACAAGTTCTACCGGCGCAAATTAACTAGAATCAGCCATAACTGCACAGCTTTAACACGATACAGCTATAGCATCAATAAAATATTCATATCTGTACTGACAAGGCATACTAAGAAAAAAGTATTCCTAATACCAGTTACTTTAATGCCTTATTTAACGGGGATTTTCCTATTTCAAACAATCTGAAATTAATCAAATTAATTTCACATGCATGTGGAAATGATAAAATTAGATTAAATATCATAAATCAAGCTTGAAAAATGTAATGGATGTAAGATAAGACTCGCTCTAATACCATTTTTATTGGGGTTTTCTTAAGGCGCAACAGAAGAGCGTGGTTCAGGCGAAATCATAACTTTAAAAATTTTTAAACTTACCGAATAAATTATTCAACAACCAATATCAATAATTCATTCATATTTCACATAAACATATTACATTTGTTATCAAATAACAATATCAATAATTTAGTAAACATTGCGGAACTTTTACGAAAATATTTTTCTATAAAACAGTATAAAACGCGTTTTTGCTCGAACCGACCAACCAATATACATGGGGACTACCCAAGTCAGCCCCAATAGAACTTGCGCAGGGCTGCCTAAACAGTGATCAATTCATTGTTTGGACAGCTGTTACCCGATAAGCCCGAAACTCACCTGGTAATGCCGTTTTTTGTTGTTTTCTCATATTTTTACTCGGAAACACTTTTCGGCTATTATTCCAAATGCCCAATACATATCCAATACATTTAAATAATATATTTTTCACCACCAAAATTTCAAAATTTCCAGATCTGATCTGGGTGCCAAAAATATCATTGTTCATGCTTTAAACCTCATTTTCTCAACATTAATCATATTAATATTTACACCAAACAAAACCACCAACAATGAAGAACTCAAGAACAATTCTAGGAGTCAAAATAGTGGTCATAACACTCTAGAATGGCAACAAGTCATCAAATGATAAAATTGAACTAATATTACATTAAGATTACTACATCTTACTTCATACATGTATGTAGCTTCTCAATTCATCCTCCAAATCAAAAAGCCCCATAATCCAATAAAGAAAGAAATCCTAGAACTATTCTAGATACTCAAGAACAAGAAATAAACTTTCTAAGTTTAAGAATATTGAAGATTACCTCAAAATCACCCAATTTCCTTCATCTTTCTTCTTGATTTTTTCACTTTCTCTGAAGTTTCTTCAAGAAACATTTTGGGAGCTTTCATGGAGGTGATATTTGGCCAAGGGAGCTTATCTTAGAGAAAACGAATAAGGGGGCAATTTGGTTATTTTGGTTGATTTAATCTAATTGAATAATAAGTCTAGTTACTTGTTCAATTTGAATACTCCAAGCTTAAAAGTCATGCCATCTGTTACCATAAAATAATTAACACAAGTAATAACAATTATTGCAAATGAATATTATTTAATCTAATTAAATATTAAGTTTAAAGTAGATAAAATCAAATTGAATACTTCAATCTTAAAGTTTAATATTATTAGTAATCAATAATAATGAAACATATAACATAACAATTATGTAATATTGATTTTATTTAATTATATAAATATTTAACATTTAAATATCTAAATAACTAATTAATTAATTAATATAATATAATATTATTATATATGTATTTTTAATTACACTAAATTAAAAAATATATATTAATGTAACATCCCCGATCTGGGAGATGTTACCGGCAGGGGATGGCTATACTATCTCCATAAGCCTCTGACTATCTAACTGTATTCTAAACTGTTCGGATGCAATGTTACACGTGCAAACCATAACTCGACTGCACAATACAAATACTTTTTCTTTTAATAACTGAATGTTCACAATATCATTTTCTTACAACTCTTTTAATAATTATCAATACAGACTAATATGATACTAATAATGCATACAACTACTTTGACTTGAACTGAACTCTTATGTTTGTGAATTAATACTGGTGGACTCCATCCCTAATGACTGCATCAGTATCCGTCCTCCCGAGCTTGTCCTCCTGAAATCCCTAAAAAACAGATAAAACTGGAGATGGGTTAGATCGTCATACGACCTAAGTGAGTGGACTAAAAACTGGAAACTGATAAAAATCTTTTAGCTTTAAAACCATGTTTTCAAAACATCTTTACATGAAAACTCTGTTTCTGAAAACTTCGTCTTTCTAGAAGTTGTCCTTAAAACTCTGGTTCCTGAAAGCTCTTTACTAAAACCTGATTTCTGAAATCTGACTACTGAAAACCTGAAAGCTTTATACTAGAGATCTGAAAAATTAAAAACTGTTTATTAAAAACTTATTTCTGAAAACTGTATACTGAAAACTGAAATACTTGATGCCCAGGACAACAGCTCAACTACGGCATCTCTAAAAACTGATGGTACTCGATGCCCAGGACAACAGCTCAACTGCGGCATCTCAGAGGCTGATGGTGCCCTACATGCAGGACAACAGCTCAACTGGCAATGTAGAGCTCTACACCCAGGACAACAGCTCAACTGGCAGTGTAGCCACCACTAGGGACCAGGTACACGATCCTAAGCCGCCATCCTGGTCCTACATGTGCACATGTTCTCTTACCCGTCAATTCCATCTGCAGTAGTTATATACTGGGGTGAGGTTTTACCTCATGCCCCGACAGAAAAACATAAAAACTCATGCTTTTAAAACACTTATATCCATAACATCACTTAAAGCATAAACTTCATGAAATAACTGTAATAAATAAATTCTAATGCCCTAAAGCGTAAAATATAAGTCTGGTTGAAATGCGAAATAAAAATCAGATGAAAAAGAAAGTGTCCACTCACAGTATACGGCTGAGATGAGTCCCTTCACGGGGTGGAAGGCCACTGAGAATCTTGAGGCCGATCTAAATATATGAATAAGAATAGATTCGTTAGCTACTACAACGAGAATATTCCCATAGATAAGAATAAACGTTAAATGCATGAATTATCACCCCCGTTGTGTTTCCAACACGTTAAAGCACCCTATAGAGTTTTTACGAGGTTCGTTTCGCGGTTACGCAAATCATTTTACTCGTCTACAACTATTACATCAAAACAGAAAAGTCACTGACAGTGACCTGACTTTGAAAATTCGGTATAAATAGAGGGGATCAGTTATGGAGCTGAATTTTTTATAGAATACTCCTCTATGAGTCTAATTTATGCCATTTTTTACGGATCTCGATTTGGACTCCTAGAACTCAAGATATAGGGCACTTTCCTCACCTTACGCAGCAGCTCTAACTCCAACTTCTGAATTTTTCTGCAATTTCATTTTAAGTTTAAAAAATCTGATTTTTGAGTATGTGATTTCCTTATGTGTCTAGTTTACTTAAAAATTAACGGTTCATAAAACGGACGCTCGAAACCCCAGTTACAGCCGCTAGAGTACGTACCATCCGGGTGGATCGATTTGCGGCAAAACGTCACTATAACTTCAAAATTTTCCCAAACAAACTTCTTTCACTCCAAACCCATTTGTTTCATTTTCCAACACCTACATACATGCCATTAAGTGTTCTTTTTAACCTAAATAAATATTTTAAGTCATTGGGGTATTTCCACAAACACTTTATAAGCAACTATCCAATATCACAACTCATTTCTTTACTTTCATTTTAACACTTCCAAGCTACAAACCAAAATACAAAACATCATTTTCCACTTAGTTTTCATCATCTAAAACATCAATTTACCATCAAATTAATTCTTAATCTATTATATGCATTCTTCCAAGTTCTACCCAAAATCATCATAGGTTGGAATTCTTTAACTTTCCTTGTTTTTAATTCTTACAAACATACACTCATCATCAAAGTCAAATCATTATCACAATATGGATATCAAATTACCAAAACCTTAAAACTTCAAAAAAATGGGTCTTAGAGTTCTTACCTACTTTATAGTTGATTTCTACACCTTCCAAGCTTCCAATGATGTCTTCCCTCTCCTTTTTGGTTCTTCTTTGCTTTCCTTCCTTCTTCTTTCTTCTCTTCTTCTTCTTCTTCTTCTTCTTCTTCTTCTTCCTCTTCTTTTCCCTCCCTTTTCTCTACGGTTTTTCTCTCCTCTCTCTCTTTCTATTTTTTTTCTTATTTCTTTTGTATTCATGAATAGTGGCCCCCTTTTATATTAGGACTCAAATGATACAAGAGAAGTGTAGAAATGTCTAGCAAAAGGAAGAATTTTGGTGTTTTACCATTTAAGCCCGAAATCACTATTCACTCAGATTTTGTTTTGCATTTTTGACCCGGTTCTGTTCCGAATTTGGAAAACTTTTTAACGCGAAAGTTGTAGGTCTCAGTCTAAGCTTTCCGGCGATATAAAATTCATAAAATTCGGAGATCGTATGAAAATGTTATGTCCAAAATACCATATATAGTACAAAATGGCATATGGTACAGTTTCTTCTCGGGACCTCGAGAAATTTACCGATCGTTCCCAAAGCCTTTTCATAATTGTATTTGAATCTCATCATAATTTATTTTATATTCCTTTGTCCTCTACGCAAAATATCGTCATAGGTAGTAGTAATATCTACCGGTCGTTACAATTAATGACATGTGTCATAATCTCTTTTGACAATTATTTAATATGTATCTAATCAAATTTTGTATCAAATACAAATACACGGTAATTGTTAATTGACCAAAATGCCTCTATGCATGTATTTTTCGTTAAACCGTTTAAACGATTCGAATTAACTCATTTAATTTAGTAAAGTATTATGAATAATCTGTATTATTCATAACGCGTTGCCCAAGTGCTCAACGAGTACACTTCATATTGTGGGACTCTCTAAGTTTAGGTTTATCTGTCACGAAATCAAATTCCGTGTCCATAATTCACCCACTCGTAAATTATGAAGACCACAGATAAGCTCACTAAACTATGCAAGTTGAGGTTATTGCATACGTATAATCCCTCTGTCACAGGTTATCAATATTATACCGGAGATATAGATAGGAACGTCAAATCCCTAAGGTACAATATAGTCGACTTTCAAATTTACGATCTCTAAATAACACTTGAAACTCGCTTCTGAAGTATTCCACGACCATGGATTTACTAGATCACAAACACGTTCAAGATACTTATGCCCTGTACATAGGACTGAAAGATTATATCTGTACTCTCGGGATATCATGAGCATCAGTACACACCCAACGAGCAGGCGGAGGTCTGATCTAAATAGATCACTAACGTGACTACCATCAAAGAGTGGAGAATTTCTGATATATCCACAGTGGTATCGCAAGTCGAAGGACCACTATGCTACTCGAATCGAGAAGATTCCTATTTACGTTGGTGTATCATCTATTAGGAAATCTTCAATGAGTCATTCATTGTTTATCAAATAAATATCTACATGTCTATACGAGTCTCCTAAGACTCATGGTTCATTGGGATAAATCATCGGACTAAGTTTTGATATACGACATGTACTGGTCTCAACGAATTTTACTAACTGACCCATGTCAATAAATCTTGACCATGAACTTTATTTGAGAATATACAACTTAATGATATTTCCCAATGTCAATTACAAACTACGTTGTAACCGCACACTACGTTGTAAATCCTGGGATCTTTATCTAATATATACATACTAAATCAGATTTAGTTTCAATGTAATCGTAATGAGATCAAATACGTATATAAAAACAAGAGGTACAACCATCAAGTAAGTAATATTATGAAAAATGAATTATTCGTATTCATGAATGATACATAAATATGATTCGGATTAATGCTCTAAGCACCAACCCTAACACATATATCATTATGTATTAGCTCTAATAAATCTACAACATGGTGTCCAACACCAAGAAATAATGCCTTTGTCATTTTCCTTTGGATACATAACTCACAAATTGGATAAGGATCTAAGGTAAGATTTTCATTCAAATCATCCTTAACCAATTTGATTGACGTCTAACACCTATGTAGCTCAATCTCATATGCTATATTCAACATTATTTAATTCAGATCTATTACTTGTATTTTTCTCTACATTAAAGACATTTCGATATCTTTCCAAAACGTAGTGATCGTTTGATAAAGAGCATTCGCGCATGAAATATTTGTCTTTATCATATAAACGTAAAATACCATCTTTAATGTTTATTTCATTTTTTATCTAATATCGGTAATGATATTATTTTTCTGATAAGAGGTACATAAAACAGTCTTATAAAATTAATTTATAGCCATTAAGGAAATCTAAAACAACTGTTCCTATAACCTTGACATATAATGTCTCGTCATTCCCAACTCTAAACTAGATCTCCCCTAGGTTCAGCCTTCTTTTAACCCTCATGACCTGTATGGAGTTGCAAATATGAGTGAGACTGTCGAAGTCTAACACTCATCCATTATTTACATCTAAGGCCAATGAAATATCAATAATAGGAAAAATACAAAGCGTACATGAAGGTCATGCCTTTCCTTTAAGGTTTAGACAATCTTTCTTCCAGTGTCCAGACTTCTTGCAGTGTAAACATTCATCACAGGCTACATGCAGTCTTGTAGTTTTACGCTTGTTGGAGTTATTCTTTGATATTTTCTTCTATCCCACCTTAATTTTCTTAGACTTCCTAGAAGTACTCGAAGAACTCGCTCCATCATGGAGGTACATAATGGGATTGCCTTTCTTCAAATCTTGTTGTTCCATGTGTAACATATTATGAAGTTCTTTATAGTTTGCTTACATCAAATGCTTATGAAAATTAAAAACAAAGCCATTGTAAGTACCAGACAAAGAAGCTAAAATCAAATTACGGCCTAGCCGTTCATCAATCATTATGTCATGTCATTCCAAATATCAAATTTGATCTATCATGTTCAAAATATGGATACTGACAGCTCTTCCATCCTTGAGTGTAACATGGATCTAATTCTTTAGATCTTCGATATATTTCTATTCCTAATTTGCCTCAAATAGTGCTTTGAGTATTCTCATTATGCTCCAAACATCGGGTACCTTTATGTACGGTCTTATCAAATCTGGAACCATAGATCCTAAAATATAGGATTTCACCCTTATGTTATCATCCTTCCATTTTTCAAAAGTCTCTCGCTCTTGAGGAGTGGAATCAGGATCGATTTTGACAGACAATGGATTGATAGTCACGTAACTCAACTTTTGTGACTCCAAGACGAGGCGGAATTTCATTTCCCATTCAAAATAGTTCTTGACTCATTTTAATTTATTAGAGTCCAAAAGATGCGCTAATGGATTTACGATAGCCATCTACAAGACAATAATTAAAAACTAGAAGAACATTTTCATTTCAACAAAAAACACTATTACGATTATGGAATTTTAAATCTATTAGTTCACTTCTACTACTTTACGTAATTCTGTAATCTCCCTTAATAGAAAATAGAAATTTGACTTATCAAAATTTCATTACGGGCAGTAGATCCCATGATATTTACTCCAACCTCACTGTAATGATGATCTTGGCGTTCATAAACTCATTAGGTAGACCTTAAAGGTCAATCACATTCATGTGACTCCTAAATTTGGTCATGAACTGTTTCTTATCCTCACAATAGTGACGGTATTATATTAAGACGTGTTCCAAGTGTATACTTATCAATGTACACTAATGGGCTTCGTAAGTACACCCTCACAATAATGACGGTATTGGGTGACTACGTTAACTCATCATGCTACATCTAATGTTTTATCGAAGTGATCTAAGTTTTGAGCACTTATACCCTCACAATAATAAAGGTATTGGGTATAAATAGTAAAAACTCATTCATCTCCATATTGACAAGACAGACCATCCAATAATACTCCAATATTATTCATACTTATTACTTAAAAGTAATCACCTAATCAAGGGAGATTTCTGATAATGAAGTCATTAACTAAGTTGGGTCAAAATAAAATTACAGTGGTATTGACTAAAAAATATATCAAAAATACAACATGTGTTATATGATTAAGACCTGTGCTGATATCATTCTATTGGGGCGGTTGTAGAACCCTTAGGGTTGGATCGGTGCCCCGTGCAATGGGAATGGGTCTAACCCAACGTATTATGGATAGGTGTATTTTAAAATATTTTAATGAAAACGACATTTCGATACGAGTCAGTAGAAAAAAATAATGACTAAATCGAAGTCTAGAAACTCTGAAACAGAGAAAATGAAGTTTTAGTGTTCATTAGCTCTTGATGTCGCAATGCAAAGACTTGGGAGTCACGATGCCCAAATCTACGAGAGCTCAATGTCCCAGCATTGCGACGTGAAAGGGTGAGAGTCGTGATGCTGAAAGATCTGATGCTCAGTGTCGTGACGCTAGAAGGTCAGTGTCGCGATACTGCTTTTGTAAAATATTGGCAAAAAGTATTTTAACCTTCAAATCAATCCTAAACACTTCCAATTTTCTCCTATCATTTCAATACACCTCTAAACTAATTTTAACATCAAAATCAACCACAACACATGTTATATAACAAACATATATGTATTCTAAATACATATGTATTTCTTTGAATCAAACATAAACAGAATAGAATCCCACAATATAATGACTCATTAACAATTATAGGTCACTTAAAGGTGATCAAGTGATTTATAATGACATTCATAGCTCTAAGATTTTATTTAGAGTTCCAAACTCTTATTTTATGTTCCATGTCCAACATGAATATTTTTGACCCAATTACAAGCATATTGTATTTATGCTTCCAAAACATCTTTACATAATTAATTAGCATAATTTCAATATCAAGCTATGATATTATGTATCCAATACATAATACATCACTATCAGTTTCATCAATAAAAACAACTTACTAATAAAAATATAGCTTTGGAGAAGATCAAACTTACCTAGCAAGCTTGATTATAAGATCCAATCTTATTCTCCTTGTTGAAATATTGTGGAAAACCTCCAAGGTTAGCAAGTTTGACTCCAAGATCTAATCTTGTTCCAATGCTAGCAAGTTTCACTTCAAGATCTAATCTTGATTTCTCCTTCTTGAAATGTTGTAGAGAACTTCCAAAGTTTCTCTAAACACTTGTCTTACTTAGGCTAATTTCTATAACTCTTGCTTATATTTAGCTTTCTTAAGCTTGATTAAAACCTTACTCAAGCTTGCTATTTTTAAGAAAACTTAGGCAATCTTTAATTAATAAAAGTTCTAAACAACTTTTGTGTGGGCTTAATGTAATTTATCCAAATATGTATAATTAGACGTGACTCATCATTTGTGTCTATCACTTTGATTTAATCTAATTAAATCAAGATAAAATATAATTAATGGATTAGTTCATTGTCTACCACTTTGATTTAATCCAAGTAAATCAAGTCAAATATACCTATAATTACATATTTACAATTACCAAAATATCTTCCAATGGTAGAGATATTTATGAATTTATACCTTATGTAATTTTGGATTAATCCAGTTAATCCAATTGGGTCAAATAATTAATGTTATCTAATAATACTTAATTATAATGTCAAATATTCGGATACGCAAGTGCTCAACGAGTAAACTTCATATTGTGAGACTCTCTAAGTTCAGACATGTTCGTCATAGAAGCCTAGTTTTATATGTATGTAATTTGGCTACCTCCAAATTCACGAAGAACACGAACGACCTCTCTCAACTATATAAGTCGAGGTCATCATATATGTTTAACAATCTCTCCGTCGTAGGCTATCTGAGTTATACTTAGGAAACATAACCATCAAGTTCCTGAGGCGCACATATGCCCTAGGTCATCGGCTTTGGCTAAAGTTTTTAAGAATCATGACTTTATTCACATGGATACCTAAATCCCTTATGGTACATATACGGGCCGATGGATCCTATCTTGATATGTACTTGATTAACAAAGTGCATCGGTCCACACCTAACAAACATCTAGCAGTCAGACCATGAAAGATCTCTCACATACATGGCATCTAAGTGTGGATAATCACACACAAAATCAATATTATCTTATAGTCAAAGGATCACATATATTACTCCACTCGAGGAGATTCCTATTAACGGTGGTGTGTACTTCCGACTATTAGTAATCACCTGTGAGTCATTCAGTATGAGTTCCAATGAATACCCACATGTTTATATGAGCTTCCCGTGCTCATAGTACATCGGGTTAAACCATTGGAACTCTAATTCCAATGTATGACATGTGCTAGTTTTCTAGGTTATAAGAATTCGATCGTATTCCAAATCCAATGACTAAGAATATCTACTTTAAAAATAGTTTATAATAGTAATATTATCCCAATATCGAAGTCGAAGTCATTCTCAGCATATTTATATATCTATATATCTAATATGCATAATGATATTACCATGAATGACGGTTGAAAAGAATATGTAGTTATTTTATTAATAAGTAATAAAATATAATGTGCAATACATTATTAGGATTGGCGCTCCAAGCACCAAGTCCAATAAATCACACATATATGCAAAAATAAATAAATCAACAAAATCATCTCGTGAGTTATTCATAATATTATCATCAGAGAATACTTATTTATAAAACCTAAGAATCTTCAAAGTACCCATCACAACTCAAATCCGAGTTCTTGAATGACTCATCTATGTTAGAGTTAGAGTATGTATGTTTAAAAGTCTAATCATAGCTTGAATCTTAAGTAAATCAACTCAGTGATTTCGTTTCAAAATTGTATCTGATTGGTCAAACCAACCTATAGATCTCAATAGTATTTGTGTCTGTATTTCTTTACTCAACACAGTACGATTTGTCTCTCTTAATTTATTTTCACTTTAATTTTTCATTTTTAAACACATCTACCATTTAAGACAACATTTCTCCTCATGTTGGTCCTAATACTCACCCATTGGTAGCTTCAAGTTTATCGTTTATAGGTGGTTTAATAGTTTTTGCTACCATAACACTAGCAAATAGAGATAGACATCTAAGCAAATGATCATTCATCGGTAATTAAATTCTCCAACTTGTCACGTTGCCAACCACATAGGTTCTTATTGCTAAAGACCTATTGTGTAGTGCATACGAGTCTAATCTAGATCGCCTACTCAAGGCATTAGATAGAGGTAAACTGAGCACTTATCATGTTCTAAGATTTCATCCTAAAGCAAACAAACTCTTCATATGAATTATGTTTCACTACCACAAGACATAAATTTTTTTTAGCAAGAATTAACTAACACAACATATGTATGCACACACACCCAAACTTAAAATTTGTATTACTCTCAATGAAAAAAATGTAAATAACAAGAGAGAGGAATAACATTACTGTGTATGGGGTGTACTATTCTCCATAGCCTTTAAGCCATGTGTCGCGATACGTGGTGATGTGAGTCGCGATGCTCAATGTCACCATCTTTTTACCTTGATTTTCTTCTTGAGTGAGTCACGACGTAAAAGTATTGGTGTCGCGATGCATTATGGCTTTAATTCTCTGTCTCATTTTTATTCTATGGCGCGTCACACAGCTCACAAGAGAGTCGCAACGCGTTGTTCTACATCTGACGGTTTAGATTTGTGCTATCTTGAAAGTTCCGTTGGTGTTATTTCCTATAAAAACAACATGCAAAATTCAAAACACACACTATGTCATGCAATAAACAAACGTGAAATTAAAATTTTAAAAATGAGCAAAAAAAAAATATACATGTGTTGTCTCTCTGCTAGCGCTAAGTTTAACCTCTTTAGCCAAATATAAACTCCCAATTAGTCATGATTATTCCCTTGTGAGCTTAGTTGATGAAGATAGAATCGCTTAATAATCACTCTTATACTGTCTATTGGATGGCAAGAATTGAGGGTTTTGCTGCAATGTTCTGTCCATGTACTATCCACCAGGATCTATCAACGGCTCAATGGTTGTATCCATCCACATATCAATCTTTACGGAAGGTGGCAGGTCACAAACATATATATGAAGCCCATTGGTTTCTTTTATATGCACTCAGTGTCTATGGTGGCCTAATTTCAGAGCTATCATTGTGGTTATCCATGTTGACTATTTTCGGACTTTCAACCCCAAAACTGTATATCATGTGGCATTTTTCCTCCTCTTGCGGGCATGGAATAGCTTTGAAGACCTAAAACATTACCTCTTGATCTTGCACTTGCATGGTTAGCTCTCTCTTCTTCACATTGATCAATGTTATGCTTGTTTCCTTTTATTGTCCCGAATCGATATCCAATATCGCTTCTTTATACGCAGTCAGGTCTATTTCATCAAAAAGGAGAAAATCAAGGCTCACATAAGATGTTAAAAACAATCTCTCAATATGCTTTATTATTCTATTCGACTTACGTAGAACCTGTGTTGTAGATCTTTCACCTAGTTGGATCTCTGGTTCCATCTTAGGTTTCTTATTGTTGGGATTAAACTCATCAAGTTCAATCTTTCTATAATTTCCACTATTTCTCAAAAATTCCTTTTCAAAAAAGTGACAACTCAAACAAAAAATATATTTTGTTGCTCAAAATCATAGAATTTATATCCCAAAGATATTTCAGGATATCCAACGAACCTATATTTATACCCCTTGGTGGTCTATATAAGACGAGAATTCCATTCTCTTTTAAATGATTTCTAAATTCTTTGCTTATGTATTCACCATCTAGATTTGATGTAAGGCACTTGATTAATTTATCAGTTTTTTTCCTTCTTCGTTTTGGAATATTTTGAACTTGTCAAATTTTTCTGATTTATGTCTCATCAAATAGACATAGCCATAGACATATCTTGACTTATCATCAATGAAAGCCACAAAGTATGTTGAACCATCATGAGTGGCATGATTTAATGGACCTTACACATCACTATATATTAGTTCCAATATATACTATAACACAGTGTCCAACATAAAGACATGGGGCCTTAGTCATTTTCCTTAAGGTACATGACTCACAAATTGGATAAGGTTCTAAGCTAATATCTTCAATCAAACCATACTTAACCAATTTTGATAGACATCTAACACCTATGTGGCCCAATCTTATATGCTATAATTCAGTAATATTTAATTCAGATCTATTACTTGTATTTTCAACTATATTAAAGGCATTTCTATATGTTTCCAAAATACATTGACTATTAGACAAAAAATATTCACACATCAAATATTTGTCTTTATCATATAAACATAAAGCATCATCTTTAATGTTTATTTTATATCCATCTTTATTTAATATCGATAATGATATTATTTATCTGATAAAAGATGATACATAATAACAGTCTTGTAAAATTAATTTACAACCATTAGGGAGATCTAGAACAATTGTTCCTATAGGCTTGACATCCAATGTTTCGTCTTTCCCAACTCTGGCTGGATTTCCCCTTGGCTCAACCTTCTTTTAACTCTCATGACCTGTATGGAGTTGCAAATATGAGTGGGATTTCTGGTGTCTAACACTCATCCATTATTTGCATCTAAGGCTAATGAGATGTGACAAATACGAAAAATAAAATACGTACATGAGATCATCTTTCATTTCAGCTTTGGACAGTCCTTCTTCCAATGTTCAAACTTCTTACAGTGTAGACATTCATCACAAGTGACTTGTGGTCTTGCACTTTTGCAATTCTTAGAGTTGTTCTTTAATATCTTCTTCTTTCCCATTTTGATTTTCTTTGACTTCTTAGAAGTCTTTGAAGAACTTTCTACACCAAATAGGTATAAAGTGGTATTGCCTTTCTTCAAGTCATGCTCCGCTATACGTAACATGCTATGAAGTTCTTCATAGCTAGCTTGCATCGAATGCATATGAAAGTTTAACACAAAGCCACCGTAAGTACCAGTAAAAGAAGACAAAATCAAATTACGGTTTAGCCTTTTATCAATCATCATGTCATATCATTCCAAATATCAAATCTGGTTGATCATGTTTAAAACATGAATGCTAACAGCTCCTTCATCCTTGAGTGTAGCATGGAATAATTTCTTAGACCTCTGATATATCTCGATTTCTTGATTTGCCTCGAACAAATCCTTCAGTTTTCTCATAATGTTCCAAGCATCTATTAGGGTTTGTACTCGGAATACCAATCCGGATCGTATTTATGTTCGATTCATGAATACGAACAATTCTTTTTTCCATAATATTACTTATTTATGGTAGTACTTCTTGCTTTTATATACATATTCGATCTAATTACTATTAGATTGAAACTAAATATGATTTAGTGATATGTATATGTTAGATAAAGACCCGATAATATATTTTGTAGTGCGTAGTTACAAATTAGTTTGTAATTGACATTAGGAAGTGTCACTACTAGAAGTATATTATCAAATAAAGTTTTTATCAAGATTTACTAACACTGGTCGATTAGTAAAATCCGCTGAGACTAGTATATGTCGTATATCAAAACTTGATCTGATGGTTTATCCCAATGAACCATGAGCCTTGGGAGACTCGTATAAACATGTAGGTGTTTATTTGATAAACATTGAACGACTCACCGAAGATTTCCTAATAGATGGTACACTAACGTCAATAGGAATCTTCTCGAGTCGAGTAGCATAGTTCCCCTTTGACTATGGATATATGAGATATCCTCCACACTTTGATGCCAGTCATGTTACCAATTTATTTAGATCAGATCTCCGCATGTTCATTGGTTGTGGACTAATGCTCATGATATCATGTGAGTATCAGATAGAATTTGTCAGTCCTATGTACAGGGCATAGGTATCTTGAACGTGTTTGCGATCTAGTAAATCCATAATCATGGTATACTTTGGAAGTGAGTTCCGAGTGTTATTTAGAGATCATAAAATTGAAATTCGACTATATTATACCTTAAGGATTTAACGTTTCTATATATATCCCCGGTATAATATTGATAGCCTGTGACAGAGAGATTATACATATGTAATGACCTCGATTTGCATAGTTTAGCGAGATTATCCGTGGTCATCATAATTTACGAGTGGGTTAATTATGGACACGAAATTGATTTTGTGATGGATAAACCTAAACTTAGAGAGTCCTACAATATGAAGTGTACTCGTTGAGCATTTGGGCAACACGTTATGAATAATATAAATTATTCATAATACTTAATCGAATTAAATGAGTTAATTCGATTCGTTTAATCGGTTAACGAAAGTACATGCGTTAGGGGATTTTTGTCAATTAATAATTAATGTGTATTTGATACAAGATTTGATTAGATGCATATTAATTAATTATCAAATGAGACTTTGAAACATGCCATTAATATATGTATTTGTTATTTAATGTAAATAAAATACATATATAATAATAATCACATTAATTAATTATTTAGGCGTTTAAATGTTAAATATCTAGATAATTAAATTATATCAATACTACATAAATGTTATGCAATGTGTTTGATTATTATTGATTACATGTGGCATGATTCTTTTAAGCTTGAAGTATATAAATTGGTTTTGTTAACTTAAAGTTTATTATTATTTAATTAGATTAAATTGACCAAATGATCATAATACCCCTCAAATTCGGTCAAGGCCTATTTTTTAAGTTAAAAAATTTTCTTTTCTCTAGTAATGGAAGCCATTGCCGAATCTCTCTAAGAAGGACGCTCTCAAAAACTTGTTTGAAGAAACAAGGAAGAAAGTGAAGAAATCAAGAAGAAAGTTTAAGGAAATTATGAGATTTTGATGTAATTTTCAATAATCTTAAACTTAGAAAAATTGTTTCTTGTTCTTGAGCATCTAGAATAGTTCTAGGGTTTCTTCCTTTCTTAGTTTTTGGGGCTTTTTCAATTGGAGGATGGATTAGGAGGCTAGATGCATGTCTGAAGTTAGATTGAATAAAATTAGTGTAATATTAATTCAATTTTATCATTTAATGACTTGTTGCCATTCTAGAGTGTTATAACCTTTCTAGTAACTCCTAGAATTATTCTCAAGTTCTTCATTTGTGTTGAATTTGGTTGGTGTAAATATTAATATGATTAATGTTGAGAAAATTAAAATTTAAAGCATGAAAATGATAATTTTGGTTACCAAATCATAACTGAAATTTCTATGATTTTGGTGATGAAAAGTATGTTATATAAATTTATTGGATGTATTTTTTGCATTGGAATAATTACCGAAAATTATTTCGGAATTGAAATATGAGAAAACGGTGAAAAACAGCGTTACCGGGTGAGTTTCGGGCTTACCGGGTGTCCGCTATCCAAACAGTGAATTGGTCCCTGTTTGGCAGCCCATGAACTGCCCAAATACTATTGGGATTGACCTGGACAACCCCCATATGTATTGGTTGGTCGGTTTGGATAAAAACGTGTTTATGTCATTTTACGGAAAAATATTTTCGTAAAAGTTTCGTAGTGTTTCTAACTTATTTAGGTCGTTATTTGATATCGAATAAATATTTTATGTGAAATATGAATGAATTATTCATATTGTATATTGAATAATTTATTTGGTAACTTTAAAATTTTTTAAAGTTACGATTTCGTCCGAACCGCGCTTCCACCACGCCTTTTGAGAAAACTCCAACAACATCTATTACCTCTATGTATTGTCTAAGAAAATCTGGAACCATCGATCCTAAAATGTAGGATTTCACCCTAAGGTTATCATCCTTTCATTTTTCAAAATTTTCTCGCTCTTTAAGAGTGTCAGCATTGTTTTCAATAAGTAGTGGATTTATAGTTACATAGGTCGACTTATCAAACTCCTAGATAGGACAGATATTCATTTCTCATTCGAAATAGTTTTTGGCTCCTTTTAGTTTATTGGAATCCAAAATTTGAGTTAATAGATTGGCGGCAGCTATCTATAAGATAATAATTAAATATTAGCATAATATTTTTCATTTTATGAAATTTGAAATCTATTAGTGCTCTTCTACTACTTTACATAATTCTGTAATCTCCTTTAATGTAAAAAAAGAAATTTGACTATCAAAATTTCATAGCGAGAAGTGAATCCCATGACATTTACTCCAGTCTCACACTATCGACGGTCTTGGTCTTCATAAATTCATTAGGTATACCTTCAAAGTCAATCATATTCATGTGACTCCTAGTTTAGTCCTAAACCATTTCTTATCATCACGCTATCGATTATTTTGGATTAAGATGTATTTCAGGTGTATACTTATCAATGTGCACTACTTAGCTTCATATGTACACCCTCACAATAACTATGGTATTGTTAACGCAGTCACAATAATTGGGTGACTGTGTTAACTGATCATGTTACATCTAATATTTTACCGGAGCGATCTAAGTTCCAAGAACTTATACCTTCACAAAATTGAAGGTCTTGGGCATAAGTAGTAAGAACTCATTCATCTCCATATTGACAAGACGGACCATCCATTAATACTCTAGCATTACTAATATTATTACTTAAATAAAGTAATCACCTAATTACGGGAGATTTATGACAATCAAGTTATTAACATGCTTTGTTCAAAATTAAAATTTTAATTTAAAACATACAATGCATATCCAATATGACTTACGCATAATTAAATTAATAAAATCATGGAATAGATTCAAAAACATGTATTGTGTGGTAAAGACCTGCGCTGATATCATTATGTTGGGACGGTTGTGGAACCCCTAAGGTCGGATTGGTGCTCCACACAGTGAAAGTGGGTCTAACCCAATCGTATCAATGAGATGTGTGTTTTAAAATATTTTAATAAAAACTACATCCGAATAGGAGTCCGTAGGAAAATATAGGGAACAAATCGGAGTTTGGAAACTCCGAAATAGAGAAAATGAAATTTTAGTGTTCATCAGCTCTCGGAGTCGCGACACGACGTCAAGACGCTCCAAAGTGTGATATCAACTACCAGAGCTGAAGGTCTTGATGTCACAACATGGAATGGTGGGTGTCACGATGTGTGATGCTCGGTGTCACGACTCTGTGTCAAAGTCGTGACGATACCCTAGGCAGTGAGCAATTTCAACTTCAAACCAATATTAAACACTTCCAATTTTCTCCTAATACTTTCATTACATCTTAAAACTAATTTTAACATCAAAATCAACCACAACATATATTTTACAACAAACATACTTGTATTCTAAATACATATATGTATTTGTTTGAATAAAAATATGAACCTAATAGAATCTCAATGTATAGTGGCTCATTAACAATTCTAGGTCACTCAAAGATGGTCAAGTGATTCTAGAATAATAGCCATAGCTATAAGCTTTCATCTAGAACTCTTATTTTATGTTTCATGTCCAACATGAACATTTGGACCCAATTACAGGCATATTATGTTTATACTTCCAAAGCATCCTAATACAATTCATTAATCTATTTTCAACTTTAAGCTATGTTATTATGCATCCAATACATAATTTATCATTATATATTTCACTAATAAAAAACTCATTAATGAAGAACATAACTTAGGAGAAGATCAAATATTACCTAGTAAGCTTGATATAAAGAATCTCATTCTCCTTTGTTGAAATGTTTAGAAAACTTCAAAGGTTTAGCAAACTTGACTCCAAGATCCAATCTTGATTCTAATACTAGCAAGCTTCACTCCAAGATCCAATCTTGATTCCTCCTTGTTTAAATATTATAGAGATTTTCCAAAGCTTCTCTAAACACTTCTCTAACTTAGGCTAATTTCTCTAGGAATTACTTGTTTTTGTTTTCTTAAGCTTGATTAAAACATTTACTCAAGCTTGATATTTATAGAAAAACATAGGCAATTTTTAATCAATAAAAGTTTTAATCAACTTTAATATGGCCTTAATCCAATTTTTCCAAATATTTATAATTAGGTATGACTAATCACCTTTGTCTATCACTTTGATTTAATCCAATTAAATTAAGATAAAGTTTAATTAATGGATTAGTTACATGTTTACCTCTTTGATTTAATCCAATTAAATTAAGCCAACTACACCTATAATTAAATTATTTACAATGACCAATATATCCTCCCAAGGTAATTTATTTATGAATTTACAATTAAACCCTTGTATAATTTTAGATTAATACAATTTGGTCAAAGTAAATAATTAATGTTATCCAATCACACTTAATTATAATATCAACTATTATTGGCTACCCAAGTGCTCAATGAGTACACTTCATAATGTGGGAATCTCTAAGTTCAGACACATTCTTCATATAAGCCCAGCTTTATATGTACATAATTCAACCACCTTCGAATTCGAGAAGAACACAAATGACCTTTCTCAACTATACAAGTCGAGGTCATCACATATGTTTAACAATCCCTCCATTGTAGGCTATCCGAGTTATGCTGAGGAAACATAAATTTTACCATCAAGTTTTCGAGACGTACATCTCATGTCGACATGTCTGCGATTCTTTACAACTAATACGATCCACCCTAGGTGATCGGCTTTAGCTAAAATATTAAGAATCATGACTTTACTCACATCGATACCTAAACTCTTTATGGTACACTTACGAGCCGATGGATCCTATCTTGGTATGCACTTGATTAACGAGTCCATCTGTCCATACCCAATGAACATCTAGAGGTCAGAGCATGAAAGGATTTTGACATACATGGCATCAAAGTAAGGAAAATCTCATACAAAATCAATGTTATCCTATAGTCAAAAGATCACATATGCTACTCGACTCAAGGAGACTCCAATTGATGGTGATATGTACTTACAACTATTAGGAATCACCTGTGAGTCCTTCAGTATTCGGTACAACGAATACTCACACATCTATACGAGCTTCCCTTGTTCATGGTACATCAGGTTAACTCATTTGAACTCTAATTCCAATATACGACATGTGCTAGTCCTTTAGGTTATAGGAATTCAACCGTATTCCAAAACTAACAAATATAAATATTTAATTTAAGAATAGATTATAATAGTAATACTATCCTAATGTCGGACCACCCGGTGTCCAATATTATCATAAGACTATTCTAAGGTCGATGTCATTCTCAGTATACTTATATATTTATCTATCTAATATGCATAATGACATTACCATTAATAATGGTTGTAATAAAAATTTATTTATTTTATAAATAAATAATAAAAAAATAATATACAATACATAATTCGGGTTGGTGCTCCAAGCACAAACTCCAACATCATATATCCTACACTTGTGGCATCAGCGTTGTTTAGAGCTTCTATATTCGAGACCTCTAGGCATTTGCAAATTTGGTCGAGTTTGGAACTCACAGTTGTATTGATCCCAACCTCGTGGACGCTTGCTACTCATTGGGGCATATTCCTCTCTGCTCGACATAATGAATTATTGTTAGTCATTTCTTCTAATAAATCTAATGTTTGGTGTTCCCCTTTTTCCCATCAGTACACCTCCCGCGGCTGCATCCATTGTGGACTTCATCATTCCACTAAGCCCATTGTAGAAAGATTGTACCTACAGCCATTTAACAATCTCATGATGGGGCATTTCCGTACCAGCTCTTTGTATATTTCACATGCCTTGTGAAGAGTTTCAGAGTTATACTGCACAAAAAATTTGATGTCGTTTCATAATTTTATAGTTCTAGTTGGGCATAATTATTTTACGGGAACTCTATCGCCAAAGCTACCCAAGTAGTGATAAACCCTTCCGGTAATGAATTTAGTTATCCCTTAGCTCTATCTCGTAAAGATTAAGGAAAAACTCGCAACTGTATTACTTCATTTGCCCATCGGTTGTAGTTAAATGTGTCACACATTTCCAGGACGCTACTGAAAGATAAATTAATAATGAAAGATAAATAAGTCCTCAGCAACGGTGCCAAAAACTTGATCGTGATTTTCACACGTTACACAAACGCACATATCGCTTAAGTAGTATAAAGTTATCGACCCACTATGATTTATTGCTTACGTTACTAATTATTAAGACTACAAGTATCTAGTTAAAATTAATTGTGATTTTGGGTTGAATTTAGATTAAAGATAAAGACAATAAATATAACAATGGAAATTTAAAGGCAATCAATGAAGAGAAAATATCCAGGGTTTTGAATTCGCCCATCATTCTTCTAAAGATGAATTGGTTTTCCTATACTCGTGTAATATATTGGCTTATTAACCTGGAAAACGAAGATATCCACAAGCCTCTTTCGATGGTAATGAGTAAACATTCAAAGTAAATTAATTAACTATATTTATGTGTCAACTAATTAACCCTAAATTCATTAAGATCATCCCAACTATGACTACACCCACCCTATATATATATTTCTATTGCGGAAGGAAATCCCTTATAAGAGATTGTATACTATTGAATCTAAGGCTAAACCTAAATCCCTTTCTCAAGTTCATTAAAGTTTACCACATCAATCCTATTGGTGATCAAGCAACAAGAAGCATTAAAATCAAGATTCAATAACAAGCCAAAATATCACATAACAAATAAGAAAAATCAATTTATAAAATCAAAATAGTTGGTTTCATCATAACCCCTTATTATAGATTTACTTATTACACATGCTTAAAAACTCTAAATAGATATTCAATAATACATAAAATATTAAAGAGTTAAAAAGAAGAAGAAATTGTCGAAATCGTCAGTTCTTTGTTGTGTTCTGTTGAGTTTTTGAGTTGTGCTCCTTTGATGTGCTTTGATTTCTCTCCAATCACTTTAGAGGCTCTGAAATTAGATTATGAGACTCTTCCTCATTTTAGGATGAGTTTTAGCTTATTTAGGAAGATTTATGGGTGGTTCCTTCTCAATGACAATTATAATTATGCTCTTTGCGTCGTGACGTGCGTGGATTGGAGTCGTACCATCCAAGTTCTTCATCGGCGCATCGCGATGACTATGGCCAACATCACAACGAGCTATGGCCAGCGTCGTGATGCGCCACTTGCAAAACTCTCTGCCTGCTTTCTCTTCATGTGTGCATCTTGACGCGCACTCCAGCATCGGGACACGTATTTTGACTCCGAACTTACCCTAATTTACTCTGTGTTTTACCGTTTTCATCCTTTGTTGATTCAATTGAGTCTCAATATTATTTTTACCTGCAAAATAAACCCAAAACACATTAAATTACTCATATAACTCAAAATAACTCACAAAACATCAAGCTAGAGGAACGGACAAATGTATACATATTGGTCACTCATCGGATGTCAATCACTTCCCATCTTCTCCTCATTTCCATCCCTACATTTAACACACGATATTTGGGTTTAATTTTGGGCAAATAAAGGATTAAAATATTATCTTTTAAGAATTTTAAAAAAAAAATTACGGCGAAACCGCATAAATCAATAATCCAAATATTAGTGAAGAGTAATGATTTCATTTAAAGAAATCTTTAATCAAGTTCATTGAATTCACATAGATATTATTATTATTTTTAAATCCTTCTCGTAGCTTAATTATCTTATCTATTCATAGGCAAAACACTTAAATGATCAATGTTTTTTTGAAGTTATTTCTTGTTCTAAAAATCTGCTTCTTCACAAGTATTATCAAGCCATCAGCTGCATTTTAAACAAATAATTCAAATACTTGTACTATATTTCTATCCCATCATCAGGATATCTAATTTTCAATATTATCTTTCAATTTTCAAAAACATTATCATCAAATATCTCCTGAGTAAATACACATGATACATTAAGAGATTTTTTTTTTAACTCAAGCATCCATAAAAAATTAATAGAGACTCAAATTCACATTTCAAGTTTACCTTGAGTCCATTAGCCCTAGTATATATAAATACTGATACTGAAAGTTGTTCTTATGCATTATTATGCTATAAATTAATTAAAATTGTGCTTTGGAAACCTCACCATCAAACCAACCTTCATAATTACCATGATCGGCTTAAAAATCTGCACACACATTCTCCCTCCTTTTGGATGAAGATGAAAGCCACACTCATCACATTCAAAACTCCATCCCACCACCAATTCATCACACCCATTACAAATGTTAGCACCTTTTTTATTGGCATGTGTCCGTGACAAAACAAGTTCAATTGAGTTGTAATCTTTCTTGAAGATCTTTGTGCAATTGGACTGTTTTCTGGCTGATGTGCATCAGACATACGTTCGTGGTGCGTTCGTTGTAGTGTTCGAACGATTGGCGTTAGTGCTGCGTTCGTTTGTGGGTTCGTACGTGTGGTGTTAGTGGCACGTTCTTTATTGGGTTCGAACGGGAGCATTCCAGAGAGCAAACGTTCGAGGCACGTTCTTGTGGGGTTCGAACGGGAGCATTCCAGAGAGCTCACGTTCGTTGTGCGTTCGATTGACGTTCGAACGAGTCTTCACAGAAAGGGCGCGTTCGTGTAGCGTTCTAGTAAGCGTTCGAACGCGACTGCGATCTGAACACGTTGTTGGCCTGCAAAACCCTAGGTTTTCACCCTACCTATAAATATAACCCTTAGCCGCCATTCTCATAAGTTGAAGCATATTTCTCTTGAGCCAAATACTCTCAAAGCTTTCAACTCTCTTTGATTTCACCTTGAAGACTCTTTGAATCTTATGTCTTCTTTGTTAATGGTGAAATCCATTCTTTGATAAACCTTCAACACAACATAACCCAAATTCCCTAATCCTTTAGAGTTCTTTAGGAGGAAGTTTGGTAGTCGGAGTTCCGGCGTTCAAAGGTGATACAATCTACTCAGAGACTTCAGAGGTTCTGAAGTAAACCGTGGGTCGCGGGCTTGAGGAGTTGCCTTGAGTTCTTGCAGTATAGAGGTACTTGAGTCGGTGGATTTTCCACCATATGTCTTGACCATCGCTGTAAGTTTTTCTCGATATAGTGGATTCGGGTGGTAGCCTATACCTGGAGTGGTTTTTTACTCGGAAGAGTTTTACACTTCGTCACCAAAATTATTGTGTTGATTTTGTGTGATTGATTTACCTTTCCGCAATTTACATTTCGTATTAAATTAATATTGTGGAATTTATTGTTGTTGGATATTGTGGTTGGTAGTTGATTTTCCATAGACACATTAATTAGGACTTGTCTCAATTAATTGTGATTAATTCCGCATAGGGTCAGAACTTAGGATAACCCCGAATTTTCAATTGGTATCAGAGCCTGAACTCGGTCCTTGACCCATTAGCTATGGAGCGTAGTCAACCCTTAAATTGTCCGCCATTTTTTGATGACACAGAATATTTGCATTGGAAGGTTCGCATGAGAGCGTTCCTTAAGTCCTTAGATGAGAGGGTCTGGATGACTGTTGAACACGGGTGGAAACCTCCCGTTGTTGTTGTTGATGGGGTATCTTCCCCTAAAGATAAATTGCTTTGGACCAATGACGAATTTGATGCTAGCAATAGGAACAGCAAGGCTGTTAATGCCATACATGGTGCTGTGTGTTCTGCTGAGTTTAGGAGAATATCAATATGTGAGATAGCCAATGATGCTTGGGACATCCTGCAGACTGTGCATGAGGGCACATTGTCTGTTAAAAATAATAGACTCAAGGATTTAGCTACTAGGTTTGAGGTCGCCAGAATGAAAGAAGATGAGACCTTTGATGAGTTTTATGCTGAGATTAACGATATCGTTAACTCTAGTTTTAACCTAGGTGAGACTATTCCTACCAGTAGGATAGTTAGGAAAATCCTGAGATCCCTACCTGATAAGTTCCTACCCAAAATCACCGCCATCGAGGAAAGTAATGACCTCGATCAGCTTAATTTAGATGATATCGTAGGAAAACTGCAGGTTTATGAGAAAAAGCTTCCTGGTTATAGAGAGCCAAAAACGTTTGCGATGAAAATCGCTAAGGAAGTTGTGCATGATTCGTCTGGTGATGATGATACCATCACGGATCGTGATTTGGCCTTGTTTGCAAAGAAGTTTAAGAAATTTCTTAAATTTAAGAAGAGTGGCCATAGCAGTAACAGGGATATAGAGGTTATGCCTAGAGAGAGTAGGCATAGTAGGAGTGAGTCTGGAGAGGATAGGGATAGTAGATCCCGTGGTGCCCAGTGCTATGAATGTGAAGGATATGGGCACGTTAAATTTGAGTGTCCCACATACCTTAAGGCTAAAGGCAAGAAAGCCATGGCAGCATCACTTAGTGATTCTGAAGGTGATGACTCTCCTAAAGGCAATTATTTGGCCTTTACTGCTAGTGTGACTGGTGAGAGAGAATTGTGGCTAATGATGCTGATTCAGAAGTCTCTCTTGATGAGTCTGTAGATGAGGAAAGTCTTCAGGTAGCATATGTTGAACTGTTTAATGAGAGTTTAGCTATTAAGAAGACTAATATAGAGGTCAATAAAAGGCTGAAAGCTGCAGAGCTAGAAAAGAATGAGGCTCAAGCCAATCTTGAGCAAAGCCTTTTGATGGTTGATGACCTAGAGGAGAGGAACATAAGACTAGTTAATAGAGTCCAAATATTAGAGACCGAACTTGAAGATGCTGGAACCCAATTGTCCGCATTTTCTAGTGGTAATAAAAAGGTGGACCGTATGTTAGGTATTATTTCTGAGCCTAACTGTAATAAGGCTTCTTCTTCCAAAGCTGTGCCTGTAGCAGCTAAACGTGACTTAGGTAAGAAACCTGTTGTGTGTAGTCATATTTCTCCTCATGTTGTTCCTCGTCCTGTTTCCCAACCTCAATCTAGAGGTGTTGTGGGTAAACCCCGCTCTCATCCGAGGTCTGTGCCTGTGTGCCACCACTGTGGCAAGGCTGGACATATTAGGCCTAAGTGTTTCATATTGCACAAGCAAAAGAGAAGGCTTAAGAGTGTGTCTCCTAGATTTGATTCGTCAAATCTAATGTCTCAAGTTTCTGCACTAACCAAACAAGCTCAATTCTTGAGTGAGAAACTTGCTTTGTTGTCTGGGAACTCTCATGTGCATGAGGCTCCTAGAAAGGTTTGGGTGGGGAAGCAAGATCATTTCCCATCTACTTCTGCATGTCCTGATGGATATGATGAGAGTGCACTTCGGTGTAACTCTGCTTAAAAGATGCATTTTAGTTTCCCATTGCATGTGTGTGTGCGTGTGTTTTATGTTTTTGCACATTTATTTTGTTTTCACAGCATATGGGTGTGTGTGTGTCTTGTTTTTGTTATATATCCCTTGGTATATAGGATGGAAACCCGGACATAAATTTCATAGCCGATTCCGAATGGACGGTAGTATGATCTGCACTCGGGATACAACTTCACGTACCATTGGATGTTTTACAAGCTGTTTTGTGTCTTTATCTTTTTTGTGCTTTAAAACTGAAAAATCAAAAAAAATTATATATTTTGAAAAAGACCAAAAATATTTTTTATGGCTTGTTAGAGCATGAATAGCATGTGCATGTGATCCTGGTATGTAGGATATATGATTATGCATGTATGATATGCTGTTATTTTTCTTGATGCTCTATATTCATGAGTGTGTGATAAAAACCTTTGGTATATCCTGTGCTTGCACCTACACATACACGTTTTTATTTTATCAAGGCTTGGTCGCATGTATGAGTTTTTGGAATAGCAATCTAATTTCTATCATATCCTGTTTGCTCAATAGTGTGACATTTTGACTAGATGACCTTGCTATCCCCTTTTGCAAAAGTAAAAAGAAATAAATTTAAAAAGAAAAATGAGCCTCAAGTGCAAAAGAGCCAAAATGGCCAAATTCAAAAGATAAGGGCAAAAACACTTTTTTATTTCTGGGGTAAATAATATAGCATGCAACCAATGTTGCTTATTTTCAGGTCCTAGTGGTGCTGGGTTTGAACACTTATTTTGTGGACTTGGTTTGTTTAGAGATGGATTTCTTTGGCTGTGTCCAGCTCATAAAATAAGGTCTTAAGCCTTGATTTGTTGTGCACTTTATTTTTCCACGCAAGTGCTTTATATGCTTTGGTGTTTATGTCATATGCATAAGTGTTGTATTTAGCCACTTTTAAAATGATGCATATTGTTTCATGTCATAAACAGTTGAATACTGACTGGGTATCAATGTATCAGCTTGAAATGCTGTTTCAGTCAGTTTTTGACAGGATTTTTTTTTTTTGGTTTGCTTCCCGTGTGTTATTTTGCTAACTATTTGTGCCTGTTAGTGAGGGGGAGTAATTCCTGTTTGTTTATGCTCTTGCATGTGTTGTCTCCTGTTCTCCTGTTATTTTTCCTGTTTCTTTTACCCTTTGTCATTTCGTGACAAAAAGGGGGAGAGTAATATATTAAGGGGGAGAGCCTTAATATATAGGAGGAGTCGTAGAATATCCTTTAGATATCTCCGTTTTAGGGGAGTTAAGATTAAGGGGGAGAAGGATTTCTACATGTACATGCATGAGATTTTTACCTGCTTTATGTTCTATTTGATTATCCCAATGCTTTTCACGGTATATTGTTGTTTGTGGATGTTTCAGGTAACAGGTATGTTGCTGCGGTGGCATTAATCTCAAGACTACTTTGTTAGGTGTTAGATCGAGTCCATTTGTAATAAGTCACTGTTTTGATGGTTGACAGTTGACTATTTGCTTTTTGGGTCTATTACCGTAGTCTTTGTATTAGGTAGTGTTTTGTCACGGAATGCCAAAGGGGGAGATTGTTAGTACCTTTTTTATTGGCATGTGTCCGTGACAAAACAAGTTCAATTGAGTTGTAATCTTTCTTGAAGATCTTTGTGCAATTGGACTGTTTTCTGGCTGATGTGCATCAGACATACGTTTGTGGTGCATTCGTTGCAGTGTTCGAACGATTGGCGTTAGTGCTGCGTTCGTTTGTGGTTCGAACGTGTGGCGTTAGTGGCACGGTCTTTATTGGGTTCGAACGGGAGCATTCCAGAGAGCAAACGTTCGAGGCACGTTCTTGTGGGGTTCGAACGGGAGCATTCCAGAGAGCTCACGTTCGTTGTGCGTTCGATTGACGTTCGAACGAGTCTTCACAGAAAGGGCACGTTCGTGTAGTGTTCTAGTAAGCATTCGAACGCGACTGCGATCTGAACGCATTTTTGGCCTGCAAAACCCTAGGTTTTCACCATACCTATAAATATAACCCTTAGCCGCCATTCTCATAAGTTGAAGCATATTTCTCTTGAGCCAAATACTCTCAAAGCTTTCAACTCTCTTTGATTTCACCTTGAAGACTCTTTGAATCTTATGTCTTCTTTGTTAATGGTGAAATCCATTCTTTGTTAAACCTTCAACACAACTTAACCCAAATTCCCTAATCCTTTAGAGTTCTTTAGGAGGAAGTTTGGTAGTCGGAGTTCCGGCGTCATTGGTGATATAATCTACTCATAGACTTCATAGGTTCTGAAGAAAACCGTGGGTCGCGGGCTTGAGGAGTTGCCTTGATTTCTTGCAGTATATAGGTACTTGAGTCGGTGGAGTTGCCACCATAGGTCTTGACCATCGCTGTAAGTTTTTCTCGATATAGTGGATTCGGGTGGTAGCCTATACCCGGAGTGGTTTTTTACTCGGAAGAGTTTTCCAAAATTATTGTGTTGATTTTGTGTGATTGATTTACCTTTCCGTAATTTACATTTCGTATTAAATTAATATTGTGGAATTTATTGTTGTTGGATATTGTGGTTGGTAGTTGATTTTCCATAGACACATTAATTAGGACTTGTCTCAATTAATTGTGATTAATTCCGCATAGGGTCAGAACCTTAGGATAACCCCGAATTTTCAACAAACATAAACTCCACATTGACTAAGCGCACAAGCTCATGATACTCATGCGATCGCCCATAAATGATACAGAGAGAATCGACACAAGTGGTTGATTAGAACTCTTAAATTTAATCCAAAATTACGCCCCTCCGACTATATAAAAAATTCAAATTCTATTGTATAATATAACTTGTATATTTTTATTCTTTATTAGTATGGGTCTCATTTGAATACCTCAACTCTCAAGGCCGCCCATTCCACGACCTCTTCTTCCTCACCTTCTCTAGACAACCTTTCCCTTAAAAACACCACCAGTTCTTTAACTTCTTCGTTAAGAGTGTTAACCACTGGACTAACGGCTATGAGATAGGGGATTACAGAGAACATGATAAGGTTTTTGGAGTAGGAGAAGTGGAAGGATTCCTCATCATTGTCGAGTGAAACGTATATTACATGTGTTGATGATGGTTTTTCATCCCGTGGAAGTTCGAATACCGAAGAGGGTTAGAATGGGGTTCATACCCTGCCGGAAGAGGATGATAAAGGTCTAAGGGCCTAGAAAGGTTGAAGTTAGATAGAGGGGTCCAAGCCCAATATACAAAAAATTCGCCTAATGGCAAAACCTATTGGATGAAGCAAAGTAGGGAACCCAACTGACCCAGTGAAGAAGTGTTAGGTTTGGCAGCATTCAATCATTTGTGGAAGCCGACCTGAGATAGTCATTTTGTAAACCCGACCAGGTTATAGAAGTCGGGAAGTATGATTAGTTATCAATCACCTCGGCATGCAAACCCGAAGAGCAGAGTTGGGACCACAAATTTCGTGCTCAAAAAGTATATGACGTATGCCCTATAAGAAAAGATACTCTTCTAGAATAATGATAACTACGGAAAAATGTTGGGTTTCTATTAAGTCCCATGGATCATTTATAAGCAATTAAATAAGTGAATACAACAATGAAATATGGCGGAATCATACTCACATTGAACGGCTTTGCGATGCGTCAAAGAACAAAACTTTTTCCCCTTTGTTGATGTAGGATTCGGCCAACACCTTTATGGAAACTCCAAGCTCCAAGCTTTGCAAATGGTGATTCCATGCTCATGTGTTCGGTTCCCTATCACCTTGTATGCCTCTTTGTGTGCAAGCACTCTTGAAGATTTGCAACAAATCTTCTCTTTCTTTCTTATGGCTCTCGGCCAAGAGAAGAAATTAGAGAGAAAAATGGCCCTTGGCCAAATGGAGAAGAAGAACAAAATGGCCCTTGGCCGATTGTGTGTCTTGGAGAGAGAGTTAGAGTTGCTTTTGTTTTATCAAATACACAAATACAAAAGTCAAATATCAAATATTAAATTGATAAATGTCTTTCAAGCTTTGAAAAAACTTTCCATCAACTTCCATCAAGTCACATCACTCATGAATAGTGACTGGTGTCAATCACTCAAACTGAAAGACATCTATCACTTGATTGACGAATGATGTGACTTGTGATTTGACGCTTGATGTGATTTGCGTGCCGCACTCGAATTCGAAATGCGAACGCGCTCGCAAATACTCCCGGGCTCGGGTTCGTTAATTCCGAATTAATGAATTTCCATCGGTTGTAATTAAATCTAATTTAATTAAATAATTATGCCTAGCATAATTACTATTCACGTCGTTGATGAATTAATTCTAAATTAATTCGTTCGCCCGAATTAAAATCTGATTTCAATTCTGCGTCGAAATCCAATTTCGTTTAATATATCGAATATATTAATTTATCGATTAATTCCAAATTAATCGTTCTCTCTCTTTAAATAATATTTTATCCTAGATAAAATATCTATGTAATTAATCCCAGATTAATTTTCTCTCTCATCTAATTTAATCCCAGATTAAATAAAATGCGAGTCATACGTCATCGGTGAATCTTCGGGAAGCGACCCATGAGATCCCCGGATATGTTGGTAGTAAATACGGTTATTGGACTATCCGAATACGTACGTACATAGTACTACATTTTTACCGATTTACAAGACAAGGTTGGCTTCTAGAAAAGCGTCATGCCTACCCAATTCTCCAGAAACATGCTTACAGGAATAAGTGATCTATATCAGGCGTAGTATACGTAGTATTGTGTATATCGATCCAGTATCGGATGGTCACGTGCAAGGCCTGGGGCTGGAATTGTGTCTGCCCCGTACGAAGCACATATCGGATGTCTGGTAACTAGTCTCTATAATCGGATATACATGACCTAGTCATAATATCCCGATAGCTGCAGTATATAAGAGAACAAGTTTCGTATCCTATGTGATCATCATCTCCACTATAACTGAAGTGACACTTCCATCTTGACATCACACCCAATACACTACGATTCTCAATATACCCAGAAGAGACGTACACAGAACCGGTTAAATCCCTGGACGACCACAACCAAAGTATATTGATTGTCACAAGTATTAGCGGTGCAAGTCTCAGGTTAAGACCAAATACACCTACCCTGAATTCGGACTTCCATAGACACATAGTTATACTACCAATGGAATTCCGAAGGGTCTATCCAGAGCGAAGCTGTTTTCCGTACTATCGGTAAAACACAACCTCCTATTACACTTGCATGAGTATCAAATACCCAAATATATGAGAACTATGTTATTGTGCCCTCATAACGAACACAAGTGTAATACTAGTCTTTTACGCATTTATCGATGTCCAATCTCGATAATACTCTGACTATGGATATTTAATGATTAATCCTTCGTGGACTGATACTGTCTCATATCATCTCAATCCAGGAACTAATCATATGGACCTCATATCATTTATTCATCTAGGTGATCTAATCATAAATGATAAGAGAGCAATCTCTTTTGTCACATAGTTAATTTGTACAACAACATCATGATCTCTACAAATAGTGACGCTATGAGTCATAATTGTCCAACAATCTCCCACTTGGCCTATAGCCAGTCACTCGAGTGTCTACCACCCGAACTTTGTACGGTTCGCTCAAACTGCTAAGGAAAGGCTTTCATCAACAGATTTGCATGATTATCGTCTGATGCGATTTATTCGATCATCACATCGCCACGATGTATGATCCGAATGAATCAGATGAATAGTCGAAGTATATATCTGGATCGTTGATGAGATCATTAATTCTTTAGCCTGTGCTGACGCCTAACTCAGCTGCTAACAGAACTATATCTAATCTAATTAGATTTATTATCGACCCAAATGGCTTCTATTGCTGCCTCAGCTGCAGCAATTACCCGCATTTGTTGTTTATTCGGTAACAGTATCTTGCTTGGAAGATTTTCAGCTCAATGTACCGTTATTCAAACTGTATAGTACCGTTTAGCGACTTAAAGTCGTTTTAATCGGTTAGGAAACTTGCAGCAGTGATCTCAGTCACTTCAAGTTTTCCTTCTCCATAGTTTAAGACAACATCCTTAGTTCTCTCAGATACTAAGTATTTTCTTAACATCAATCCGGTGACTATCACTCGGATTGGTTTGATTGTGAATCCATATGCTCAAAGCGTATGAGACACCAGGTTACGTACATTTTTCAATGTACGAGTTCTCGGAGAGTTTCAACTTTAAATCTATCCCAGTAGATCTTTATTCCTAGAATAAAGGTTGTTTCTCCCAAGAATTCTACGGAGAATTTTTCATGAAAGCCAAGCTTTCACCGATTTTTTTATGGGAATATCATTTCCAAGAAATGACATATCATCATTATTAAGACATTCACTGTCAGTGCGCTCCCATTAACCTCCTTATATACACAAGAATCATTTCGTGATTTTTCGAAAATTGAAAAATACAAAAAAAAATTGAAAAATTTCAAAAATTACAAAAAAATTTGTGTTTTTGTGTTTTTATTTTGACTAAAAATGTGAAATTGGTAAGAGATAGCTGAGTAAGGAGTTTCCACTCCTGAGACGTTTTCAAACCTATTTCGAAACAAGTTAATTTTTGTTTATTTCCTTTTGAATTATTTAATTTGTAGATTCTCCATAAAACTGACTAAAATGGATCTTCATATGCTTAGTTGGCAGGTATTATCAACATGCATAGTAACATACGGACATGAGCTGTAACTGACAGGATTGTAATATTCAGTGCTATAGTTTAATTGGAGGAAGCATCTCAAAAAGTGATGGAGTAAAAAAAAATAAAAAATAAAATAAAGCATCTAAGATCCGAGTTATTAAGTCTGTAAGGGTGTTTTAACACCTAGTGCCCTAAAGCCAACTGGTTTGGGAGTCACTGGCCCAAAGCGCGCTACATGGATCAATGATGTTGCAAAAATATTTATATCTAATGTCTGGGTAATTAAGTCCGTAGGGGTGTCTTAACACCTGGTGCCCTAAAGCCAACTGGTTTGGGAGCCACCGACCCAAAGCTCGCTACATAGACAGAAGATATTGTATATAAATAAAAAATAGAGAAAAAAGAAAGAAAAAATCAGAAAATCAGAAAAAAAAAAAAAAAAATTTACTCCATTACTATAAAAGGTGTGAAATCTAATAGAACCTTAGGACAAAAATATTATTCTCTTATCAATTGCACTTGTGACTGTTGTGGGCAAAAATGAGTTGATTATATTTTGCTGGCTGTGTATATGGAGAATGGTAAATATAATCGGAGAATTTACTTATTCGGTAGTTTAGAAAGAAAACAAAACAACTAGTAACTTGGAGTAGAAGTTTCACTTGATTAGTCATTAACTTCTTTATTCTCTTTTCTCTTGTCTTTTTGCTTTTGTGTGCATTAGTTTTAACTAACTTTTTACTTTTGTAAAACGTTTGTGGGTATCGTTGCTGTAAACCCTCACGAGACTACAACTCGTCCACTAGGGACACCTAGGGGTTTAAAGGCTTGTTGCATACGCTAAATGAAACTGTGATCCCTACAAAAGTGGCTTAGTTTAATTTTAATTTTATTTTGTTGTTTTGCTCGAGGACTAGCAAAATGTTAGGTTTGGGGGTGTGATGAGCGGAAAATATATCAATATTTACCGCCCCTTTTACTTAATATTTTGTTTAGTTTCTCGGGTTTGATGAACGTTTTGATATGTTTTATTTTATTTTGCAGATAAAATAATATCGGGACTCAATGAAATCATTTAGGACGAAATGTGGATCAAATAAGGGCAATTATTGGACTTGATATATTAATTTTGGAGATTGGAAACTTGAAAGGGCGTTTTTGACGAAGTGCAGTTTTGGAAATTCCAGTTTTGCGCATCTGTCGTATTTTGGACATAACTGTTTACTCAGATATCGGATTGAGCTGATTCAAGTTCCAGATTAAAGAAGACTCAATGATCTACAACTTTTAAAGATAACATATTTTCAAATTCTGATGATTTCATGACCGAAATTGATGAACCATCCAGAATGTGTGGAGTGTAATTATTAAAAGTCATTATCAATCATTTTCAAAGCAAAATATTAATTAATAAATAATTAATAAAAATTATCAAATCACCACCAAACAAGATAAGAAATTAGTGGAGCAATTATGGATTTGGTGGAGTAATTAGTGGAGAAATTAATAATGGATTTGGTGGAGAAATTGATTGATGATTTGATGGTGGCAAAATTTTGCCTATAAATACCAAGCCATTTCATTTGTAAAATTCATACTTTCTTCTTTGAAATCCTTAATGAAAAAAATAAAAAGATTGTATCTAGTTTGTTTATTTTTAGTTTTCAGTAATTAATTTTCATTTCGCACTTTCTTTTCTTTACTTTTCAGTTTTACTTTCATAATTTACTTTTACGCATAATTTCCTTTCTTTACTTTTCAGTTTTTATTTTTCAACCATGAGGAGGTAACTTCCCTCTGCCGAGGTGAAAGGTAATTCTTTTACTGTTACTATCTTAGATTAATCTCCCTTAGACACAACATATTCACTATTCTAAAATTTGACTTAAAAGGAATACCGCTATATTGGTCGGTGGGCTATTTAATTTAAACTGTTAAACCTGACTAAGCAAGGATACCGCCAGATTGGTCGGTTGGTAATTTAATTTTGGTTCCACCTTTATGGCTGGTTATTTCTTTATCGCCTACATGGCAGGTTCATGGACAAATTTTACCGCCTTTATGGCTGGTCGGACTTAACTTAACTTAATCAGGGTACCGCCTATATGGTCGGTTGGTTTAATCTCACAAGTGATTATGTTATACTAAGGGAGATATCTAAGTTAGTAATTAGTAAAAGTAATTCCTTTTATCTTGGCAGTTTATTTTCATTTACTTTCCCCCGCTTTTACTTTCTCGCAGTTACTTTTTAGCATTTTTATTTTATGTCTTTTAAGTTTTCATTAGCCATAGCTATGTATTATAACTAAGTTAGTATCTAGGGTTGTGATGAATTTCAATATAACCGGTTTATAAGGGGTTAGATTATAGGTTGGGTAATTTAAAGATTTATTTATTGAGTCTTAATCTTATGTTTTTTATTACTGGCCATTAATAAATTGATTAGGTAAACTTAAATGAACTAGACATAGGGATTTTAAGTTTAAGACCTTAGACTCAATAACCCACGATCTTCCTTGAGGATATATAACCCTTTTAATAGATTTCCTTACAGGATAGGAATATACCTGTCGGGCGGGGGTAGCCATAATTGGAACTTAATCTTAATGAATCTAGGTAATTTGGTTGACATAGACATATGGTTCAATTGGATTATACTAGGTATTTGAAATTGACCATCGGAAGAGGCTTTTACATAAATTAGTGTTCCAGGTTAATAAATCAATATATTACCCAACTTTAGATAACCACTTCATCTTCTAAATAATATTGGAATTAATCACAACCCTGGATAGTTTTTATAAATTTGGATTTTTCTCAACCTACTTTTAAGCAATTTTATTTACTTGTTTTAAATTTATAATCATCGTCATTTCAAATCAATCAATCAAACAACCTGTAGATACTGGTAATCAGTTGGCCCCATAAATTAATAACAAAAACGTTTTAAGTCCTCGTGGGATCAATACTTTTTATACTACTTGAACGATATGTGCGCTTGCGTTATACGTGTGTGATTACGCCGATCAATACCTTTCCGCTACAAGCCTAGCTTAGTATGTTGGTATGTTGCTATCCATGTATGTCTTCCTTGAAGACTTATATAGTACCAATAGGCACAATGCCTTCCGGTACATCAACTAGTGTCCAAACATATTTGGTATACATGGAATCCATTTCGGACATCATGGCACTTTTCCATAATAGGGAGTCGATACCTTGTATCACTTCCTCATACGTAGTCGGTTGGTATTCCCCAAAAGATTGACATCCTTATGAGGTTAGATCAGAAACCCATACCCCGGGTTGTTTTCTGACTCTCTCCGATCTACGCGGTTCTTGTGTATTCGAAGATTACTGGTACAGTTCCATCCTTGATGAACTGTTGGTGTTCCATTAAGGACTATGTACCTTGAACAGTATTACTTCGATTTTCATTGAGTTTTACTATCCTCCCACTTACCACTGCATATCGGTATTCCTCTTAGGCAAACCGCATGGTGAGCAACAATTAAATTGTTCTCTTGTGAGATGTATAAGTTCTATACTTCGGTTTCCCTATGATAACCTACAATTTGGAACTTATTCAATTTGGGTTCTAGTTTGGTATCATCCAAACGTATGCCCAGCATACCCAAATCTTCAGGAATGAGAAAACCCTGTTTCTTTCCTGTTCATATCTAATATGAAGTCTGTCAAATAGTTTTTCATGGAACCTTATTCAAAATAAGTATTGCACTGTTAAATGCTTATCCGTTGAAGGAAATGGTAGCTCAGAGTGACTCATGATTAACCTTATCATGTCTAACAAAATTCGGTTTCTCCGTTCAGACACACCGTCAAATTGACGTGTTCCGGGAGGAGTCCTCATTGAAAGAAAACTATACTCTTTCAAGTATGCGAGAAACTTATTTCTTAAGTATTTTTATCATGGTCTAACCGTGACTAAATAATATTTTAGCCGATCTGTTTGTCTACTTCGTATCGAAACTCTAAAAGTTTCCGATTTGTGTTTCAAAAGAAACACATAACCATAACGCGATGCCATATCCGCAAAGGTCACGAAACATTCATATCCACCTCTAGCCTAGCTAGATATGGGCCCACTTACGTCACTATGAACGACGGCTAATAGATCGATGGCAAATACACTTTTACCAAGTAAATAGTATTTTAGGCACTTTGCCTAATAAACTAGATTCGTAGACATTATTTGAATGGAATCAAATTTGTCCTAGTACCCACTCATCAAAAGTGAGGATTACGAGACTTGTTTAATTGTGTCCCAGACAACAATGCCACAATTAGTTTCATTTGATCAAATCAGTTTGAGCTATTTGTCATGTTATATGTTTGAGATTTGCTTATATTCAAAATATAAATACTGTTATTCACATCTAATGTGTTTATCTCAATATCATCTTTATAAAATAAAACACTTTAGTGTTCTAGAATATAAAGGTACACTCGCAACGAGCTATACTCGATATAGAGATAATGTTTCTAGTCAAACTAGTTACATTATAACAGTTTCCTAATTTAATTACACACCCTAATGGTAGTTCCTAAACTTAGGTATCTACGGTTAAAACAGCGACTGTCGTCCCGTTTCCGATTCGCAGATTAATCTCAACTGAAGTCAGTATCCTGCTCATAGCAGATTCTGCACACCAGTACATGTTTATGTATCACACTAAGTATCTAAAATCCAATTTTAATACTAGTAGTGAACATAATTATGACAAACATGTTTAAAGTCAGAGTCTTGCCCTTTCTTCAATTCCTTCATGTCTGCTTTGTCCATACGGCAGTCACGCTTCAGTGACCCCGTTTGCTATAGTTTAAGCAGTCATCTTGGGATATGTCCTTTATCTTCCTAGAAGATAATAATAATTTTTGTCTTTGCCCTTTTCAACATTCCAGAAGTTTTTGGCCAAGTCTTGACCTTCTAGAATATTGAAGTAAGGTGCGCCTTGTGCTTCTTGCCTTATTGCAAACTTTGGCTTTATCTTCTTGAGAATAGCCATTAACTCTCCAAGAGTTAATGATTGCAATTTAATACTTCTAAGATCTAAGAATAGATCTATGAAGATCTTTCAATTTCATTATCATACTTTAATGATCTAATCCTTAGTTCTGATTAAGAAATTAATGAGTCTATTTGACAAGTATAATGGATTAAGCACTAAAGTTATCATTACATGAATCTTCCTAAGATCATGCTCTACTTATTTGCTTAACTCCGGGCTTAGGCCTAATATGTTATTTTATCAAATAAAGTAACTTAATAGTTTCCAGGACTATCCTGAAATTTTATTCCCAATTTGAAAAATTAAAGTCGTTTAAACACATTTTCCCTAGGATTATGTTTTAAACACTAATCTTTAAATTTATCTTGATTATAATAGTCCAATTATTTAATCAACGATTTCAGGTACTTTTAAATATAATGATTACTATAGTCCAACTACATAATCAACTATACTTTAATTAGTTTATTTCAATTATATTGATTACTATAATCCAATTATAAAATCAACTATTAATTGAATAGTTTGAATACAGTCCAACTGTTTTAAAACAACATTTAAATATTAGTCCAACTAACATTTAATTTATTTGACGAATGATATTTGATTGAGCGCGTATGGCAAGTTATTAAACGAATATTGCAAATTTAATTCTTGCCTCCCACTATTTTTCGGCGAGCCTCTAACCCCTGTCGAGTACTTGGGAAACCGTGTTTCCTAGCTTTTGACTTTGGCCAACAAATTGTATGATAATTAACTAGGTAGATCTCTAAGATCAATTGGATCCAATCCAATTCCTAGATCCAGTAGGTGGACATCCAAGTCCGAAACATATATCTTATATATGCCAATATATCCAATATATTCCCTAACCTTTTTCCTCTAAATAAATTAAGCCTTATCTTTGGCACAACAAACTTAATGATCCCAGTTAAGCGGAACCCATTGACCATAGAAAGCTTCGTAATCAATGTCGATGGACAAGAAGTGATCTTGACTTTGGCCAAGAAATCACGACTTGGACAAGACACCAATATGGAACAAAGCTTTCGTGATTCAAACACATCCTCGACGGACAAAGGTCTTGACTTTGGCCAACAAACCAATGCCAATCTTCGATCTTGAGTAAGAATCACTCAATGGAAGGAAAAACGCTTAGTATTTTATGAGGGTTTTTCGCGTGCAAATTGGCAACCAATTTATTATCTTTGTTAAGGTCTCATACACCCTTAAACATGCATTCTAAACACATAATAAGGCACATATAAATAAATAATAATGATATGCGGATGGATACTCAACACATTGATCATAGATCAAATCTCTCCATTTCCTCTCTCCCGCTAGCACAAGTATTTACTTCTACCCGTTACACTACACTTCTAAAGAAACCTCATTTACATTGAGGGGAATAGGTGAGAAGAGAAATATAATGAGAAATGAGGTAATAGGCTGGACAAGCAGGTCCAATTTAATAAATTCCAAATTTATTACAACAATTTCTAAAATTGCCTCACCCATCTAATATCCATCTGATATACATTATTCATGCATCGCAATCATGTATTCACACAAGCATGTTATCAATCAATCTAATCCAATTAATTAATCTGAATATTAATGATCATCCAATGTTCAAACAACGATTTGATTTTGCGCAAGTCAAACTCGTTTTGCGAATAAGTACTCAAAGTACGAATTCTTGAATTAAATTAAAATACAAGATTAAATCCAATTTAATATGTATTTAATACTAATTCATTTATTTAATTCCAAATTAAATAACCACACTTTATAATGAACCTTTGCGACTTAGATTCCAAATCTAATCGTTACGGGTCTCAAAGCCCGATTAACATCCAATGTCGTCTAATTAAAGTCCAATGGGCTTTCAATTAATTTCTTCAGGCGTGGGCTTCGGCAACCAAAGCTTAATCAAGGAATCACCCCATAAGCCTAAAAACCAATTTCGGCCCATTAGGTCCAATTAAACTTCAAAGGCCCAATAGTCATAATTGGACTTATGGTTATGGTTTTGGGCCCAATTGGATCCAACCAATTTGCCTAAACTAAACTTGGCCCAACCAAGCTCATTTAGCCCAATTACAACTTTACAAGCCCAAATCCAATTTAAGCCCAATTAATTAAATCACAAAAATTCCAAATTTTACAATTTAATTATTTAAAGTGTAATGCCAGAATTAATCACCAAAATTAGCATTTCTAAAACATCAATTTACACAATTAATTATGCTTATTAACATCAAAACATGTCCAACATATTTTAATAAAAAATCAACATCATTTCATGCTCTCTTTGTCACGGCCATTTAGGGTTTTTAATGTCCAATTCGATTTTGTAACATCCCGCCTAGGCCAGGATGCTACCGGCAGGAGACAGGCTAATCCTGCCTCCATAAGCCTGTTAGATCTGACGAAAATCCGGCATGACCTCTGCTAAAAGTCATGCAACCTGGATCAAGTCCAGCACCATTAACAACCTATAGGGCCCAGACACAATATATCACTAACATAAACAACTCAAGACAAAATATAATTGGGCTCCATGCCTGAAAATACGAATAAACAAAAACTTTTACAAACTACACTTTATACAATTCAATTCTCTACAACTAGACTTATCACAACTTGACTCTGATACTCCCAAGACCCGGTGACTGGCTGACTGCAACGCTGCTATCCGGCTCCTCAAGTTTTGAAATCCGTGGTCGACCGATCAGGTCACCAACCTGCAAAACTTAAACACTGTTGTGGTGTGAGTCATAAGACTCAGCAAGTAACTATGCTCATTCCTTGAGCATCAAACACATGCAAAGTCTGAATCCTGTTTCTGTATTAACCTAAACCATCTATGTGATCATGCAAATATTTACAAGTCTGATTTAGCCATATTACTTTTATCCATTTTATTTCCATATAACTTGCTACTGATCTTTTTATCTGAACACACACATACATACTTTAACTTCTGTTTACTTTATCCATATCAATCACTCGTATTAAATACATCAAGTTCTATTTTACTAACTAACAGATTAAGATCCATCACACTTCTGTTGCGCTACTCTGATTCTTCTCTTAACCTTTCTGTATACTCTGAGCTAGTCTGGATTAGATAATTATAATAACTTTCTTTCTTTTACTGTTTTGAAATATCATCAAGTCGGTTATACTAAGATATTATTTCTGTCAAACATTTAATCCATTATAACCAACTATGTATACATGCATATGTTATCATATCATCATATTCTACCATCCTTACAATAGGTTCTTTCTAAGTAAACATACAACTCATACAATGGTCATTGATATATATACATTTGAATAAAATCATGCTATCATGCACAAGTATTTTACAAAGTGTTACTTCTATATAAACATGTCACACACAAATATTAACCATATATACATTTCGATGCAATCATGTCATGCTTTTATGAACTATTACTTTAAAACCTTTTTCTGAAAAACTTACATGTGAATGTACTAGTGCTATAATACATTAACATCAACTATATGCATCTCAGATGAATTACTAGAATGTATGATTCATATGCATGACTTGTAAATTATACTCTACTTTAACATGCTATGCTTTTAGAAAATGCTTTCTGAAATCTTTATGAAAATGCTCTGTTGAAAACTTTACTTAAAAACTGGTTTCTGCTTAAAGGTTCTGAATCTCCAATAAAACTGCTATTTCTGGAAACTTTCTTTTCTAAAAGCACTTTCTGAAAACTATTTCTGAAGACTGAAAACTACACTTGAAAACTGGGACCTGTATCAAGAAACTGAAAACTGAAATCTGAAAAACTATTTCTAAACTCTGTTTCTGAAAACCGTGTACTATAATCTGGTTTCTAAAATCCAGGCACTGAAAATTTGGAAACTGTGTACTGAAAATCTGAAAACTGAAATCTTTTTTTTTTCTGAAAACCAAATCTCCGCCCGTAGGCGCATCTCCGCCCGAAGGCGCATCTCCGCCCGTAGGCGCATCTCCGCCCGTAGGCGCATCTCCGCCCAGGAATGTACCATCTGAGCGCTGAGGATCTAGGAGCGTCCCCCTAGTCCTCCACATGTGCACATGTGACTAAATCCGTCAATTCCAATTAGTGTACAGCTGGGATGGGTCAAATCCCAAATCCCGAAACCATATGATATCCGTCAATTCCAACTGAATCTCAAGTTACATACTGGGGTGAGTTTACACCTCATGCCCCGGAAAATATGAAAATCAAGCATTTAGATCTCAAAACCGTAAAAAAAAGTGTTTTCTAAAATACCTTTCTTCAAAAGGAAACATCTGAAACCTTTCTTTAAAGTACTTGAATTTCGAAAACATTCTTAACTTCAACTGGTTTATGAAAATCTTAATACATAACATGTATATGCATTTCTCAAGCTTTCATAAATGTCAGTCATGCTTCCTTACATGCCTATCTTTATTATCATACATGTTCATGTATTCTTACATTCAAATGAAATATATAAATTCTAAGCAGCCTTATATACTTTCATCACACATGCTCGAGTTAGTATGTATCAACACCTTTATAACCTACATCTATAAACACTAATCACTAACTACGAATTTATGTTTGTATGCTTACTTACTTTATTGTTGTATCTGTCAGCACATACATTTAATTCTAAGTTTTAATTCTACATCAACCTATTCTTCATAATCATTTCGGTATATCTATATTACTTATTCAATCGTGTTCACATATTATACTACTTTACATTTTATTATTATTATTTTTTTTTTTTACTTTATCAGTTAACAATTATACTTAAATAATGCCCAAACCACAAAATCAAAATACGCAGACACTTCTTTCACTAATTTACCAATTCTATATTTTACCTGTTTATACACATTCAGAATTCTACTACTATAAATTTTCTATTCCTGTACACGGAAATTACTAATTCTTCAACTGTTTTATCATAATAAATTTCCAACAAATAGGAACACACATATAAGAATCCAAGATTCCAAACCATATATATACTGCTATTACACCTCCAGCAACTGAAGCGTGCCATGAAAAATAAAACTGAACATGGTAAATTTCAAAATACCTAATTATCACCATTAAATATTTAAATCACACAACCAAATGCAATTGGCTATTAAATTCAGTAAACAATTCACCAAGAATTAGTGACTTATCTATTCAAAATTGCTATAACATAAATTGGAATTAAGTCTTTAAAGCTCTCACAAACTGTAAACCAATTCCACAGCTCATCACTACCTCATAACCCAATAATCAAAACACCAATGTCAAAACTTACAACCTTAATTCCTGAAACTCGATTTATAACCTGTTTTGTACCTGATTTTCTACTCGCTACTCTGCTAAAAACAGAACCAGTTCTTAAGTAAATCTGTCAAGTCTCGGGATTTATCACAGTTTCATTTTCTAAAAAAATTTCCGTGACTTTAATTTATTATTTCTCGATGAGTCTAGTTTTACTAGAATTTTACGGTTTCTTGATCAGAGATCTAGAACACAAGTTATTAATTAAATACCAGAATCTTTCCAATATGCACTAACACCAAACTTACTGCCCTATTTCATTAACTTACTGCAGAACTATAATTACCAAACTCTACCATCATTTCCATACATTACAATGCAATACTAACAAATCTTTATACTCAAAACTCAATCCATAATTTGTACCTCCAGTTGCCTGAACCAACTCCTCAACCCATGCCACCATTTTATCCATTCAACTACCTTACCCCTATAACAACATTTTATTATCAATTCTAAATATACCAAAAATCCCCAAAAAAAATCTAGGGCTACAGCCAATACTAAAATTCAATTCAAACCCAATTAACGAAATTAATTATACTCAAAGAAATTATGGACATAGTTACTTACCTATTATATTCAAGTTTCAAAACTGAATCCTTCTTCTTTCTCGGTCTTCTCTATCTTTGGTCTGATTTCTCTCTTGGCCTAATCTTTTTATTTATTTATTTTTTCTGTCTACTTCTTCTTCTCTCTTTGCTTTCCCTTTTTCTCCATTTTCTCTCGGTCTACCTCATTATCTTCACCTCTGATCTCCCTCTCATTCATCTTCTCGAATTATCCTATTTCCCTTGATTTCTTCTTCAGTCTTCTTCTTCTTTAACTTTCGGTCTGTGTCCTGTGTGTGTGTTTTGCTGCTGTGTGCGTAAACTAAAGGTGTGTGTTGACTAATTGCTTAAATGTGTGTGTGACGTGTGAGAGAGTGTAGAAACTTCTAGGATTTACTTATTTATTTATTTACACTTGTATGGACATTATCAATTTATCCTTCTAGTTTAATTATTACCAACTTATAATTAATTTATCGAAAAGTTCCCATTTAATAATAAAAATTGACCCCGCGTTCGGACGCGGCCTCACAAGCGAAAATAAATTTACGCAATCTTGTTAAATAACCCGGGTCGTTACATTCACCCCTCCTTATATAGGATTCGTCCTCGAATCCTGCACTGGGCATAGTAAAACCAAACAACAAGCAAAGACCGATATGGTCCAAACAAATATATACTTACTGAGATAGCCGAATAGCCAGCAGCTGCAGTCACCGACGCTCTGATACCATCTTTGTAACATCCCGCCTAGGCCAGGATGCTACCGGCAGGAGACAGGCTAATCCTGCCTCCATAAGCCTGTTAGATCTGACGAAAATCCGGCATGACCTCTGCTAAAAGTCATGCAACCTGGATCAAGTCCAGCACCATTAACAACCTATAGGGCCCAGACACAATATATCACTAACATAAACACTCAAGACAAAATATAATTGGGCTCCATGCCTGAAAATACGAATAAACAAAAACTTTTACAAACTACACTTTATACAATTCAATTCTCTACAACTAGACTTATCACAACTTGACTCTGATACTCCCAAGACCCGGTGACTGGCTGACTGCAACGCTGCTATCCGGCTCCTCAAGTTTTGAAATCCGTGGTCGACCGATCAGGTCACCAACCTGCAAAACTTAAACACTGTTGTGGTGTGAGTCATAAGACTCAGCAAGTAACTATGCTCATTCCTTGAGCATCAAACACATGCAAAGTCTGAATCCTGTTTCTGTATTAACCTAAACCATCTATGTGATCATGCAAATATTTACAAGTCTGATTTAGCCATATTACTTTTATCCATTTTATTTCCATATAACTTGCTACTGATCTTTTTATCTGAACACACACATACATACTTTAACTTCTGTTTACTTTATCCATATCAATCACTCGTATTAAATACATCAAGTTCTATTTTACTAACTAACAGATTAAGATCCATCACACTTCTGTTGCGCTACTCTGATTCTTCTCTTAACCTTTCTGTATACTCTGAGCTAGTCTGGATTAGATAATTATAATAACTTTCTTTCTTTTACTGTTTTGAAATATCATCAAGTCGGTTATACTAAGATATTATTTCTGTCAAACATTTAATCCATTATAACCAACTATGTATACATGCATATGTTATCATATCATCATATTCTACCATCCTTACAATAGGTTCTTTCTAAGTAAACATACAACTCATACAATGGTCATTGATATATATACATTTGAATAAAATCATGCTATCATGCACAAGTATTTTACAAAGTGTTACTTCTATATAAACATGTCACACACAAATATTAACCATATATACATTTCGATGCAATCATGTCATGCTTTTATGAACTATTACTTTAAAACCTTTTTCTGAAAAACTTACATGTGAATGTACTAGTGCTATAATACATTAACATCAACTATATGCATCTCAGATGAATTACTAGAATGTATGATTCATATGCATGACTTGTAAATTATACTCTACTTTAACATGCTATGCTTTTAGAAAATGCTTTCTGAAATCTTTATGAAAATGCTCTGTTGAAAACTTTACTTAAAAACTGGTTTCTGCTTAAAGGTTCTGAATCTCCAATAAAACTGCTATTTCTGGAAACTTTCTTTTCTAAAAGCACTTTCTGAAAACTATTTCTGAAGACTGAAAACTACACTTGAAAACTGGGACCTGTATCAAGAAACTGAAAACTGAAATCTGAAAAACTATTTCTAAACTCTGTTTCTGAAAACCGTGTACTATAATCTGGTTTCTAAAATCCAGGCACTGAAAATTTGGAAACTGTGTACTGAAAATCTGAAAACTGAAATCTTTTTTTTTTCTGAAAACCAAATCTCCGCCCGTAGGCGCATCTCCGCCCGAAGGCGCATCTCCGCCCGTAGGCGCATCTCCGCCCGTAGGCGCATCTCCGCCCAGGAATGTACCATCTGAGCGCTGAGGATCTAGGAGCGTCCCCCTAGTCCTCCACATGTGCACATGTGACTAAATCCGTCAATTCCAATTAGTGTACAGCTGGGATGGGTCAAATCCCAAATCCCGAAACCATATGATATCCGTCAATTCCAACTGAATCTCAAGTTACATACTGGGGTGAGTTTACACCTCATGCCCCGGAAAATATGAAAATCAAGCATTTAGATCTCAAAACCGTAAAAAAAAGTGTTTTCTAAAATACCTTTCTTCAAAAGGAAACATCTGAAACCTTTCTTTAAAGTACTTGAATTTCGAAAACATTCTTAACTTCAACTGGTTTATGAAAATCTTAATACATAACATGTATATGCATTTCTCAAGCTTTCATAAATGTCAGTCATGCTTCCTTACATGCCTATCTTTATTATCATACATGTTCATGTATTCTTACATTCAAATGAAATATATAAATTCTAAGCAGCCTTATATACTTTCATCACACATGCTCGAGTTAGTATGTATCAACACCTTTATAACCTACATCTATAAACACTAATCACTAACTACGAATTTATGTTTGTATGCTTACTTACTTTATTGTTGTATCTGTCAGCACATACATTTAATTCTAAGTTTTAATTCTACATCAACCTATTCTTCATAATCATTTCGGTATATCTATATTACTTATTCAATCATGTTCACATATTATACTACTTTACATTTTATTATTATTATTTTTTTTTTTTACTTTATCAGTTAACAATTATACTTAAATAATGCCCAAACCACAAAATCAAAATACGCAGACACTTCTTTCACTAATTTACCAATTCTATATTTTACCTGTTTATACACATTCAGAATTCTACTACTATAAATTTTCTATTCCTGTACACGGAAATTACTAATTCTTCAACTGTTTTATCATAATAAATTTCCAACAAATAGGAACACACATATAAGAATCCAAGATTCCAAACCATATATATACTGCTATTACACCTCCAGCAACTGAAGCGTGCCATGAAAAATAAAACTGAACATGGTAAATTTCAAAATACCTAATTATCACCATTAAATATTTAAATCACACAAACCAAATGCAATTGGCTATTAAATTCAGTAAACAATTCACCAAGAATTAGTGACTTATCTATTCAAAATTGCTATAACATAAATTGGAATTAAGTCTTTAAAGCTCTCACAAACTGTAAACCAATTCCACAGCTCATCACTACCTCATAACCCAATAATCAAAACACCAAATGTCAAAACTTACAACCTTAATTCCTGAAACTCGATTTATAACCTGTTTTGTACCTGATTTTCTACTCGCTACTCTGCTAAAAACAGAACCAGTTCTTAAGTAAATCTGTCAAGTCTCGGGATTTATCACAGTTTCATTTTCTAAAAAAATTTCCGTGACTTTAATTTATTATTTCTCGATGAGTCTAGTTTTACTAGAATTTTACGGTTTCTTGATCAGAGATCTAGAACACAAGTTATTAATTAAATACCAGAATCTTTCCGATATGCACTAACACCAAACTTACTGCCCTATTTCATTAACTTACTGCAGAACTTTAATTACCAAACTCTACCATCATTTCCATACATTACAATGCAATACTAACAAATCTTTATACTCAAAACTCAATCCATAATTTGTACCTCCAGTTGCCTGAACCAACTCCTCAACCCATGCCACCATTTTATCCATTCAACTACCTTACCCCTATAACAACATTTTATTATCAATTCTAAATATACCAAAAATCCCCAAAAAAAATCTAGGGCTACAGCCAATACTAAAATTCAATTCAAACCCAATTAACGAAATTAATTATACTCAAAGAAATTATGGACATAGTTACTTACCTATTATATTCAAGTTTCAAAACTGAATCCTTCTTCTTTCTCGGTCTTCTCTATCTTTGGTCTGATTTCTCTCTTGGCCTAATCTTTTTATTTATTTATTTTTTTCTGTCTACTTCTTCTTCTCTCTTTGCTTTCCCTTTTTCTCCATTTTCTCTCGGTCTACCTCATTATCTTCACCTCTGATCTCCCTCTCATTCATCTTCTCGAATTATCCTATTTCCCTTGATTTCTTCTTCAGTCTTCTTCTTCTTTAACTTTCGGTCTGTGTCCTGTGTGTGTGTTTTGCTGCTGTGTGCGTAAACTAAAGGTGTGTGTTGACTAATTGCTTAAATGTGTGTGTGACGTGTGAGAGAGTGTAGAAACTTCTAGGATTTACTTATTTATTTATTTACACTTGTATGGACATTATCAATTTATCCTTCTAGTTTAATTATTACTAACTTATAATTAATTTATCGAAAAGTTCCCATTTAATAATAAAAATTGACCCCGCGTTCGGACGCGGCGTCACAAGCGAAAATAAATTTACGCAATCTTGTTAAATAACCCGGGTCGTTACAGATTTCAATCCAATTGAATCCACAATCAACATTACCCAATGTTTTCCAACTCATCCAATGATCAAAAACACAAAATACCATGACTTTAGGGCAAGGATAGTATTCGGCCAAGCCTTACTATTTGGGGAAAATTGTTCCAAACATATTTTCATGAAATTGATCCAATCTAACTTCAATTAAACTACATTTAAGCATACTCAATCATCCAATTTCATCAAATCATACTCAAATATAATTTACCCAATTTTAGCCCTAAAAAGTTTCATGCTCAAAATGGCTCAAGATACCATTGTTGGGTTTCTATTAAGTCTCATGGATCATTTATAAGCAATGAAACAAGTGAATACAACAATGAAATATGGCGAAATCATACTCACATTGAACGGCTTTGCAATGCGTCAAAGAACAAAACTTTTTCCCCTTTGTTGATGTAGGATTCGGCCAACACCTTTATGGAAACTCCAAGCTCCAAGCTTTGCAAATGGTGATTCCATGCTCATGTGTTCGGTTCCCTATCACCTTGTATGCCTCTTTGTGTGCTAGCACTGAAGATTTGCAACAAATCTTCTCTTTCTTTCTTATGGCTCTCGGCCAATAGAAGAAATTAGAGAGAAAAATGGCCATTGGCCGAATGGAGAAGAATAACAAAATGGCCCTTGGCCGATTGTGTGTCTTGGAGAGAGAGTTAGAGTTGCTTTTGTTTTATATATCAAATACACAAATACAAAAGTCAAATATCAAATATAAATTGATAAATGTCTTTCAAGCTTTGAAAAAACTTTCCATCAACTTCCATCAAGTCACATCACTCATGAATAGTGACTGGTGTCAATCACTCAAAGTGAAAGACATCTATCACTTGATTGACGAATGATGTGACTTGCGATTTGATGCTTGATGTGATTTACGTGCCGCACTCGAATTCGAAATGCGAACGCGCTCGCAAATACTACCGGGCTCGGGTTCGTTAATTCTGAATTAACAAATTTCCGTCGCATCGTAATTAAATCTAATTTAATTAAATAATTATGTCTAGAATAATTACTATTCACGTCGTTGATGAATTAATTCTAAATTAATTCGTTCGCCCGAATCAAAATCCGATTTCAATTCCGCGTCGAAATCCAATTTCGTTTAATATATCGAATATATTAATTTATCGATTAATTCCAAATTAATCATTCTCTCTCTTTAAATAATATTTTATCCTAGATAAAATATCTCTGTAATTAATCCCAGATTAATTTTCTCTCTCATCTAATTTAATCTCAGATTAAATAAAATGTGAGTCATACGTCATCAGTGAATCTTCGGGAAGTGACCCATGAGATCCTCGGATATGTTGGCAGTAAATACGATTATCGGACTATCCGAATACGTACATACCTAGTACTACGTTTTTACCGATTTACAAGACAATGTTGGCTTCTAGCAAAGCGTCATGCCTACCCAATTCTCCAGAAACATGCTTACAGGAATAAGCGATCTATATCAGGCGTAGTATACGTAGTATTGTGTATATCGATCCAGTATCAGATGGTCACGTGTAAGGCCTGGGGCTGGAATTGTGTTTGCCCCGTACGAAGCACATATCGGATGTCTGGTAACTAGTCTCTATAATCGGATATACATGACCTAGTCATAATATCCCGATAGCTGCAGTATATAAGAGAACAAGTTTCGTATCCTATGTGATCATCATCTCCACTATAACTGAAGTGACACTTCCATCTTGACATCACACCCAATACGCTACGATTCTCAATATACCCAAAAGAGGCATACATAGAACCAGTTAAAGCCCTGGACGACCAAAACCAAAGTATATTGATTGTCGCAAGTATTAGCGGTGCAAGTCTCAGGTTAAGACCAAATACACCTACCCTGAATTCGGACTTCCATAGACACATAGTTATACTACCAATGGAATTCCGAAGGGGTCTATCCAGAGCGAAGTTGTTTTCCGTACTATCGGTAAAACACAACCTCCTATTACACTTGCATAAGTATCCAATACCCAAATATATGAGAACTATGTTATTGTGCCCTCACAACGCGCATAAGTGTAATACTAGTCTTTTACGCATTTATCGATGTCCAATCTCGATAATACTCTAACTAGAGATATTTAATGATTAATCCTTCGTGGACTGATACTGTCTCATATCATCTCAATCCAGGAACTAATCATATGGACCTCCTATTATTTATTCATTTAGGTGATCTAATCACAAATGATAAGAGAGCAATCTCATTTGTCACATAGTTATTTTGTACAACAACACCATGATCTGTACAAATATTGACGCTATGAGTCATAATTGTCCAACAAAAAGAAATAATTCTCATTGAAAGTAGCCCATGCCAGCCACCATAAGACGGTACAGTGGCAAGGGAGTGGCAGAGTAGAGCCTTCATAGGCCGCCATAGGCCAGTATAATGACAGTAAAAATGGAACATTTTGATTGGTCGAATTATGGGTGGCTGAGAAGAGTTGTTACTACAATGATGGCTATGATATAAGCTAATGTCATGAGTGGTGGAATAATGAATTTAAAAGTCTATATAGAGGTGTTGAAGTCACAGATTCAGGGGACAAACTTCGCATTTCACAACTCATAAAAAATCTAAAAGTTTCAAAACTTGTGATATAACAAGTCTCATGGCATTGGTTGCCCTCTTATCCGTAGCTCGGTTCACTGCGATATTAGACTGTAAAGTTCAAAATTATTATTTTAGGTAACGTGAGGCAGGACGTTGCTTCAATTCCCTTAATGATTTTGTGTTCATACGGAGTGTGTGATATGTCACCCTCATTACACTTATCATATTATTTTTGATTACGGCACAACTTAATATGGGATGCCATTATCAATGTTCTTAGGGATGACCGGAGATTGAAAACCTGCCTTCCAGGTCAGTCTCAGTTGTGACAAATGCCTCGATGCTGCATTCATTCTACCGAGGTCATATTATCTGAATAGCACAATGAGGGAACATTCCATTATGGCCAAGTGATTATAATAGTTCAAGGTCGAGTATGTCCCACTGATGCCTTATCATGATTCATCGGCATAAGGTCAGAGTTTCTCCCCCTTGGTCTTATTGAATGGCACAATGAGGGAACATTCTCTTATGGCCATGTGATTATAGCAGCTTGGGGACGGGTATGTCCCACCGAGGCCTTATTGAATTTGTTAGCATGAGGTTAAATTTTCTCCCCCATGGCCTTATTGAATGGCAAAAGGGAACATTTACCTAAGGCCAGGTGATTATAGCGGCTCGGGGTCAGGTATATTTCACTAAGGCCTTGTCGTGATTTATTGGCATGGGGTCAGAGTTTTTCCCCATGGCCTGGCACAAGGATGGAACATTTCCTTGTGGCCAGGTGATTATTATGGCTCGAGGTCGAGCATGTCCCACCGAGGCCTTATTGAATTCATTGCCATGAGGTCAGATTTTCTCCCTCATGACCTTATTGAATGGCACGAGGGAACATTGTCATGTGTCCAATTAATTATAATAGCTAGGGGTTAGATATGTCCCACCGAGACTTTATTATGTTCATTGGCATGGGGTCAAAGTTTCTCTCTCATGGCTTTATTAAATGGTATAAGGAATAAACATTCTCTTGCGTCCAAGTGATTATAACAAGTATGGGTCAGATATGTCCCACCGAGGCCTTTTCGTTAGCATGGGTTGGAGTTTTTCTCCCATGGCCTTATCTGATCCATGTCAAATTTATGGTATGATAGGCTCTGGTATCAGTTTTCATGCTCTTGGTGTGGCCCCCTGAAGGGAATAATTGATGTTAATTTGATTGAGCTTACTAAGCATTTGTTAATGATGATTAGTTCTGCATGTTAAAGTGAAGTAAATCTTGCCCTTATTCGGGTCTTTGTTCGGTATATGCTTAAGTATAGAAAAGAAAAACATATGTGCAAAAATGGATTCTTCATTTAAAAAAGGTTTTTTACATTGGGCTTCCACAGGATTACCCCCAAAATACATATAATTTACATTGAGGGGTAGTGTACATTCTCAGATAAGCCGTGAGGGCAGCAACAGAAGATGAGGGGTTTGGATCTTGAATTGGAGGCACCGGGGACACTAGAATGGAGTCAGGGATGGCTTCCACTTCTTCTTGGATATGCCAAAAGCTTTTCATGGGACATCTCTCATTTGGCCACATTTAGAACCTTGTGAAGCATCCTCAGTCCAAGCCAGGTTGTCCAAGCTAGGGAGCTCGTCCTGTAAACTCCTCAGCTCTTCTTATGACCTGACTAGCTCATCCCGAGCTTTGTCCAGCTCTTTCACAGTCTTATCCAATTTGTCTCGTTTCTTTTGAAGTTTGCTCTTGGCAATAACAGCCCTGGTCTACTGAAATTTGTACTCTCTCATCTTCAGAGAAGCCTCGGCCTAAGCCTCATCCCTCTCATTCTTTGTGATCTGAAGCTCAGTGGAGAGAAGAAGCCTCAGCCCAGGCCTCAACCCTTTCATTCGTCAAGGCTTCAGTGGATCGTTGGAAGCACATGATCTCAACATTGGCCTCGTTTAGGCTTTTTGATAGCTCTGGTTCTCTTTCAGTTAGTTGGCTTTGGAGTATATGGGCCCGACCCCCTCAGAGAAAGTGCTAGCCAGCACGTCCATATTGGTAGCCAAGAAATAGGCTAGCTGCATAACCATTGACACTGTCAATATCACTAATAGAGAAAGAAGATATTGTTGAAGTATAGAGGGGAAGTTCTTACCTTTGCATGAAAGCGATCGACTTTGCTAAAGATGTCCTTGGGAGAGAGGCTCTCATAAGCCATTACTTGGTCAAGTTTAATGTGCTCTGCTAAAAAGTTGAAAGTGGGAAGAATGTGGGATATCTCTCCCCTCACGTTTTCTAAGATGTCCTTGATCCTCAATACTGGTGCTCCCTCTTTGTCTGAAGAGGAGGCAGTCGGAGTTCTGCTCCTCCCAACCTTAGTTTTCCTCCTGGGGGCCATTTCAATGAATTCTTCAGGCTCCTCGCCCTCCGACCTGATGGAAACATCGTTTGGATGGTCGAGGGCAGAAGTTGGTGTTTTGTAGGCCTGGAGAATGTTTGTAGCTTGGAGGCAGGGGTCGGTGTTTGGCTGGTTTGGGGAATATTTATGGGCTTGGGGTGGAGGCTGGTACTTGTGTTGACGCCTTTTGTCTTGCGATGGTGGGATTGGAGTAGTGACACGTGCGCAAGTGTTGCTGGACCCGCCCTTAGTGGAGCGCATTGCCTCCCGAGTAACCAAACATACATGCAACAAATAAGTGTTAGAACATCGAAAGGAATGTAAAAGGATGGGTCAAGCATCTATAGAATAAAGTGACAAGCAGATCGGCAAACAACGGTCAATGGGTCAAAAGCAAGCTATAAAAGGTTCAGGATTTTTAGTAAAATGTGACACTTGATAGGAAGAGGAAGAAAGATGGAGGACAGGATGTTACCTCCAACTTGGAAAATATTTCGGACTCTGAGTCCCTGCCAGCAACCTATCTATGCCTGTTGAATGGCCCATCAGCCCAGAACCATTTGTCCTTGAAGTTCTTATTAGCGGTCAGAAGGTCTAAGATTATATATGGAGCTGCGACATAGGTGGAAATCCTATCTTTATCCTATTAATTCTAATATAATTGGGATTAAAACAACTCAGGCTATAAATAAACCATTTGCCGTTAACGTGTGATGTGTGATGTGTAGCAAATTGGAGAGAAATTTTGCCTTTCACGTGAAAAGCAAAGAAATAAAAAGAAAATTTTTAACTTTCTTCAAGTAAAATTTCATATACTCCCAAAATTTCATAAACTCTAAAATAAGTCTTTTTTTTTAAGCTAGCACTAAAGAAATACATCTACATAATATTGGATTTGAGAAATCCAAAATTCTTAACTCACTACTTTGTGTGGATATCCGTTGGAGGCCAAATATTTGGGTGACTCTAAAGAATTTACGAAGAGCGATTCGAGGATTATTTAAAGGCTTAAGGTAAGTTTTTTAATTTATGTTTCAAATATAAATATTTTCATGAAACATGAAAATTAATAAAAATCTTAGATTGGAAATTTATATTTAAAATTGAAAAATTTTAATTTTCCACCGCATATCATATGATATGGTATATTTCCAACATTAATATCCTAAATTTGTTTGAAAAAGGTTATGCTTTTTCCCAAGATAAAATCCAGATCATCAGAACCCAGAAGCGATTCCAGGGTTTGTGACTCTCTTTTAGCCTTTATTATTATGATCTCCTCTAGCTCACTCAACTTCTCTGCTGACAAAAGGGTATGCTTGGATTCCAAATTCTTCAATGTAACCACGGGCATTATGATGAAGATTTTTTCCATCAGGCACCAATATCACCATTATTGGTATTGCTCTAAACTCCAAGTACTCAACAGCTTTGTCACCAAATGGAATGGCCAGCCATGGCATGTTCATAAATTGTTTTTGGAAGGATCCTTATTATCATCAATTGAAACCAATACAATTTCGAAGCTCTCTCCTTAGTCCATCAATTTCGAAGCTCTCGATCCTTATAAATTGTGTCATTGGAATATGCAAATGAAAGCCAAGGCATTGTCGAGAAATGTTGCTGGAGTGATTTCTCGTCACTGTCGAGTGAGATGAGATGGTGTGTTATCTTTGACTTTGACTCATTAAACAAGACGAGGCTGCGAAGTAGGAGGTGGTATATCATGTGCCAGATGTATATGCCATCTCTCTTACAGCAGACGGGCCCCACACCGCACAGTTGTGGGGCCCGTCTGCTGTAAGAGAGATTACATATACACCCGGCACATAATATAATTTTCGGCGAAGTAGAGACCAATTGTTTTTTGGTCTAATCATCAAATGTGGTCTGCAAAATAATTTAATACAGGGGTTTTGAGAGAGTAAGTGGGATCCCCATAGAATTTACATTAGATAAAACTTAATAATTGTCTCAATATTCGGTACAAATTCAGTTCAGTAATCCTGATATATAAACAAAAGTTTTTTCGATACTTTTGGGTATCAAAAATCTACAAGATTTGACAAAAATATGGCATTAAATGAATGGGCATGTTTATGTGCATGAATTGTGGTAATAGTTGAATGAGAAAATAGATGATTGAAAAAAAATAAAAATAAAAATAAAAATAACCTTAGTTCCATTATTTGGCAGCAAATCTGTACAAAAATCTGCTTTGGAATGATCAGCAAGACCAATTTGTTTCTGAGCAATGATAGACATCGCTGTAGCTACAGTGAGAGAAGTGTAGAAATTATTAGTAAAAATTTATGTATGTGTAGCATTTTTGTTTGTTTCTTGTGTTAATCGACCTAATTAATTGTCTCGTATGAAAACCAAATTAAATTAATAGAGAATCTCAGCAGCCCCTCAGTATTTTCCTGAGCCGGCATGGCTATTTGTCAAATATTTCAATATGAATTTACCCAAGGAAGGAAATTTCTATCATCCAGGGAATGTAACTTAATGCTGGTATGATTGGTATTGTAGATAGCAGTACCATTCTGAGTTTCCTAAATTGTATTTTATTTTCTTAATTATACCAAAAGATTGTCCAAATGGTTTGAAAACAAGACGTCAGGATTCGAATCCAAAGACATGCAACTCTTCATCAAACAAAATAGAGATGATACATAGAACTGAAAGGAATTCAAAACTAGGTGTAATAAGCATTTTGTGAGAAAAATCAAGATAGATTGCTTAACCGGAGTCACAAAAGAATGACAGTACAGAAGACTCTGATGATAAAAGCAAACCCAGGTGTGTATAAGTTGAAGAGCTCCAATCAAGTAAGAAATGAAGATGCCATCATTTTGGGTCACTAGTTATCAATCATTCTTCTTTGAAGTATGAAACCTTTTAGCAATAACAGATTTCAACTTGCCTCCCACGGAGAGAGCTTCCACAACCATAGAATCAATTTCTTGCTCTTTTTTCTCATAAATATAGAAAATCACAAACGCCAAGGGAATTCCTGCAAATGACAGCGGATAAAAATAGTTTTACATTAACTCTTGGGAGATTATTCTGGAGAAGGAAATAAGTCACTCTATTGATGAACTGAGAACTTGGCAGTCAGAGCAGGCAAGATGCCAATCTCAGAAACTCTATGGTTGAGAATCAACAGAAAACTGAAGGAATTTGGATATCTAAAGCATGTATCAGAACGGCGGCGGCAAGAAAGTCATGTCCATTCAGTAGTGGGATGCCAATAAAAGAAATTCAAGGCACTCAATGTTTGTTTCTGATCCTGATGTAGTCGTATAAAACCAAAGCTGAAAATTCTCAAAATCTAACATGCAGAAACTTGAAGTTCTTTTAAAATTTGAAAGACATTTAGGTTTTATATGGCTTCTAAGTGTTGGTGATGGCTTCTAATTTTATTTTTTTATTTTTTAATTTTTTTGTAGCATTTCGAACTTCCTAAAAGGAACAAGGTTTTCATGTGTATCAGTGTATGGGCGTCTGGGTGGGAAGAGGAGGAAAGGGTACACACTAGCAGTCTAGCCAGTCCAAAGTCAAAGGGAACAAGATTCAATGGCCAAAAGCCAACGTGCCACGAGTTTCAACTATACCTCGCCATTATTTTGAAACCGTCCGGTTCCAACTGTTCGGCAAGGGTGGGAACCCTAACCGAACTGGACGGTTCCTATTTCCGGTTGGAATCGTCCGGTTCCACCCATTCGGCTAACTGAACCGTTCCGAACCGGAACCGTGGCCGGGTCTAGTTTCAACATAGCTTCTAATTTTATTTTTTTTTTAAAAAGCCAACGGATTTTGAAACCTTTCTTGTGGATATAAGACTGCCCAAACGTACCAGCCGGACTAGCAAAAAGGAGGAAAAGAAAAACTTTGGGCATGCAGGCATGTTAGTCAGAGAGAAGAGCGAGAGAACCTTTAATGAATAAGCTCTGAAGTGATATGCCCCCAAGCAAGCTTAGTAAAGAAAGAGAGAGAACGACCTGTTTCATTGCCAGACAAAATGAAGTGTTAGCAAACAATATACAATCACCATATTAGTCAACATGTGAGTTCAGTTCGAAATCCAAACCTCTTAAGAGGTTTTACGAGCTAAACTAACTAAATGATATGTCTTCTATATGCATAATCAAGTAATTCATAAGCACCCGAGACTTTTTAATCAAGTGAAAAAAATACAATTTCCCATGAGATAACTACTGGCCAACCCACCAGCCATAAAATACAAATAAATGCTTTCATTAATTTTATTAATGTTGTTTGAAATTCAAATGCTTCCAACATTTTAGCACATAGTTATACAGTTATTAGATAGTAACATGGGCAAACAATGATCTTTACAAGTACATATTATTCCGATATGTATCTTTTGATTTTGGAACTTTATTTTTATGCTCATAACAAAATCTATACCAAATGTTAGAGGAAATTATAGGGAAAGTGGATGGAGGGGATAACTCTTCCTCAACTACAGGAACAGAAAAGCGTAGAGTTCTTACATGGTGCACATTTCTAAGTTTGTTTTGTAAACAGAATTATGTAAAATAAACTGGAAGGATGCAAAATAATAAGACAGCAGTCATATATACCTTGAGGAATAGAATCCAGTCATTACCCTTGCTAAGAGATTTTAAAGCATTAATAGAAGTATTCCACGATGAGGCTACGGAGCGAGCAAGCCGTTGCGATTTCTCTTCCGACAAGTGGAAACTAGATGCGGGAATTTTCTCGACCGTATATACAAATCTGCACCAGTAAAAAATCCATTTAGAGACAGTAGTCCCACATAATAAACTCTATGAAGATAATTCATGCGCCAAACGCAGTGTTCTAAAATGCGCTAGTCGGGCGGCGGCCCAGTGCCTGGAGCGCCCAATCGGGGCCTAGATGGTTAATCGGAAATTGAGAATTTCTATAATTAGGTTTAAGATTTGGTATGATTTGGAGAAATTAATCATAGATAAATGTTACTTGAGTAATAGCTAATATTTATAAATGGTCAATTTGATGAGAAACTAACAAAAATAGAAAAAATATTAGATTTTTGAAATTAGGGTTTATGCTCTAAATTGGGATTTTTTCAAATTGATGAGTTAGAGAGTTAATTTTATAAAAATAAGGTTAGGATTAGGATTGGGGTGTGTAATTCGACCGGAAAAAGCAATTAATTTCGAATTCTGCGTCGGTCAACGACGATTGACCGATGAATTTGCGACGAGCGCCTGGCCCCAACGATTTGGGGCTAGGCGCGGCGGCCATAGGCCGCCGTACCCATACACACTGCCTAGGCGGGGCGTTTTAGAACACTGGCCAAACGACAGACAAATTTCATAACAAGATCGTATTCATTTATAGGATAATTGCAAGTGTATTTATCTTTAACGGATAAGAATTCAATCTGCTAAAAGATTACATAACATAGAAGCAACAGATATAAAATCTTCTTTTAAGTCGCTAATCCAATGAAGAAAGTTTGGCCAATTTGTGAGCTCTTAATTTGAATGAAAACGACGAATTGGATACTGACATTCAAAGAAGAGATTAGGCAGCATACATTTTCTCTGGTAAAATGCCATGGATTAACAAGAAGATTAGCATCAACAAGAGGAGCTTTGAGAGTGCAGTAATGATAGTATAACCAGGTACAATCAAGATGTAGTAAATTGCCACCAAAATCAATACTGCAGTGAGAGTCCGCTTTTTATCTTTCCAGAGTAGCGTGTCAGCAACTGCAAAAGGCAGCAGCAAGGTGGAAAAGTTGTTGATCACTATGTTTAGCTAAAATAAAACAGAAACTTCTGCGCATACCCTCTCTCCTCCCTCCCAGAACTAATAAAGACTAATTTTTTAACTTCTGTAACATCATATAATGCTGAATTTATAATTGAACCACAAAGATTAGAATATGCTCCCTCAGATAGACCAAATCAAAATATAGTGTACATGAAAGCAAGTTCCTAAAAAGGATATAAGAGCTTGTTTCAAACAAATGTTGCAGGTGATTCACACGGTGACCATACAAGCAAAATACAGGATACGTCACTGCTTAAGAGATGCCACATGTGTGGCTGCTATGTGCCAAAAAGAAAAGAAAATGTGTGTCATTACCATGTCCTACCTACTGAAGCAAGTGTTCCTCAATAGTTGAATTGGAATTCCTTTCCTATTAATTCAACCATATTATTCTATGAAGCATTCATAATCAACAAAGTAATTATCTCAAAACTAAAAAAATAAAGTAAGCCCATAAGGTGTTTAGAATAACCCAATCAATATAAAATGCCAATAAAGTGTTTATATGCCTCTGTTTTGGTTGATATGCAGAGAGGAAACATCTACAGTATCTGGAATCACAACACAGCAAAATATCAAAAAGGAGATGATATGCAAAAGAAAGAAAAAAAACTATTCATACCCCTTCCACTACCAAGAAATATCAAAGCTTTGGATGGCCCTTCTCTCTTTATTTGACTTTCAGCTCTCAAGTGTGAATATGAGTCAACGGTCCTCTTTATACCCTCCTGCAGAGTAATCAAATCACATTACCATATAGTAAATTTATTAGATCAAACAGAAGGGTTAGAACAAAGGTAAACCAGCAGTCAACATCAATCAGGGCAAAACAAAACAGTACAAAGAAGGCTGTCTTACAATGAACAGTGTTAAGAAAAACTAACACAAAAAAGGCACCACAAGTCTTACGACTAAATAATTTTAAGAAAAGGATCCTGAAATTCGTTAGATACTAAAGCCTAAAAACGATGCTAGAAAAAACCATAATGCTTCTCAATAGAAAAACGAGGTAAAAGAAGTTGGTCTGACTTGAAAAAACTTCACTGCTTTTCTGTTTATACAACACTCTTAAATATGAAGCAATAAGAAATAAATGATCAATTTTCTCAGCCTTCCTTTGACACATCACACTCCTAAATAAACATTAGATCTATTCCTTTGTACTAAGTCACAAGTGAATCCTTCCTAGAGCCGAAGTTCAAAAAAAAATTGGAATCTTACAAGGAACTTTAGTCAAAAGTGTCTAGGTTCAGCTGCATATGTACTTATAATTATAGTAAGAGACTTCATGGCTCATTCTAAGGTTCGAAGCACATGGGAGATTAACCTTTACACAAACAATTAAATATGTATAGATTTGCTGCATAAAATAGATCAACTAAAGGGTTAAAATTAATAGACTAGTAAACAAAGAAACTCTCATTAATGATTCCTACACTTGGAAGTAAAGCTAAACCCAACCCAAGCGTTAGAACTCCTTAGCTGAGGAGATTGGTGGAATATGATAACCATGGAGAACAAAAGTGTGGCACAAGTTTTTCAAGTTGAAGTTTCATAAAAAACAACAAGATATTTAGCGTAGAGCAACGAAAAGCATTGTTTGCTATATTTCATGGAAAGACAACAAACCTCAAGTGATACAACGGGCATGTAGCCAAGTCGATCATTTGCTTTTGAACAATCAAAAGTTCTGCTGCAAGAGAGTAGTCTAACTCTTGAAGGTGTCAACTGTGGAACCTTCATTCCATATGGACCTAGCAGCCTATATGTCAACTCCACCATGTGTGCAATTGGCATCATAACAAAGGCAGGTATCTTTATACTCGGCCTGCAAACTACATCAATTAAGACAAAGCGACAACGTGCATAATTTTCATAGCATCTTTAGTTCCTCATTTGAAATTAAGAACAAATATTGAATAAATAAAGCACAAATACAGTAAGGTGTTGTTTGTTTTGTTTTTCGACTTAATGGCTCCATATGACTTGACTTAGCTAATTTGGACAATTAAGATTGTTTCTTTTTATGACTTAATAGAGATTTTCAGATATTATTAGCTTAATACAAAAAGACCACTTTTTTTTTTGGCTTGATGTAAGAAGTCTGCATGGGTCTAAAAAATTATCTTCTAAAAAATATCCCTACCTAAATATTAAAATTCATATTAAATACATATCATTCAGATTCGGACATTCATGTTCATACAGAATTCAGATAAATTCGGGTCCATTCATATTTTAGATAGACAAACAAACGCCACCTAAATGTCTATTCATTATCATAGAAGGTTATATGCCATATTTTGCAAAAACCAATAAGTTGTGCACCAGTGTACAGAGAGAGAAAATAATAGGTCACTTCTAAAATAATGATAATGAGCCAAGCCATTTGAAAATTAAATTGTTCATACTATTTCAAAATTTCCACCGGGGTAAAAAAACTCAAGCTTACACTAATGTTACGGGAGAAATCAAATGCAATGGCACTTAGAAATATCAATAATTTGCATATTGTTATAAATCTTGAGGCTTAACCTGCCATAGGTGCAAACTTATTTTAAAATGTTTATGAATGAATTATCAAGTTCGCAGCCACAACAAAGACAATTTACCAACAATGATATATGCCCTGAAAATATTTTTAAAAAAAATGATAAAAATGCACAAACATGACAACCACTAGGTGTATTTTTCAAATTGAAATAATAAAAGATAAAGCACCTCTGATAGCCAAGACCTTCAAGAATTATTGAAACAAATTCCCAAAACTTGATTGGCTCCATATTGGTTATAAAATATGCCTGCAAAATCATCATATTTAATTCCAAAAGCAACCTCTAGACTTGCAACTTTACAAGCCAAATACATTGCATACTATAGTGGTTTCTACATATCCTGCCAACAGTAAATACAGAAAATCAACTAACTTTTCTCCTTTTACTCATTTACATATGAATCTAAGATCAAAAGAAATTGAGTGGTATTGAAACAGTACCTGCCCTGCAGCTTTCTCTGCAACTGTCGCTTCCGATGCTAGAGCTCGTTCAGCACATATATGAGCATGTGCCACATTTTCAACATAAGTGAAATCATACATGTTATTGCCATCTCCAATTATGAACTGGCCATTAGAAAACAGAAAGGAAGAAGATAGATATTAGATTTCATTGACAAAGGCCTACACCAGTAAGCAATATGCACAAAGTTTCTGGGCCATGGTTTCTGGTGCCATGCAGTAAAATATTTTTGGAGTTTTCGCATAGGCACGAGAAATAGAGAGCCCTTAAATAGACGTAATGAATAGAACCAACAGAGTCAGAACCTTACAGACATCATAGCTACACAAGCAGTCAACTCATTCGCAGGGAAGCAGAACTACAATCTGACTCTTGATTACATTTTAGTAAGCATTCTTTTTGAGTTTCAAACGGGGAGAAAAGCTGGGAAGAGTGTGCTTACGTGTGTGTTTGTTGGGGGTTGGTAAGGGAAGGAGTTGGAGCGCACATGCATTACAAGATGAAGCTCCTATACTACCAGATAAAAATAACAACTAAATTAGAGACAAAAAAAATTGAGACAATGAACACAATACCTTAGATTTTCCAGCCCTTGCAGCAACAACTAAAGATGGAACCAATAACCTATCACCAGGACCAAAAATGCTGCTAGGACGTATGCAACAAGTTAGAATCCCATTAGTACCATTAGCCTTGATAACCAATGCCTCTCCTTCAGCTTTTGTAGCTGAATAAAAATCATTGGCCTGAAACAATTAAAGTGAAATATCTAGTCAACCTCAGAGTTTTTTTTTTTTTTTTTGATTACAATACAAGTCTACAGATATATAATCTGGAATATTGAATACAAACATTGAAGTACATCCAGAATTCTACGTCTATTAGAGACGAAACATCAACTCCCACTCAAATATGGGGAGAATTCTACTCCAACCAAGAGGAGAATATTCAACTCTCAAATTTGAGAGAAATATTTTTCACTCCCTGCCATTGCAGGGAGTCGAACTTGTGCTCTCCCATTTGGGAGAGCACAAGTCCACCACTGGGCCAAGAGCCCAGTGGCAGTCAACCTCAGTGTTAGTGGTAGTAAAGAATATTAAATAACTGATAACATACATGAATGTGCAAAAAAAAAAAAAAAGAGTCAGCAAATTTAATACCTTAGCTGCATATGGTAATGATTCATTCCCATTAATGATTCCATGAATCCCATCAAAAACCACGCTGGGAGAGCTAGTATAAATAAGTCTCTTTACTTTAAGCTCAACACAAGCATCAATAACATTCTTTGTTCCTATAAATTACAGTTGAAACAAAAATATAAACTACAATCACTTGACAGGCAATTAAATTCAGTTCCTACAGCAGACAGCCGAAGATCTTACCCTCCACGTTAACTGAATGATGAAGCTGATAATTATTAATGGATGAATTCGGCGCAGCCATGTGGTACACAACTTCAGCTCCTTGTAATGCTGTGAAAAACAAACAAACTCAATCAGTCAATCTCCAAACCAAAACATACGGCGTGTTTGGAAATGCTTTTAAGTTTTAATACAAATTAATAACCTTGAAGAACTTGAGCCTTGTGTCGAAGATCGAAGGAGACATAGTGAGCACGGCCGGACCTCAAAGCCTCGCCGAGAATCCCCTGCTCTTCGTGCGATTCAAGGGCAATAGTGTCGCTCAAATCAGCGATTCTAACAGAAAACATATCGTATCTGATCAGCATTTCCACCAAGTGGCGCGCAGCAAAGCCTCTTCCACCGGTCACCACGCACAATTTCTCCGCCCCTCCCTCCGCCGGCATTGCTCCTACACCGAATCAAATCCATGATATGATCAAATTAATTAAGGAAAACAAATAAAGTAACTTTATTTACTCACCTTCGTGTGCTTTAGTGTTTCAATTGGATCTGAGAGATCAGAGACGAAAATGAAAGCGACAGTGAATGTGAGAGAAATATTCTGTGGCGTCAGCGGAGCAAGCGATGCTCTGTTGTCTTTGTTCTTTAGTTCATTTATTAATTTCAAAAGACCCGACCCGTATTTTGGGTTGGGCCTTGCATTACGGCCCGTCGTATTTTAAAAAATTCAGGAAATTTTGTCCCATTTTCGCCAGGATGGCAGAATATTTCAGGAAATAAGACAGTATTATAAGTCCGAAAATTACATAATTAAGTTGTTAGGGCATGCACACGGTTCGGTTACGGTTGGAAATCGTAATCGAATCGTATGATTTACGGTTCGGTCAAAGTCGAAATCGTAAATCTTAATCATAATTGAACCGTAATCATATTTTTATTTAATTATTTTAAAAAATATATTATATACAATTTAAAAAATTATTAAAAAAAACCTGATTCAATCATAAAAAATTATGATTTCAACCGGATTTTTTATGGTTGAACCGGATTTTGTTACGGTTGAACTGTAAATCCGGTTCAACCGTTGGTTGGAAATGCATCAACCGCAACCGAACCGGACTCATCAGATTCGATTGCGGTTTGCGGTTCAATTTATTAAAGGCTTGGTTGGTCAAAGATTGGTCAACGGTTCGGTTGCAGCAGTTACGATTTGAAACCGTAATCGTATACATATCTAGCTGGAGAGTCTAAATTTGTACATTGGGAATTAGGTATTAATTTTCATTTGGGTCATGAAATATTATTAGGTGTAGCTAATTATCGTTAAAATATGGCAATTAATTCTTTATTGGGAGATGAAATCCACATCCTTTTCCATTCCGCACTTTTTGAATTATATATTATTATTCCATAAGTTATATTATAATGCCGATAGTATTGACTTAATTTAATAGATATGTTTTAAATGAATTTTTTATTTTTTAATAAAATTAATAGTTATTTTATAAGAATAGGGATGGCAAAAATCTATGTGTGGATAAGGGCCATGTGGGAGCTCGGTGCATTAAGGGCAGATAATGAAATAATTTTTCTATACTCGTTAGTTAGATGGACTGGGTATTGATATTGACATATACTTTCTAATGAAGGTAAAATATCAGTGTGAATGGTGCGAATACACTAAAATTATATATAAATATTAACATCATTTTATTATACCCGACTCATTCTCATCTCTGATAACAGAAATAAAACATCAGGAAATCCCTTTAATGATTCAAGGTTCTCTTATAATTATATTATGAAATGACGGAAAATATACTTTGTTGATGGTGTTTTCCGGGCACTATGTCATTTAAGCAGCACGACGGGGGTAAAAGGGTAATTCCCTTATTGGTTCGGATCATTAATACCGACCCGACCACATGAGTCAGGGGCCGAGCACTTAAGATCGTTAACCCGACCACTTAAAGATTGGATGACCGGGCAATTATCAGGTCGACAGCAGCACTCTCAGTACAAAAAAATATTGTGACCGACCTCATGAAGACCGACCATATAGCGAGGC